>CAXIUU010000077.1:47500-90718 GCA_964035525.1 Porites cylindrica
CATTTTTGAACCAAAACCATACGTTAACCTCTTTGAAAAAGTGTCAATTTTCTCGTCTTTTTGAACTTGTTTGAACTTTTTTCGTTCTAGAATATCGTAAAAGACATTTTGATTGCCTATACTGCCTGAAAAAAAAAAAGTTAAAGAAATGGCCATTTTTGGATACAAACCACGGGTTAACCCCTTTCGAAAAATGTCAATTTTTCCGCTTTTTGAACTTCTTGTCTATAAAGCCTAGAAAGACGTTTTTAGAATTGTTCTAGAATATCGTAAAACACATTTTCCTCGCCTATATTGCCTTAAAAATAAAAGTTGGCAAAAATTGCCATTTTTCGACCAAAACCACGTGTTAACCCCTTTGAAAAAATGTCAATTTTTTCGACTTTTTGAAGTTGTTGCTTTTATAGCCTAGAAAGGCCTTTTTTCGTTCTAGAATATCGTAAAAGACATTTTCCTGGCCTATATTGCCTGAAAAAAAAAGTTGAAAAAATGGCCATATTTGGACGAAAACCATGAGCTAACCCCTTTGGAAAAATGCCAATTTTTTCGACTTTTTGAACATGTTTTTTTTTTAACCCTAGAAAGGCCTTTTTTCGTTTTAGAATAACGCAAAAGACATTTTCCAGGCCTATATTTCCTGAAAAAAGTTGAAATAGTTGGTATTTTTGGACCAAAACCATGGGTTAAACTCTTTGAAAAATGTCAATTTTTCGACTTTTTGAACTTGTCGTTTTTATAGCCTAGAAAGGCCTTTTTTCGTTTTAGAATATCGTAAAAGGCATTTTCCTGGCCTATATTGCCTAAAAAAAAGTTGGCAAAAATGGTCATTTTTGGAGCAAAACCGTACGTTAACCTCTTTGAAAAAATGTTAATTTTCTCGTCTTTTTGAACTTGTTTCAACTTTTTTTGGTTCTAGAATATCGTAAAAGACATTTTGCTTGCCTATACTGCCTGAGTAAAAAAGTTGGCAAAAATTTCCATTTTTGGATAAAAACCATAGGTTAAACCCTTTGGAAAAATGTCAATTTTTTGGACTTTTTAAACTTGTTGTTTTCATAGCCTAGAAAGGCCTTTTTTCGTTTTAGAATAAGTTGAAGAAATGGCCATTTTTGGATAAAAACCATTTGTTAACCCCTTTGGAAAAATGTCAATTTTTTCCACTGTTTGAAATTGTTGCTTTTATAGCCTAGAAAGGCCTTTTTTCGTTCTAGAATGTCCTAAAAGACATTTTCCCAGCCTATATTGCCTGAAAAAAAAGTTGAAAAATGGCCAGTTTTGGACCAAAACCCTGGGTTAACCTTTTTGAAAAATGTCAATTTTTCCACTTTTTGAACTTGTCGTTTTTATAGCCAGGAGGGCCTTTTTTCGTTTTAAAATATCGTAAAAGACATTTTCCTGGCCTATATTGCCTAAGAAACAAAGTTGGCAAAAATGGCCATTTTTGACCAAAACCATACATTAACCCCTTTGAAAAAATGTCAATTTTCTCGTCTTTTTGAACTTGTGGTTTTTATAGCCTAGAAAGGCCTTTTTTCGTTCTAGAATATCGTAAAAGACATTTTGCTGGCCTATATTGCCTGAAAAAAAACCTTCAAAAAATGGCCATTTTTGGATAAAAACCATGGGTTAACTTTTCCCTTGGAAAAATGTCAATTTTTTCCACTTTTTGAACTTGTTATTTTTATAACCTAGAAAGGCCTTTTTTCGTTCTAGAAAATCCTAAAAAACATTTTCCTGGCCTATATTACCTGAAAAAGAAAGTTGAAAAAATGGGCATTTTTGGACTAAAACCATGATTTAGCCCCTTTAAAATAATTCAATTTCTTCGACTTTTTTAAATTGCTTTCTTTATGCACAAGAAAGGCCTTTTTTCGTTCTAGAATATCGTAAAAGACATTTTGCTGGCCTATATTGCCTGAGTAAAAAAGTTGGCAAAAATTTCCATTTTTGGATAAAAACCATAGGTTAAACCCTTTGGAAAAATGTCAATTTTTTGGACTTTTTAAACTTGTTGTTTTCATAGCCTAGAAAGGCCTTTTTTCGTTTTAGAATATCGTAGAAACATTTTCCGGACCTATGTTCCCTTAAAAAAGTTGAAAAATTGGGCATTTTTGGACCATAACCATGGGTTAACCCCTTTGAAAAAATGTCAATTTTTCGACTTTTTAAACTTGTTGTTTTTATAGTCTAGAAAGGTCTTTTTTTGTTTTAGAATATCGTAAAAGACATTTCTCTGGCTTATATTGCCTAAAAAAAACTTTGCAAAAATTGCCATTTTTGTACAAAAACCATAAGTTAACCCCTTTAGAAAAATGTCACTTTTTTCGACTTTTTTTACTTGTTGTTTTTTTAGCCTAGAAAGGCCTTTTTTCGTTCTAGAATAACCTAAAAGGCATTTTCCTGGCCTATATTGCCTAAAAAAAAAGGTTGACAAAAATGGCCATTTTTGGACCAAAACCATGGGTTAACCCGTTTGGAAAAATGTCAATTTTTCGACTTTTTGAACTTGTCGTTTTTATAGCCCAGAAAGGCCATTTTTTGTTTTAGAATATCGTAAAGACATTTTCCTGGCCCATATTGACTAAACAGAAAAGTTGGCAAAACTGGCCATTTTTGGACCAAAACCATGGAAAAATGTAAATTTTTTCGACTGTTTGAACTGGTTGTTTTTGTAGCTTAGAAAGGCCTTTTTCCGTTCTAGAATATCGTAAAAGACATTTTTTTGGCCTATATTGCCTACAAAAAAAAAGTTGAAAAAATGGCCATTTTTGGACTAAAAACATGAGTAAACCCCTTTATATTTAATACTTTTTGAACTTGTTGTTTATATAGCCTAGACAGGCGTTTTTTTTTTGTTCTAGAATACCGCAAAAGACATTTTCCTGGCTTATAGTGCCTAAGAAAAAGGGTGTAAAAATGGCCACTTTTGGACCAAAACCATGGGTTAACCCCTTTGGAAAAATTTCAATTTTCCGACTTTCTTAACTTGTTGTTATCGTAGCCTAGAAAGGCGTTTTTTCGTTCTAGAATATCGTAAGAGTCATTTTTGTTGCTTACATTGCCTAAAAAGAAAAGTTGAAAACATGATCATTTTTGGACGAAAACCAAAAAAATGCCAATTTTTCGACTTTTTGAACTTGTTGTTTTTATAGCCTAGAAAGGCGTTTTATCGTTCTAGAATATCGCAAACGACATTTTCCTGGCCTATAGTGTTTAAAGAAAAGGTGAAAAAATGGCCATTTTTTAACCAAAACCCTGGGCTAACCCTTTTGGAAAAAAGTCAATTTTATCCTCTTTTTGAACTTTTTTTTTTATAGCCTTGAAAGGCCTTTATTCGTTTTAGAATATCGTAAAGGCATTTTCCTGGCCCATATTGACTAAAGGGAAAAGTTGGCAAAATTGGCCATTTTCGGACCAAAACCATAAGATAACCCGTTTGGAAAAATTTCCCTTTTTTTGCTTTTTGAACTTCTTGTCGTTAAAGCCTAGAAAGGTGTTTTTTTGTTCTAGATTATCGTGAAAGACATTTTCCTGGCCTATATTGTCTAAAAAAAAAAGTTGACAAAAATGGCCACTTTTGGACCATAACCATGGGTTAACCCGTTTGGAAAAATGTCAATTTTTCGACTTTTTGAACTTGTCGTTTTTATAGCCCAGAAAGGCCATTTTTTGGTTTAGAATATCGTAAAGACATTTTCCTGGCCCATATTGACTAAACAGAAAAGTTGGCAAAACTGGCCATTTTTGGACCAAAACCATGGAAAAATGTAATTTTTTCGACTGTTTGAACTGGTTGTTTTTGTAGCTTAGAAAGGCCTTTTTCCGTTCTAGAATATCGTAAAAGACATTTTCCTGGCCTATATTGCCTGAAAAAAAGTTGATTTAATGGCCATTTTTGGACCATGAGTTAACGCTGCTCTCACTCTACTCTAAACCGATTTTGAGAAAAAAACTGTTTTGCGGTCGAAACAGCTTCGAACCAGGGATAACTTTAAATCATATGGTTCGGGACTTTGCCTCACTCATCGGATCACTGCTAACTCAATTGTTACACACCTTACGATAGAGCGTTTCTGTGTACGGTACGGGTAAAATAACTGTGCGCGTAGCCCTAAATATGGATAGATTGCCTCTTACTCCCGGGGAAACGGTTTGGCTACAGAGTAGAACGGCGTTGCGATTATCACATCCGGGACATCATGTTAAGTACGTGGCAATCATGTTCGCGAACTCTTAGCCGAAGAAGGAGACGGTCTATTTTAAATACAACACTGACTGAACTCGAATTGTAAACGTGACAAAGGCAATTATTACCTGTTTTTTATATTGAAATCGGCTTTCAAAATAAAGTATGAAAACTCATTCTTACTAAGCTGTCCATACGAACCAAGTGTAAATTCGAGTCAAAATCGTCCTGGCCGCTTCGTAAGGCTTTGGAAATACGGTCACCGTCCTTTTGAAACAATTTCCACTTGTCCACCTGTGAGTGTGACAAACGAACTTGACCCTGGTTTCTGCGTTCATCGTTGGCTCTAACCACCTTCCACCCACTCTCCAGCCTTTCGCGACAATACCTGATGGCTTCCTCAGCGTTTTCAAAATGAACGGGTTGCTGCTCTTCAGGGTCATTTGTTGATTCGTCTTCAGGCGAACCCCTGCCTCTGATACGTGTGGACAAAGCCAAATTATCGAGAAGAAATAGGTCAAAGTTAAAGTCAAGTGGCCTCTCATTACATTCTGCAAACGCAAGAGGAAAGTAGGGTTGCAGAGCTATCGGCGAAACGGAATCCAAGCGCCTGTATGTTTATGGACTAGAAGGCTCAACGGACTCATCAGTAACCATCCAATCGTGGACGTCTCCAACCTCTTGGTCTCCTCACTTCCTTCCGATGGACCGTCTTCGTCGATGGCCTCTCGATCAATATATGCAAGCCCGGTTTGTGTTCTCTGCTGATGGCCTTTCCGGTCGGCACACCTTTAACGGCGGGTCGATGAAGTTGTTTGCTTCGTTTGCCTAAAAAAGATATAGTCTCATAAATACCTCTTACTAACCTTCTTTTTCCCGGTCCCTAATTTAAATTACGGACCGAGTTTTTTTCCCGTTGATTTGCGGCCCATGCGCGAAGCAAGGATCCGTAACGTACTGTTCGGACCAAGAAAAACGAAGTTAGTAAGATATTTATTATATCTCTGAGGTTAATTGGGCGCGCGGGAAGGAAACTTAAAAATATAGCGGGCCGTACAGTAGAATACGGCCCGCAAAATTGATCAATCACAGTGCGCGTACTAAGAGATATGATAATTTCCTTTAGTTCTTGTGTAGACGCGTACTAGCATGTGATTAGAGCCTTTTATTAAACATGGCCAGGTGAGAAATAGAAAGAATTCTAAACGGTCGCTTACCCCCCATTTTCTATTTGATCTCCCTGTTCCTGCTGACTTTGGCTGCCACTACTTTTCGTTCTGCAACTAACGCCAGCCTCTTGAACCTGCCCGGTATCCTGATTCCTGTAAGGGGAGGTATAGAGATAACCGTGCGGTTTTGATTGTGTATTTCTATGGGAAGTATTTTCCCCTAAGTTACTTTGAAGAGACATTGTCAGAATTCACTAAAACATAAATCGGTGTTGTACTTCCATACTGCGGCAATTTTCTAGCCGCACACTTGCGTTGCATGAGGGAACGCCGTTTTAGAGAAGGAGGTTTTACAAAAATATAGGTCTCGTGGTCCGATTTCAGCTTGAATATAGACAGTTTTTTCTTTTAAAAAAAAGCGTCACTTACCTCCGGTCCCTTGGTGGAAGAGAATGAACTTGCACTTGAACGCAGATCGTTTCTCCACAAGGAACGACAGCAGTCTGCGAGGAGCTGCGTTTGAGAATATTGAAAGAGAAACGGTGAAAACTTTAACAAGGATCCACCTCATCCCGCTTTCTTGGAATTAGCGGTTCTTCTCGACTCGTAAAATAAAGCCCCCACGTCGGTTTAGAAAGCGCACGGCTGAAAAATTACAGTCAGGGGATGGAAATCCGGCTTGTGCTATCATTTTTGTGGTATCATTTTAGCGAATTGAAGTCTCGGTCGGGTCTCATGGTTTCAATGCATTTCTCTACAAATTTATCGTGCAAATTTTGGGAAGACAGTAGTTCGTGGTGTTTTTGTTTTCGTGTTTTCAATAGTCAAAGACGCGTTCTCAATGTTTTTTTTTTAATTCTTAACTATTTAAAATCTTTGAAGCACAAAGAACTATTCTGTTGCTAATTTGCTGGCTTTTTTGTATGATTCAATGCCGACATAGTTAACAGCGAGCGTGCGCCGTGGGTCCTTTGAATTATAACTAAAAAAAAGGAATTGCAATGGACAAGGCACATATTCTAGTCCACATGTCATGCGCTTCTCCCTTGCATTTTGGACCCCGGGCCATTCAACCAGGGGGCTTTGTAAAGTGGGTGGAGCATAGTTGACAATTTCCCACATGGGTGGAAAATTTAACAAGGCAAAGGGCTTCTCAATGAAAGATCCCATAATACCCCGGAATTTTAGTTTTAACACCACATGTCGTAGCCCACATAACAATATCCAGCTTGCTATCCTATAACCAAGAGACGCGATTGAATTTATCCAAACTGTCGGAATTCTAGTATTCAAATAATTAACTCAACTCAAACTTCCCACTGTTTCGTATAACGTGGAAAACACTGCGTTCAGATTTTGGACAAGAATGTCAATTCGTTCTATGCTAGCGAAGATCCTTTCATAATAGCACTGCTCAGTAACAGTTAGATACATTA
This sequence comes from Porites cylindrica, assembly GCA_964035525.1. Lineage (NCBI taxonomy): Eukaryota > Metazoa > Cnidaria > Anthozoa > Scleractinia > Poritidae > Porites > Porites cylindrica. The sequence continues at coordinate 54,292 of CAXIUU010000077.1, forward strand.
AACGGGCATAGACACTTCCTTCCACCAAACCCCATCGCTCCCTTAAGCCAGCGCTGCCTGCACTCAAAAGACGACTGCTCGGCCGGCTCTGAATAAAACATCTGACCTTGATCTGAGGTTCACTTCATCCGTGGCTTGATTTTCCCGAAGATATTAAAAAACCCCTGTCATTGCAGTTAAATAGTCGCAAAATACGTCCAGAATTCCGCTCAGCCCTGTTTTGGACAGTTTTCAAGAGCGCAAACAAACATTTTCCGGTTGAATCCGAGCCTTTTTTTGGTCACCTTTGAAATCAAACTTTGATTGGGCTTACTAAACCAGGTAGAAATTTTGACTTGGGCGCCTCCCGCTATATAAAAAAACCCCTGTCATTGCAGTTAAATAGTCGCAAAATACGTCCAGAATTCCGCTCAGCCCTGTTTTGGACAGTTTTCAAGAGCGCAAACACAAAAATTTTCAGGTTGAATCCGAGCCTTTTTTTGGTCACCTTTGAAATCAAACTTTGATTGGGCTTACTAAACCAGGTAGAAATTTTGACTTGGGCGCCTCCCGCCATATTAAAAAACCCCTGTCATTGCAGTTAAATAGTCGCAAAATACGTCCAGAATTCCGCTCAGCCCTGTTTTGGACAGTTTTCAAGAGCGCAAACACAAAAATTTTCAGGTTGCATCCGAGCCTTTTTTTGGTCACCTTTGAAATCAAACTTTGATTGGGCTTACTAAACCAGGTAGAAATTTTGGCTTGGGCGCCTCCCGCCACATGAAAAAACCCCTGTCATTGCAGTTAAATAGTCGCAAAATACGTCCAGAATTCCGCTCAGCCCTGTTTTGGACAGTTTTCAAAAGCGCAAACACAAAAATTTTCAGGTTGAATCCGACCCTTTTATTGCTCACCTTTAAAAACCAAACTTTGATTGGGCTTACTAAACCAGGTAGACATTTTGGCTTGGGCGCCTCCCGCCATATGAAAAAACACCTGTCATTGCAGTTAAATAGTCGCCCAATACGTCAAGGATTCCGCTCAGCCCTGCAATGGACAGTTTTCAGGAGCGCAAACACAAAAATTTTCAGGTTGAATCCGACCCTTTTTTTGGTCACCTTTGAAATCAAACTTTGATTGGGCTTACTAAACCAGGCAGACATTTTGGCTTGGGCGCCTCCCGCCATATGAAAAAACACCTGTCATTGCAGTTAAATAGTCGCCCAATACGTCCAGGATTCCGCTCCGCCCTGTCAATGGACAGTTTTCAGGAGCGCCAACACAAAAATTTTCAGGTTGAATCCGACCCTTTTTTTGGTCACCTTTGAAATCAAACTTTGATTGGGCTTACTAAACCAGGTAGACATTTTGGCTTGGGCGCCTCCCGCCATATGAAAAAACACCTGTCATTGCAGTTAAATAGTCGCCCAATACGTCCAGGATTCCGCTCAGCCCTGCAATGGACAGTTTTCAGGAGCGGAAACACAAAAATTTTCAGGTTGAATCCGACCCTTTTTTTGGTCACCTTTGAAATCAAACTTTGATTGGGCTTACTAAACCAGGTAGACATTTTGGCTTGGGCGCCTCCCGCCATATGAAAAAACACCTGTCATTGCAGTTAAATAGTCGCCCAATACGTCCAGGATTCCGCTCCGCCCTGCAATGGACAGTTTTCAGGAGCGCAAACACAAAAATTTTCAGGTTTAATCCGACCCTTTTTTTGGTCACCTTTGAAATCAAACTTTGATTGGGCTTACTAAACCAGGTAGACATTTTGGCTTGGGCGCCTCCCGCCATATGAAAAAACACCTGTCATTCCAGTTAAATAGTCGCCCAATACGTCCAGGATTCCGCTCCGCCCTGCAATGGACAGTTTTCAGGAGCGCAAACACAAAAATTTCCAGGTTTTATCCGACCCTTTTTTTGGTCACCTTTGAAATCAAACTTTGATTGGGCTTACTAAACCAGGTAGACATTTTGGCTTGGGCGCCTCCCGCCATATGAAAAAACACCTGTCATTGCAGTTAAATAGTCGGCCAATACGTCTAGGATTCCGCTTCGCCCTGCAATGGACAGTTTTCAGGAGCGCAAACACAAAAATTTTCAGGTTGAATCCGACCCTTTTTTTGGTCACCTTTGAAATCAAACTTTGATTGGGCTTACTAAACCAGGTAGACATTTTGGCTTGGGCGCCTCCCGCCATATGAAAAAACACCTGTCATTGCAGTTAAATAGTCGCCCGATACGTCCAGGATTCCGCTCCGCCCTGCAATGGACAGTTTTCAGGAGCGCAAACACAAAAATTTTCAGGTTGAATCCGACCCTTTTTTTGGTCACCTTTGAAATCAAACTTTGATTGGGCTTACTAAACCAGGTAGACATTTTGGCTTGGGCGCCTCCCGCCATATGAAAAAACACCTGTCATTGCAGTTAAATAGTCGCCCAATACGTCCAGGATTCCGCTCCGCCCTGTTTTAGACAGTTTTCAGGAGCGCAAACACAAAAATTTTCAGGTTGAATCCGACCCTTTTTTTGGTCACCTTTGAAATCAAACTTTGATTGGGCTTACTAAACCAGGTAGACATTTTGGCTTGGGTGCCTCCCGCCATATGAAAAAACACCTGTCATTGCAGTTAAATAGTCGCCCAATACGTCCAGGATTCCGCTCCGCCCTGTTTTGGACAGTTTTCAGGAGCGCAAACACAAAAATTTTCAGGTTGAATCCGACCCTTTTTTTGGTCACCTTTGAAATCAAACTTTGATTGGGCTTACTAAACCAGGTAGACATTTTGGCTTGGGCGCCTCCCGCCATATGAAAAAACACCTGTCATTGCAGTTAAATAGTCGCCCAATACGTCCAGGATTCCGCTCAGCCCTGCAATGGACAGTTTTCAGGAGCGCAAACACAAAAATTTTCAGGTTGAATCCGACCCTTTTTTTGGTCACCTTTGAAATCAAACTTTGATTGGGCTTACTAAACCAGGTAGACATTTTGGCTTGGGCGCCCCCCGCCATATGAAAAAACACCTGTCATTGAGGTTAAATAGTCGCCCAATACGTCCAGGATTCCACTCCGCCCTGCAATGGACAGTTTTCTGGAGCGCAAACAAAAATTTTCAGGTTGAATCCGACCCTTCTTTTGGTCACCTTTGAAATCAAACTTTGATTGGTCTTACTAAACCAGGTAGACATTTTGGCTTGGGCGCCTCCCGCCATATGAAAAAACACCTGTCATTGCAGTTAAATAGTCGCCCAATACGTCCAGGATTCCGCTCCGCCCTGCAATGGACAGTTTTCAGGAGCGGAAACACAAAAATTTTCAGGTTGAATCCGACCCTTTTTTTGGTCACCTTTGAAATCAAACTTTGATTGGGCTTACTAAACCAGGTAGACATTTTGGCTTGGGCGCCTCCCGCCATATGAAAAAACACCTGTCATTGCAGTTAAATAGTCGCCCAATACGTCTAGGATTCCGCTCCGCCCTGCAATGGACAGTTTTCAGGAGCGCAAACACAAAAATTTTCAGGTTGAATCCGACCCTTTTTTTGGTCACCTTTGAAATCAAACTTTGATTGGGCTTACTAAACCAGGTAGACATTTTGGCTTGGGCGCCTCCCGCCATATGAAAAAACACCTGTCATTGCAGTTAAATAGTCGCCCAATACGTCCAGGATTCCGGTCCGCCCTGTTTTGGACAGTTTTCAGCAGCGCAAACACAAAAATTTTCAGGTTGAATCCGACCCTTTTTTTTGTCACCTTTGAAATCAAACTTTGATTGGGCTTACTAAACCAGGTAGACATTTTGGCTTGGGCGCCTCCCGCCATATGAAAAAACACCTGTCATTGCAGTTAAATAGTCGCCCAATACGTCCAGGATTCCGCTCCGCCCTGTTTTGGACAGTTTTCAGGAGCGGAAACACAAAAATTTTCAGGTTGAATCCGACCCTTTTTTTGGTCACCTTTGAAATCAAACTTTGATTGGGCTTACTAAACCAGGTAGACATTTTGGCTTGGGCGCCTCCCGCCATATGAAAAAACACCTGTCATTGCAGTTAAATAGTCGCCCAATACGTCCAGGATTCCGCTCCGCCCCTTTTGGACAGTTTTCAGGAGCGCAAACACAAAAATTTTCAGGTTGAATCCGACCCTTTTTTTGGTCACCTTTGAAATCAAACTTTGATTGGGCTTACTAAACCAGGTAGACATTTTGGCTTGGGCGCCTCCCGCCATATGAAAAAACACCTGTCATTCCAGTTAAATAGTCGCCCAATACGTCCAGGATTCCGCTCAGCCCTGCAATGGACAGTTTTCAGGAGCGCCAACACAAAAATTTTCAGGTTGAATCCGACCCTTTTTTTGGTCACCTTTGAAATCAAACTTTGATTGGGCTTACTAAACCAGGTAGACATTTTGGCTTGGGCGCCTCCCGCCATATGAAAAAACACCTGTCATTGCAGTTAAATAGTCGCCCAATACGTCCAGGATTCCGCTCAGCCCTGCAATGGACAGTTTTCAGGAGCGCAAACACAAAAATTTTCAGGTTGAATCCGACCCTTTTTTTGGTCACCTTTGAAATCAAACTTTGATTGGGCTTACTAAACCAGGTAGACATTTTGGCTTGGGCGCCTCCCGCCATATGAAAAAACACCTGTCATTGCAGTTAAATAGTCGCCCAATACGTCCAGGATTCCGCTCCGCCCTGCAATGGACAGTTTTCAGGAGCGCAAACACAAAAATTTTCAGGTTTAATCCGACCCTTTTTTTGGTCACCTTTGAAATCAAACTTTGATTGGGCTTACTAAACCAGGTAGACATTTTGGCTTGGGCGCCTCCCGCCATATGAAAAAACACCTGTCATTCCAGTTAAATAGTCGCCCAATACGTCCAGGATTCCGCTCCGCCCTGCAATGGACAGTTTTCAGGAGCGCAAACACAAAAATTTCCAGGTTTTATCCGACCCTTTTTTTGGTCACCTTTGAAATCAAACTTTGATTGGGCTTACTAAACCAGGTAGACATTTTGGCTTGGGCGCCTCCCGCCATATGAAAAAACACCTGTCATTGCAGTTAAATAGTCGGCCAATACGTCCAGGATTCCGCTTCGCCCTGCAATGGACAGTTTTCAGGAGCGCAAACACAAAAATTTTCAGGTTGAATCCGACCCTTTTTTTGGTCACCTTTGAAATCAAACTTTGATTGGGCTTACTAAACCAGGTAGACATTTTGGCTTGGGCGCCTCCCGCCATATGAAAAAACACCTGTCATTGCAGTTAAATAGTCGCCCGATACGTCCAGGATTCCGCTCCGCCCTGCAATGGACAGTTTTCAGGAGCGCAAACACAAAAATTTTCAGGTTGAATCCGACCCTTTTTTTGGTCACCTTTGAAATCAAACTTTGATTGGGCTTACTAAACCAGGTAGACATTTTGGCTTGGGCGCCTCCCGCCATATGAAAAAACACCTGTCATTGCAGTTAAATAGTCGCCCAATACGTCCAGGATTCCGCTCCGCCCTGTTTTAGACAGTTTTCAGGAGCGCAAACACAAAAATTTTCAGGTTGAATCCGACCCTTTTTTTGGTCACCTTTGAAATCAAACTTTGATTGGGCTTACTAAACCAGGTAGACATTTTGGCTTGGGTGCCTCCCGCCATATGAAAAAACACCTGTCATTGCAGTTAAATAGTCGCCCAATACGTCCAGGATTCCGCTCCGCCCTGTTTTGGACAGTTTTCAGGAGCGCAAACACAAAAATTTTCAGGTTGAATCCGACCCTTTTTTTGGTCACCTTTGAAATCAAACTTTGATTGGGCTTACTAAACCAGGTAGACATTTTGGCTTGGGCGCCTCCCGCCATATGAAAAAACACCTGTCATTGCAGTTAAATAGTCGCCCAATACGTCCAGGATTCCGCTCAGCCCTGCAATGGACAGTTTTCAGGAGCGCAAACACAAAAATTTTCAGGTTGAATCCGACCCTTTTTTTGGTCACCTTTGAAATCAAACTTTGATTGGGCTTACTAAACCAGGTAGACATTTTGGCTTGGGCGCCTCCCGCCATATGAAAAAACACCTGTCATTGCAGTTAAATAGTCGCCCAATACGTCCAGGATTCCGCTCCGCCCTGCAATGGACAGTTTTCAGGAGCGCAAACACAAAAATTTTCAGGTTGAATCCGACCCTTTTTTTGGTCACCTTTGAAATCAAACTTTGATTGGGCTTACTAAACCAGGTAGACATTTTGGCTTGGGCGCCTCCCGCCATATGAAAAAACACCTGTCATTGCAGTTAAGTAGTCGCCCAATACGTCCAGGATTCCACTCCGCCCTGTTTTGGACAGTTTTCAGGAGCGGAAACACAAAAATTTTCAGGTTGAATCCGACCCTTTTTTTGGTCACCTTTGAAATCAAACTTTGATTGGGCTTACTAAACCAGGTAGACATTTTGGCTTGGGCGCCTCCCGTCATATGAAAAAACACCTGTCATTGCAGTTAAATAGTCGCCCAATACGTCCAGGATTCCGCTCCGCCCTGCAATGGACAGTTTTCAGGAGCGCAAACACAAAAATTTTCAGGTTGAATCCGACCCTTTTTTTGGTCACCTTTGAAATCAAACTTTGATTGGGCTTACTAAACCAGGTAGACATTTTGGCTTGGGCGCCTCCCGCCATATGAAAAAACACCTGTCATTGCAGTTAAGTAGTCGCCCAATACGTCCAGGATTCCACTCCGCCCTGTTTTGGACAGTTTTCAGGAGCGGAAACACAAAAATTTTCAGGTTGAATCCGACCCTTTTTTTGGTCACCTTTGAAATCAAACTTTGATTGGGCTTACTAAACCAGGTAGACATTTTGGCTTGGGCGCCTCCCGCCATATGAAAAAACACCTGTCATTGCAGTTAAATAGTCGCCCAATACGTCCAGGATTCCGCTCCGCCCCTTTTGGACAGTTTTCAGGAGCGCAAACACAAAAATTTTCAGGTTGAATCCGACCCTTTTTTTGGTCACCTTTGAAATCAAACTTTGATTGGGCTTACTAAACCAGGTAGACATTTTGGCTTGGGCGCCTCCCGCCATATGAAAAAACACCTGTCATTCCAGTTAAATAGTCGCCCAATACGTCCAGGATTCCGCTCAGCCCTGCAATGGACAGTTTTCAGGAGCGCCAACACAAAAATTTTCAGGTTGAATCCGACCCTTTTTTTGGTCACCTTTGAAATCAAACTTTGATTGGGCTTACTAAACCAGGTAGACATTTTGGCTTGGGCGCCTCCCGCCATATGAAAAAACACCTGTCATTGCAGTTAAATAGTCGCCCAATACGTCCAGGATTCCGCTCAGCCCTGCAATGGACAGTTTTCAGGAGCGCAAACACAAAAATTTTCAGGTTGAATCCGACCCTTTTTTTGGTCACCTTTGAAATCAAACTTTGATTGGGCTTACTAAACCAGGTAGACATTTTGGCTTGGGCGCCTCCCGCCATATGAAAAAACACCTGTCATTGCAGTTAAATAGTCGCCCAATACGTCCAGGATTCCGCTCCGCCCTGCAATGGACAGTTTTCAGGAGCGCAAACACAAAAATTTTCAGGTTTAATCCGACCCTTTTTTTGGTCACCTTTGAAATCAAACTTTGATTGGGCTTACTAAACCAGGTAGACATTTTGGCTTGGGCGCCTCCCGCCATATGAAAAAACACCTGTCATTCCAGTTAAATAGTCGCCCAATACGTCCAGGATTCCGCTCCGCCCTGCAATGGACAGTTTTCAGGAGCGCAAACACAAAAATTTCCAGGTTTTATCCGACCCTTTTTTTGGTCACCTTTGAAATCAAACTTTGATTGGGCTTACTAAACCAGGTAGACATTTTGGCTTGGGCGCCTCCCGCCATATGAAAAAACACCTGTCATTGCAGTTAAATAGTCGGCCAATACGTCCAGGATTCCGCTTCGCCCTGCAATGGACAGTTTTCAGGAGCGCAAACACAAAAATTTTCAGGTTGAATCCGACCCTTTTTTTGGTCACCTTTGAAATCAAACTTTGATTGGGCTTACTAAACCAGGTAGACATTTTGGCTTGGGCGCCTCCCGCCATATGAAAAAACACCTGTCATTGCAGTTAAATAGTCGCCCGATACGTCCAGGATTCCGCTCCGCCCTGCAATGGACAGTTTTCAGGAGCGCAAACACAAAAATTTTCAGGTTGAATCCGACCCTTTTTTTGGTCACCTTTGAAATCAAACTTTGATTGGGCTTACTAAACCAGGTAGACATTTTGGCTTGGGCGCCTCCCGCCATATGAAAAAACACCTGTCATTGCAGTTAAATAGTCGCCCAATACGTCCAGGATTCCGCTCCGCCCTGTTTTAGACAGTTTTCAGGAGCGCAAACACAAAAATTTTCAGGTTGAATCCGACCCTTTTTTTGGTCACCTTTGAAATCAAACTTTGATTGGGCTTACTAAACCAGGTAGACATTTTGGCTTGGGTGCCTCCCGCCATATGAAAAAACACCTGTCATTGCAGTTAAATAGTCGCCCAATACGTCCAGGATTCCGCTCCGCCCTGTTTTGGACAGTTTTCAGGAGCGCAAACACAAAAATTTTCAGGTTGAATCCGACCCTTTTTTTGGTCACCTTTGAAATCAAACTTTGATTGGGCTTACTAAACCAGGTAGACATTTTGGCTTGGGCGCCTCCCGCCATATGAAAAAACACCTGTCATTGCAGTTAAATAGTCGCCCAATACGTCCAGGATTCCGCTCAGCCCTGCAATGGACAGTTTTCAGGAGCGCAAACACAAAAATTTTCAGGTTGAATCCGACCCTTTTTTTGGTCACCTTTGAAATCAAACTTTGATTGGGCTTACTAAACCAGGTAGACATTTTGGCTTGGGCGCCTCCCGCCATATGAAAAAACACCTGTCATTGCAGTTAAATAGTCGCCCAATACGTCCAGGATTCCGCTCCGCCCTGCAATGGACAGTTTTCAGGAGCGCAAACACAAAAATTTTCAGGTTGAATCCGACCCTTTTTTTGGTCACCTTTGAAATCAAACTTTGATTGGGCTTACTAAACCAGGTAGACATTTTGGCTTGGGCGCCTCCCGCCATATGAAAAAACACCTGTCATTGCAGTTAAGTAGTCGCCCAATACGTCCAGGATTCCACTCCGCCCTGTTTTGGACAGTTTTCAGGAGCGCAAACACAAAAATTTTCAGGTTGAATCCGACCCTTTTTTTGGTCACCTTTGAAATCAAACTTTGATTGGGCTTACTAAACCAGGGTAGACATTTTGGCTTGGGCGCCTCCCGCCATATGAAAAAACACCTGTCATTGCAGTTAAATAGTCGCCCAATACGTCCAGGATTCCGCTCAGCCCTGCAATGGACAGTTTTCAGGAGCGCCAACACAAAAATTTTCAGGTTGAATCCGACCCTTTTTTTGGTCACCTTTGAAATCAAACTTTGATTGGGCTTACTAAACCAGGTAGACATTTTGGCTTGGGCGCCTCCCGCCATATGAAAAAACACCTGTCATTCCAGTTAAATAGTCGCCCAATACGTCCAGGATTCCGCTCAGCCCTGCAATGGACAGTTTTCAGGAGCGCAAACACAAAAATTTTCAGGTTGAATCCGACCCTTTTTTTGGTCACCTTTGAAATCAAACTTTGATTGGGCTTACTAAACCAGGTAGACATTTTGGCTTGGGCGCCTCCCGCCATATGAAAAAACACCTGTCATTGCAGTTAAATAGTCGCCCAATACGTCCAGGATTCCGCTCCGCCCTGCAATGGACAGTTTTCAGGAGCGCAAACACAAAAATTTTCAGGTTTAATCCGACCCTTTTTTTGGTCACCTTTGAAATCAAACTTTGATTGGGCTTACTAAACCAGGTAGACATTTTGGCTTGGGCGCCTCCCGCCATATGAAAAAACACCTGTCATTCCAGTTAAATAGTCGCCCAATACGTCCAGGATTCCGCTCCGCCCTGCAATGGACAGTTTTCAGGAGCGCAAACACAAAAATTTCCAGGTTTTATCCGACCCTTTTTTTGGTCACCTTTGAAATCAAACTTTGATTGGGCTTACTAAACCAGGTAGACATTTTGGCTTGGGCGCCTCCCGCCATATGAAAAAACACCTGTCATTGCAGTTAAATAGTCGGCCAATACGTCTAGGATTCCGCTTCGCCCTGCAATGGACAGTTTTCAGGAGCGCAAGCACAAAAATTTTCAGGTTGAATCCGACCCTTTTTTTGGTCACCTTTGAAATCAAACTTTGATTGGGCTTACTAAACCAGGTAGACATTTTGGCTTGGGCGCCTCCCGCCATATGAAAAAACACCTGTCATTGCAGTTAAATAGTCGCCCGATACGTCCAGGATTCCGCTCCGCCCTGCAATGGACAGTTTTCAGGAGCGCAAACACAAAAATTTTCAGGTTGAATCCGACCCTTTTTTTGGTCACCTTTGAAATCAAACTTTGATTGGGCTTACTAAACCAGGTAGACATTTTGGCTTGGGCGCCTCCCGCCATATGAAAAAACACCTGTCATTGCAGTTAAATAGTCGCCCAATACGTCCAGGATTCCGCTCCGCCCTGTTTTAGACAGTTTTCAGGAGCGCAAACACAAAAATTTTCAGGTTGAATCCGACCCTTTTTTTGGTCACCTTTGAAATCAAACTTTGATTGGGCTTACTAAACCAGGTAGACATTTTGGCTTGGGTGCCTCCCGCCATATGAAAAAACACCTGTCATTGCAGTTAAATAGTCGCCCAATACGTCCAGGATTCCGCTCCGCCCTGTTTTGGACAGTTTTCAGGAGCGCAAACACAAAAATTTTCAGGTTGAATCCGACCCTTTTTTTGGTCACCTTTGAAATCAAACTTTGATTGGGCTTACTAAACCAGGTAGACATTTTGGCTTGGGCGCCTCCCGCCATATGAAAAAACACCTGTCATTGCAGTTAAATAGTCGCCCAATACGTCCAGGATTCCGCTCAGCCCTGCAATGGACAGTTTTCAGGAGCGCAAACACAAAAATTTTCAGGTTGAATCCGACCCTTTAATTGGTCACCTTTGAAATCAAACTTTGATTGGGCTTACTAAACCAGGTAGACATTTTGGCTTGGGCGCCTCCCGCCATATGAAAAAACACCTGTCATTGCAGTTAAATAGTCGCCCAATACGTCCAGGATTCCGCTCCGCCCTGCAATGGACAGTTTTCAGGAGCGCAAAGACAAAAATTTTCAGGTTGAATCCGACCCTTTTTTTGGTCACCTTTGAAATCAAACTTTGATTGGGCTTACTAAACCAGGTAGACATTTTGGCTTGGGCGCCTCCCGCCATATGAAAAAACACATGTCATTGCAGTTAAATAGTCGTCCAATACGTCCAGGATTCCGCTCAGCCCTGCAATGGACAGTTTTCAGGAGCGCAAACACAAAAATTTTCAGGTTGAATCCGACCCTTTTTTTGGTCACCTTTGAAATCAAACTTTGATTGGGCTTACTAAACCAGGTAGACATTTTGGCTTGGGCGCCCCCCGCCATATGAAAAAACACCTGTCATTGAGGTTAAATAGTCGCCCAATACGTCCAGGATTCCACTCCGCCCTGCAATGGACAGTTTTCTGGAGCGCAAACAAAAATTTTCAGGTTGAATCCGACCCTTCTTTTGGTCACCTTTGAAATCAAACTTTGATTGGTCTTACTAAACCAGGTAGACATTTTGGCTTGGGCGCCTCCCGCCATATGAAAAAACACCTGTCATTGCAGTTAAATAGTCGCCCAATACGTCTAGGATTCCGCTCCGCCCTGCAATGGACAGTTTTCAGGAGCGCAAACACAAAAATTTTCAGGTTGAATCCGACCCTTTGTTTGGTCACCTTTGAAATCAAACTTTGATTGGGCTTACTAAACCAGGTAGACATTTTGGCTTGGGCGCCTCCCGCCATATGAAAAAACACCTGTCATTGCAGTTAAATAGTCGCCCAATACGTCCAGGATTCCGGTCCGCCCTGTTTTGGACAGTTTTCAGCAGCGCAAACACAAAAATTTTCAGGTTGAATCCGACCCTTTTTTTTGTCACCTTTGAAATCAAACTTTGATTGGGCTTACTAAACCAGGTAGACATTTTGGCTTGGGCGCCTCCCGCCATATGAAAAAACACCTGTCATTGCAGTTAAATAGTCGCCCAATACGTCCAGGATTCCGCTCCGCCCTGTTTTGGACAGTTTTCAGGAGCGGAAACACAAAAATTTTCAGGTTGAATCCGACCCTTTTTTTGGTCACCTTTGAAATCAAACTTTGATTGGGCTTACTAAACCAGGTAGACATTTTGGCTTGGGCGCCTCCCGCCATATGAAAAAACACCTGTCATTGCAGTTAAATAGTCGCCCAATACGTCCAGGATTCCGCTCCGCCCCTTTTGGACAGTTTTCAGGAGCGCAAACACAAAAATTTTCAGGTTGAATCCGACCCTTTTTTTGGTCACCTTTGAAATCAAACTTTGATTGGGCTTACTAAACCAGGTAGACATTTTGGCTTGGGCGCCTCCCGCCATATGAAAAAACACCTGTCATTCCAGTTAAATAGTCGCCCAATACGTCCAGGATTCCGCTCAGCCCTGCAATGGACAGTTTTCAGGAGCGCCAACACAAAAATTTTCAGGTTGAATCCGACCCTTTTTTTGGTCACCTTTGAAATCAAACTTTGATTGGGCTTACTAAACCAGGTAGACATTTTGGCTTGGGCGCCTCCCGCCATATGAAAAAACACCTGTCATTGCAGTTAAATAGTCGCCCAATACGTCCAGGATTCCGCTCAGCCCTGCAATGGACAGTTTTCAGGAGCGCAAACACAAAAATTTTCAGGTTGAATCCGACCCTTTTTTTGGTCACCTTTGAAATCAAACTTTGATTGGGCTTACTAAACCAGGTAGACATTTTGGCTTGGGCGCCTCCCGCCATATGAAAAAACACCTGTCATTGCAGTTAAATAGTCGCCCAATACGTCCAGGATTCCGCTCCGCCCTGCAATGGACAGTTTTCAGGAGCGCAAACACAAAAATTTTCAGGTTTAATCCGACCCTTTTTTTGGTCACCTTTGAAATCAAACTTTGATTGGGCTTACTAAACCAGGTAGACATTTTGGCTTGGGCGCCTCCCGCCATATGAAAAAACACCTGTCATTCCAGTTAAATAGTCGCCCAATACGTCCAGGATTCCGCTCCGCCCTGCAATGGACAGTTTTCAGGAGCGCAAACACAAAAATTTCCAGGTTTTATCCGACCCTTTTTTTGGTCACCTTTGAAATCAAACTTTGATTGGGCTTACTAAACCAGGTAGACATTTTGGCTTGGGCGCCTCCCGCCATATGAAAAAACACCTGTCATTGCAGTTAAATAGTCGGCCAATACGTCCAGGATTCCGCTTCGCCCTGCAATGGACAGTTTTCAGGAGCGCAAACACAAAAATTTTCAGGTTGAATCCGACCCTTTTTTTGGTCACCTTTGAAATCAAACTTTGATTGGGCTTACTAAACCAGGTAGACATTTTGGCTTGGGCGCCTCCCGCCATATGAAAAAACACCTGTCATTGCAGTTAAATAGTCGCCCGATACGTCCAGGATTCCGCTCCGCCCTGCAATGGACAGTTTTCAGGAGCGCAAACACAAAAATTTTCAGGTTGAATCCGACCCTTTTTTTGGTCACCTTTGAAATCAAACTTTGATTGGGCTTACTAAACCAGGTAGACATTTTGGCTTGGGCGCCTCCCGCCATATGAAAAAACACCTGTCATTGCAGTTAAATAGTCGCCCAATACGTCCAGGATTCCGCTCCGCCCTGTTTTAGACAGTTTTCAGGAGCGCAAACACAAAAATTTTCAGGTTGAATCCGACCCTTTTTTTGGTCACCTTTGAAATCAAACTTTGATTGGGCTTACTAAACCAGGTAGACATTTTGGCTTGGGTGCCTCCCGCCATATGAAAAAACACCTGTCATTGCAGTTAAATAGTCGCCCAATACGTCCAGGATTCCGCTCCGCCCTGTTTTGGACAGTTTTCAGGAGCGCAAACACAAAAATTTTCAGGTTGAATCCGACCCTTTTTTTGGTCACCTTTGAAATCAAACTTTGATTGGGCTTACTAAACCAGGTAGACATTTTGGCTTGGGCGCCTCCCGCCATATGAAAAAACACCTGTCATTGCAGTTAAATAGTCGCCCAATACGTCCAGGATTCCGCTCAGCCCTGCAATGGACAGTTTTCAGGAGCGCAAACACAAAAATTTTCAGGTTGAATCCGACCCTTTTTTTGGTCACCTTTGAAATCAAACTTTGATTGGGCTTACTAAACCAGGTAGACATTTTGGCTTGGGCGCCTCCCGCCATATGAAAAAACACCTGTCATTGCAGTTAAATAGTCGCCCAATACGTCCAGGATTCCGCTCCGCCCTGCAATGGACAGTTTTCAGGAGCGCAAAGACAAAAATTTTCAGGTTGAATCCGACCCTTTTTTTGGTCACCTTTGAAATCAAACTTTGATTGGGCTTACTAAACCAGGTAGACATTTTGGCTTGGGCGCCTCCCGCCATATGAAAAAACACATGTCATTGCAGTTAAATAGTCGTCCAATACGTCCAGGATTCCGCTCAGCCCTGCAATGGACAGTTTTCAGGAGCGCAAACACAAAAATTTTCAGGTTGAATCCGACCCTTTTTTTGGTCACCTTTGAAATCAAACTTTGATTGGGCTTACTAAACCAGGTAGACATTTTGGCTTGGGCGCCCCCCGCCATATGAAAAAACACCTGTCATTGCAGTTAAATAGTCGCCCAATACGTCCAGGATTCCACTCCGCCCTGCAATGGACAGTTTTCTGGAGCGCAAACAAAAATTTTCAGGTTGAATCCGACCCTTCTTTTGGTCACCTTTGAAATCAAACTTTGATTGGTCTTACTAAACCAGGTAGACATTTTGGCTTGGGCGCCTCCCGCCATATGAAAAAACACCTGTCATTGCAGTTAAATAGTCGCCCAATACGTCCAGGATTCCGCTCCGCCCTGCAATGGACAGTTTTCAGGAGCGGAAACACAAAAATTTTCAGGTTGAATCCGACCCTTTTTTTGGTCACCTTTGAAATCAAACTTTGATTGGGCTTACTAAACCAGGTAGACATTTTGGCTTGGGCGCCTCCCGCCATATGAAAAAACACCTGTCATTGCAGTTAAATAGTCGCCCAATACGTCTAGGATTCCGCTCCGCCCTGCAATGGACAGTTTTCAGGAGCGCAAACACAAAAATTTTCAGGTTGAATCCGACCCTTTTTTTGGTCACCTTTGAAATCAAACTTTGATTGGGCTTACTAAACCAGGTAGACATTTTGGCTTGGGCGCCTCCCGCCATATGAAAAAACACCTGTCATTGCAGTTAAATAGTCGCCCAATACGTCCAGGATTCCGGTCCGCCCTGTTTTGGACAGTTTTCAGCAGCGCAAACACAAAAATTTTCAGCTTGAATCCGACCCTTTTTTTTGTCACCTTTGAAATCAAACTTTGATTGGGCTTACTAAACCAGGTAGACATTTTGGCTTGGGCGCCTCCCGCCATATGAAAAAACACCTGTCATTGCAGTTAAATAGTCGCCCAATACGTCCAGGATTCCGCTCCGCCCTGTTTTGGACAGTTTTCAGGAGCGCAAACACAAAAATTTTCAGGTTGAATCCGACCCTTTTTTTGGTCACCTTTGAAATCAAACTTTGATTGGGCTTACTAAACCAGGTAGACATTTTGGCTTGGGCGCCTCCCGCCATATGAAAAAACACCTGTCATTGCAGTTAAATAGTCGCCCAATACGTCCAGGATTCCGCTCCGCCCCTTTTGGACAGTTTTCAGGAGCGCAAACACAAAAATTTTCAGGTTGAATCCGACCCTTTTTTTGGTCACCTTTGAAATCAAACTTTGATTGGGCTTACTAAACCAGGTAGACATTTTGGCTTGGGCGCCTCCCGCCATATGAAAAAACACCTGTCATTCCAGTTAAATAGTCGCCCAATACGTCCAGGATTCCGCTCCGCCCTGTTTTGGACAGTTTTCAGGAGCGCAAACACAAAAATTTTCAGGTTGAATCCAACCCTTTTTTTGGTCACCTTTGAAATCAAACTTTGATTGGGCTTACTAAACCAGGTAGACATTTTGGCTTGGGCGCCTCCCGCCATATGAAAAAACACCTGTCATTGCGGTTAAATAGTCGCCCAATACGTCCAGGATTCCGCTCAGCCCTGCAATGGACAGTTTTCAGGAGCGCAAACACAAAAATTTTCAGGTTGAATCCGACCCTTTTTTTGGTCACCTTTGAAATCAAACTTTGATTGGGCTTACTAAACCAGGTAGACATTTTGGCTTGGGCGCCTCCCGCCATATGAAAAAACACCTGTCATTGCAGTTAAATAGTCGCCCAATACGTCCAGGATTCCGCTCCGCCCTGCAATGGACAGTTTTCAGGAGCGCAAACACAAAAATTTTCAGGTTGAATCCGACCCTTTTTTTGGTCACCTTTGAAATCAAACTTTGATTGGGCTTACTAAACCAGATAGACATTTTGGCTTGGGCGCCTCCCGCCATATGAAAAAACACCTGTCATTGCAGTTAAATAGTCGCCCAATACGTCCAGGATTCCGCTCCGCCCTGCAATGGAGAGTTTTGAGGAGCGCAAAGAGAAAAATTTTCAGGTTGAATCCGACCCTTTTTTTGGTCACCTTTGAAATCAAACTTTGATTGGGCTTACTAAACCAGGTAGACATTTTGGCTTGGGCGCCTCCCGCCATATGATAAAACACCTGTCATTGCAGTTAAATAGTCGCCCAATACGTCCAGGATTCCGCTCAGCCCTGGAATGGACAGTTTTCAGGAGCGCAAACCCAAAAATTTTCAGGTTGAATCCGACCCTTTTTTTGGTCACCTTTGAAATCAAACTTTGATTGGGCTTACTAAACCAGGTAGACATTTTGGCTTGGGCGCCTCCCGCCATATGAAAAAACACCTGTCATTGCAGTTAAATAGTCGCCCAATACGTCCAGGATTCCGCTCCGCCCTGTTTTGGACAGTTTTCAGGAGCGCAAAGACAAAAATTTTCAGGTTGAATCCGACCCTTTTTTTGGTCACCTTTGAAATCAAACTTTGATTGGGCTTACTAAACCAGGTAGACATTTTGGCTTGGGCGCCTCCCGCCATATGAAAAAACACCTGTCATTGCGGTTAAATAGTCGCCCAATACGTCCAGGATTCCGCTCAGCCCTGCAATGGACAGTTTTCAGGAGCGCAAACACAAAAATTTTCAGGTTGAATCCGACCCTTTTTTTGGTCACCTTTGAAATCAAACTTTGATTGGGCTTACTAAACCAGGTAGACATTTTGGCTTGGGCGCCTCCCGCCATATGAAAAAACACCTGTCATTGCAGTTAAATAGTCGCCCAATACGTCCAGGATTCCGCTCAGCCCTGCAATGGACAGTTTTCAGGAGCGCAAACACAAAAATTTTCAGGTTGAATCCGACCCTTTTTTTGGTCACCTTTGAAATCAAACTTTGATTGGGCTTACTAAACCAGGTAGACATTTTGGCTTGGGCGCCTCCCGCCATATGAAAAAACACCTGTCATTGCGGTTAAATAGTCGCCCAATACGTCCAGGATTCCGCTCAGCCCTGCAATGGACAGTTTTCAGGAGCGCAAACACAAAAATTTTCAGGTTGAATCCGAGCCTTTTTATGGTCACCTTTGAAATCAAAGTTTGATTGGGCTTACTAAACCAGGTAGACATTTTGGCTTGGGCGCCTCCCGCCATATTAAAAAACACCTGTCATTGCAGTTAAATAGTCGCCCAATACGTCCAGGATTCCGCTCAGCCCTGCAATGGACAGTTTTCAGGAGCGCAAACAAAAAAATTTTCAGGTTGAATCCGACCCTTTTTTTGGTCACCTTTGAAATCAAACTTTGATTGGGCTTACTAAACCAGGTAGAGATTTTGGCTTGGGCGCCTCCCGCCATATGAAAAAACACCTGTCATTGCAGTTAAATAGTCGCCCAATACGTCCAGGATTCCGCTCCGCCCTGCAATGGACAGTTTTCAGGAGCGCAAACACAAAAATTTTCAGGTTGAATCCGACCCTTTTTTTGGTCACCTTTGAAATCAAACTTTGATTGGGCTTACTAAACCAGGTAGACATTTTGGCTTGGGCGCCTCCCGCCATATGAAAAAACACCTGTCATTGCAGTTAAATAGTCGCCCAATACGTCCAGGATTCCGCTCCGCCCTGCAATGGACAGTTTTCAGGAGCGCAAACACAAAAATTTTCAGGTTGAATCCGACCCTCTTTTTGGTCACCTTTGAAATCAAACTTTGATTGGGCTTACTAAACCAGGTAGACATTTTAGCTTGGGCGCCTCCCGCCATATGAAAAAAAACCTGTCATTGCAGTTAAATAGTCGCCCAATACGTCCAGGATTCCGCTCAGCCCTGCAATGGACAGTTTTCAGGAGCGCAAACTCAAAAATTTTCAGGTTGAATCCGACCCTTTTTTTGGTCACCTTTGAAATCAAACTTTGATTGGGCTTACTAAACCAGGTAGACATTTTGGCTTGGGCGCCTCCCGCCATATGAAAAAACACCTGTCTTTGCAGTTAAATAGTCGCCCAATACGTCCAGGATTCCGCTCCGTCCTGCAATGGACAGTTTTCAGGAGCGCAAACACAAAAATTTTCAGGTTGAATTGGACCCTTTTTTTGGTCACCTTTGAAATCAAACTTTGATTGGGCTTACTAAACCAGGTAGACATTTTGGCTTGGGCGCCTCCCGCCATATGAAAAAACACCTGTCATTGCAGTTAAATAGTCGCCCAATACGTCCAGGATTCCGCTCCGCCCTGCAATGGACAGTTTTCAGGAGCGGAAACACAAAAATTTTCAGGTTGAATCCGACCCTTTTTTTGGTCACCTTTGAAATCAAACTTTGATTGGGCTTACTAAACCAGGGTAGACATTTTGGCTTGGGCGCCTCCCGCCATATGAAAAAACACCTGTCATTGCAGTTAAATAGTCGCCCAATACGTCTAGGATTGCGCTCCGCCCTGCAATGGACAGTTTTCAGGAGCGCAAACACAAAAATTTTCAGGTTGAATCCGACCCTTTTTTTGGTCACCTTTGAAATCAAACTTTGATTGGGCTTACTAAACGAGGGTAGACATTTTGGCTTGGGCGCCTCCCGCCATATGAAAAAACACCTGTCATTGCAGTTAAATAGTCGCCCAATACGTCCAGGATTCCGCTCCGCCCTGCAATGGACAGTTTTCAGGAGCGCAAACACAAACATTTTCAGGTTGAATCCGACCCTTTTTTTGGTCACCTTTGAAATCAAACTTTGATTGGGCTTACTAAACCAGGGTAGACATTTTGGCTTGGGCGCCTCCCGCCATATGAAAAAACACCTGTCATTGCAGTTAAATAGTCGCCCAATACGTCCAGGATTCCGCTCCGCCCTGCAATGGACAGTTTTCAGGAGCGCAAACACAAAAATTTTCAGGTTGAATCCGACCCTTTTTTTGGTCACCTTTGAAATCAAACTTTGATTGGGCTTACTAAACCAGGGTAGACATTTTGGCTTGGGCGCCTCCCGCCATATGAAAAAACACCTGTCATTGCAGTTAAATAGTCGCCCAATACGTCCAGGATTCCGCTCCGCCCTGCAATGGACAGTTTTCAGGAGCGCAAACACAAAAATTTTCAGGTTGAATCCGACCCTTTTTTTGGTCACCTTTGAAATCAAACTTTGATTGGGCTTACTAAACCAGGGTAGACATTTTGGCTTGGGCGCCTCCCGCCATATGAAAAAACACCTGTCATTGCAGTTAAATAGTCGCCCAATACGTCCAGGATTCCGCTCCGCCCTGCAATGGACAGTTTTCAGGAGCGCAAACACAAAAATTTTCAGGTTGAATCCGACCCTTTTTTTGGTCACCTTTGAAATCAAACTTTGATTGGGCTTACTAAACCAGGGTAGACATTTTGGCTTGGGCGCCTCCCGCCATATGAAAAAACACCTGTCATTGCAGTTAAATAGTCGCCCAATACGTCCAGGATTCCGCTCCGCCCTGCAATGGACAGTTTTCAGGAGCGCAAACACAAAAATTTTCAGGTTGAATCCGACCCTTTTTTTGGTCACCTTTGAAATCAAACTTTGATTGGGCTTACTAAACCAGGGTAGACATTTTGGCTTGGGCGCCTCCCGCCATATGAAAAAACACCTGTCATTGCAGTTAAATAGTCGCCCAATACGTCCAGGATTCCGCTCCGCCCTGCAATGGACAGTTTTCAGGAGCGCAAACACAAAAATTTTCAGGTTGAATCCGACCCTTTTTTTGGTCACCTTTGAAATCAAACTTTGATTGGGCTTACTAAACCAGGGTAGACATTTTGGCTTGGGCGCCTCCCGCCATATGAAAAAACACCTGTCATTGCAGTTAAATAGTCGCCCAATACGTCCAGGATTCCGCTCCGCCCTGTTTTGGACAGTTTTCAGGAGCGCAAACACAAAAATTTTCAGGTTGAATCCGACCCTTTTTTTGGTCACCTTTGAAATCAAACTTTGATTGGGCTTACTAAACCAGGGTAGACATTTTGGCTTGGGCGCCTCCCGCCATATGAAAAAACACCTGTCATTGCAGTTAAATAGTCGCCCAATACGTCCAGGATTCCGCTCCGCCCTGCAATGGACAGTTTTCAGGAGCGCAAACACAAAAATTTTCAGGTTGAATCCGACCCTTTTTTTGGTCACCTTTGAAATCAAACTTTGATTGGGCTTACTAAACCAGGGTAGACATTTTGGCTTGGGCGCCTCCCGCCATATGAAAAAACACCTGTCATTGCAGTTAAATAGTCGCCCAATACGTCCAGGATTCCGCTCCGCCCTGCAATGGACAGTTTTCAGGAGCGCAAACACAAAAATTTTCAGGTTGAATCCGACCCTTTTTTTGGTCACCTTTGAAATCAAACTTTGATTGGGCTTACTAAACCAGGGTAGACATTTTGGCTTGGGCGCCTCCCGCCATATGAAAAAACACCTGTCATTGCAGTTAAATAGTCGCCCAATACGTCCAGGATTCCGCTCCGCCCTGCAATGGACAGTTTTCAGGAGCGCAAACACAAAAATTTTCAGGTTGAATCCGACCCTTTTTTTGGTCACCTTTGAAATCAAACTTTGATTGGGCTTACTAAACCAGGGTAGACATTTTGGCTTGGGCGCCTCCCGCCATATGAAAAAACACCTGTCATTGCAGTTAAATAGTCGCCCAATACGTCCAGGATTCCGCTCCGCCCTGCAATGGACAGTTTTCAGGAGCGCAAACACAAAAATTTTCAGGTTGAATCCGACCCTTTTTTTGGTCACCTTTGAAATCAAACTTTGATTGGGCTTACTAAACCAGGGTAGACATTTTGGCTTGGGCGCCTCCCGCCATATGAAAAAACACCTGTCATTGCAGTTAAATAGTCGCCCAATACGTCCAGGATTCCGCTCCGCCCTGCAATGGACAGTTTTCAGGAGCGCAAACACAAAAATTTTCAGGTTGAATCCGACCCTTTTTTTGGTCACCTTTGAAATCAAACTTTGATTGGGCTTACTAAACCAGGGTAGACATTTTGGCTTGGGCGCCTCCCGCCATATGAAAAAACACCTGTCATTGCAGTTAAATAGTCGCCCAATACGTCCAGGATTCCGCTCCGCCCTGTTTTGGACAGTTTTCAGGAGCGCAAACACAAAAATTTTCAGGTTGAATCCGACCCTTTTTTTGGTCACCTTTGAAATCAAACTTTGATTGGGCTTACTAAACCAGGGTAGACATTTTGGCTTGGGCGCCTCCCGCCATATGAAAAAACACCTGTCATTGCAGTTAAATAGTCGCCCAATACGTCCAGGATTCCGCTCCGCCCTGCAATGGACAGTTTTCAGGAGCGGAAACACAAAAATTTTCAGGTTGAATCCGACCCTTTTTTTGGTCACCTTTGAAATCAAACTTTGATTGGGCTTACTAAACCAGGGTAGACATTTTGGCTTGGGCGCCTCCCGCCATATGAAAAAACACCTGTCATTGCAGTTAAATAGTCGCCCAATACGTCCAGGATTCCGCTCCGCCCTGCAATGGACAGTTTTCAGGAGCGCAAACACAAAAATTTTCAGGTTGAATCCGACCCTTTTTTTGGTCACCTTTGAAATCAAACTTTGATTGGGCTTACTAAACCAGGGTAGACATTTTGGCTTGGGCGCCTCCCGCCATATGAAAAAACACCTGTCATTGCAGTTAAATAGTCGCCCAATACGTCCAGGATTCCGCTCCGCCCTGCAATGGACAGTTTTCAGGAGCGCAAACACAAAAATTTTCAGGTTGAATCCGACCCTTTTTTTGGTCACCTTTGAAATCAAACTTTGATTGGGCTTACTAAACCAGGGTAGACATTTTGGCTTGGGCGCCTCCCGCCATATGAAAAAACACCTGTCATTGCAGTTAAATAGTCGCCCAATACGTCCAGGATTCCGCTCCGCCCTGCAATGGACAGTTTTCAGGAGCGCAAATACAAAAATTTTCAGGTTGAATCCGACCCTTTTTTTGGTCACCTTTGAAATCAAACTTTGATTGGGCTTACTAAACCAGGGTAGACATTTTGGCTTGGGCGCCTCCCGCCATATGAAAAAACACCTGTCATTGCAGTTAAATAGTCGCCCAATACGTCCAGGATTCCGCTCAGCCCTGCAATGGACAGTTTTCAGGAGCGCAAACACAAAAATTTTCAGGTTGAATCCGACCCTTTTTTTGGTCACCTTTGAAATCAAACTTTGATTGGGCTTACTAAACCAGGGTAGACATTTTGGCTTGGGCGCCTCCCGCCATATGAAAAAACACCTGTCATTGCAGTTAAATAGTCGCCCAATACGTCCAGGATTCCGCTCCGCCCTGCAATGGACAGTTTTCAGGAGCGCAAACACAAAAATTTTCAGGTTGAATCCGACCCTTTTTTTGGTCACCTTTGAAATCAAACTTTGATTGGGCTTACTAAACCAGGGTAGACATTTTGGCTTGGGCGCCTCCCGCCATATGAAAAAACACCTGTCATTGCAGTTAAATAGTCGCCCAATACGTCCAGGATTCCGCTCCGCCCTGCAATGGACAGTTTTCAGGAGCGCAAACACAAAAATTTTCAGGTTGAATCCGACCCTTTTTTTGGTCACCTTTGAAATCAAACTTTGATTGGGCTTACTAAACCAGGGTAGACATTTTGGCTTGGGCGCCTCCCGCCATATGAAAAAACACCTGTCATTGCAGTTAAATAGTCGCCCAATACGTCCAGGATTCCGCTCCGCCCTGCAATGGACAGTTTTCAGGAGCGCAAACACAAAAATTTTCAGGTTGAATCCGACCCTTTTTTTGGTCACCTTTGAAATCAAACTTTGATTGGGCTTACTAAACCAGGTAGACATTTTGGCTTGGGCGCCTCCCGCCATATGAAAAAACACCTGTCATTCCAGTTAAATAGTCGCCCAATACGTCCAGGATTCCGCTCCGCCCTGTTTTGGACAGTTTTCAGGAGCGCAAACACAAAAATTTTCAGGTTGAATCCGACCCTTTTTTTGGTCACCTTTGAAATCAAACTTTGATTGGGCTTACTAAACCAGGTAGACATTTTGGCTTGGGCGCCTCCCGCCATATGAAAAAACACCTGTCATTGCGGTTAAATAGTCGCCCAATACGTCCAGGATTCCGCTCAGCCCTGCAATGGACAGTTTTCAGGAGCGCAAACACAAAAATTTTCAGGTTGAATCCGACCCTTTTTTTGGTCACCTTTGAAATCAAACTTTGATTGGGCTTACTAAACCAGGTAGACATTTTGGCTTGGGCGCCTCCCGCCATATGAAAAAACACCTGTCATTGCAGTTAAATAGTCGCCCAATACGTCCAGGATTCCGCTCAGCCCTGCAATGGACAGTTTTCAGGAGCGCAAACACAAAAATTTTCAGGTTGAATCCGACCCTTTTTTTGGTCACCTTTGAAATCAAACTTTGATTGGGCTTACTAAACCAGGTAGACATTTTGGCTTGGGCGCCTCCCGCCATATGAAAAAACACCCGTCATTGCGGTTAAATAGTCGCCCAATACGTCCAGGATTCCGCTCAGCCCTGCAATGGACAGTTTTCAGGAGCGCAAACACAAAAATTTTCAGGTTGAATCCGACCCTTTTTTTGGTCACCTTTGAAATCAAAGTTTGATTGGGCTTACTAAACCAGGTAGAGATTTTGGCTTGGGCGCCTCCCGCCATATGAAAAAACACCTGTCATTGCAGTTAAATAGTCGCCCAATACGTCCAGGATTCCGCTCCGCCCTGCAATGGACAGTTTTCAGGAGCGCAAACACAAAAATTTTCAGGTTGAATCCGACCCTTTTTTTGGTCACCTTTGAAATCAAACTTTGATTGGGCTTACTAAACCAGATAGACATTTTGGCTTGGGCGCCTCCCGCCATATGAAAAAACACCTGTCATTGCAGTTAAATAGTCGCCCAATACGTCCAGGATTCCGCTCCGCCCTGCAATGGAGAGTTTTCAGGAGCGCAAACACAAAAATTTTCAGGTTGAATCCGACCCTTTTTTTGGTCACCTTTGAAATCAAACTTTGATTGGGCTTACTAAACCAGGTAGACATTTTGGCTTGGGCGCCTCCCGCCATATGATAAAACACCTGTCATTGCAGTTAAATAGTCGCCCAATACGTCCAGGATTCCGCTCAGCCCTGGAATGGACAGTTTTCAGGAGCGCAAACACAAAAATTTTCAGGTTGAATCCGACCCTTTTTTTGGTCACCTTTGAAATCAAACTTTGATTGGGCTTACTAAACCAGGTAGACATTTTGGCTTGGGCGCCTCCCGCCATATGAAAAAACACCTGTCATTGCAGTTAAATAGTCGCCCAATACGTCCAGGATTCCGCTCCGCCCTGTTTTGGACAGTTTTCAGGAGCGCAAACACAAAAATTTTCAGGTTGAATCCGACCCTTTTTTTGGTCACCTTTGAAATCAAACTTTGATTGGGCTTACTAAACCAGGTAGACATTTTGGCTTGGGCGCCTCCCGCCATATGAAAAAACACCTGTCATTGCGGTTAAATAGTCGCCCAATACGTCCAGGATTCCGCTCAGCCCTGCAATGGACAGTTTTCAGGAGCGCAAACACAAAAATTTTCAGGTTGAATCCGACCCTTTTTTTGGTCACCTTTGAAATCAAACTTTGATTGGGCTTACTAAACCAGGTAGACATTTTGGCTTGGGCGCCTCCCGCCATATGAAAAAACACCTGTCATTGCAGTTAAATAGTCGCCCAATACGTCCAGGATTCCGCTCAGCCCTGCAATGGACAGTTTTCAGGAGCGCAAACACAAAAATTTTCAGGTTGAATCCGACCCTTTTTTTGGTCACCTTTGAAATCAAACTTTGATTGGGCTTACTAAACCAGGTAGACATTTTGGCTTGGGCGCCTCCCGCCATATGAAAAAACACCTGTCATTGCGGTTAAATAGTCGCCCAATACGTCCAGGATTCCGCTCAGCCCTGCAATGGACAGTTTTCAGGAGCGCAAACACAAAAATTTTCAGGTTGAATCCGAGCCTTTTTATGGTCACCTTTGAAATCAAAGTTTGATTGGGCTTACTAAACCAGGTAGACATTTTGGCTTGGGCGCCTCCCGCCATATTAAAAAACACCTGTCATTGCAGTTAAATAGTCGCCCAATACGTCCAGGATTCCGCTCAGCCCTGCAATGGACAGTTTTCAGGAGCGCAAACACAAAAATTTTCAGGTTGAATCCGACCCTTTTTTTGGTCACCTTTGAAATCAAACTTTGATTGGGCTTACTAAACCAGATAGACATTTTGGCTTGGGCGCCTCCCGCCATATGAAAAAACACCTGTCATTGCAGTTAAATAGTCGCCCAATACGTCCAGGATTCCGCTCCGCCTTGCAATGGACAGTTTTCAGGAGCGCAAACACAAAAATTTTCAGGTTGAATCCGACCCTTTTTTTGGTCACCTTTGAAATCAAACTTTGATTGGGCTTACTAAACCAGGTAGACATTTTGGCTTGGGCGCCTCCCGCCATATGAAAAAACACTTGTCATTGCAGTTAAATAGTCGCCCAATACGTCCAGGATTCCGCTCAGCCCTGCAATGGACAGTTTTCAGGAGCGCAAACAAAAAAATTTTCAGGTTGAATCCGACCCTTTTTTTGGTCACCTTTGAAATCAAACTTTGATTGGGCTTACTAAACCAGGTAGAGATTTTGGCTTGGGCGCCTCCCGCCATATGAAAAAACACCTGTCATTGCAGTTAAATAGTCGCCCAATACGTCCAGGATTCCGCTCCGCCCTGCAATGGACAGTTTTCAGGAGCGCAAACACAAAAATTTTCAGGTTGAATCCGACCCTTTTTTTTGGTCACCTTTGAAATCAAACTTTGATTGGGCTTACTAAACCAGGTAGACATTTTGGCTTGGGCGCCTCCCGCCATATGAAAAAACACCTGTCATTGCAGTTAAATAGTCGCCCAATACGTCCAGGATTCCGCTCCGCCCTGCAATGGACAGTTTTCAGGAGCGCAAACACAAAAATTTTCAGGTTGAATCCGACCCTCTTTTTGGTCACCTTTGAAATCAAACTTTGATTGGGCTTACTAAACCAGGTAGACATTTTGGCTTGGGCGCCTCCCGCCATATGAAAAAAAACCTTTCATTGCAGTTAAATAGTCGCCCAATACGTCCAGGATTCCGCTCAGCCCTGCAATGGACAGTTTTCAGGAGCGCAAACACAAAAATTTTCAGGTTGAATCCGACCCTTTTTTTGGTCACCTTTGAAATCAAACTTTGATTGGGCTTACTAAACCAGGTAGACATTTTGGCTTGGGCGCCTCCCGCCATATGAAAAAACACCTCTCATTCCAGTTAAATAGTCGCCCAATACGTCCAGGATTCCGCTCAGCCCTGCAATGGACAGTTTTCAGGAGCGCAAACAAAAAATTTTCAGGTTGAATCCGACCCTTTTTTTGGTCACCTTTGAAATCAAACTTTGATTGGGCTTACTAAACCAGGTAGACATTTTGGCTTGGGCGCCTCCCGCCATATGAAAAAACACCTGTCATTGCAGTTAAATAGTCGCCCAATACGTCCAGCATTCCGCTCCGCCCTGTTTTAGAGAGTTTTCAGGAGCGCAAACACAAAAATTTTCAAGTTGAATCCGACCCTTTTTTTGGTCACCTTTGAAATCAAACTTTGATTGGGCTTACTAAACCAGGTAGACATTTTGGCTTGGGCGCCTCCCGCCATATGAAAAAACACCTGTCATTGCAGTTAAATAGTCGCCCAATACGTCCAGGATTCCGCTCCGCCCTGTTTTGGACAGTTTTCAGGAGCGCAAACACAAAAATTTTCAGGTTGAATCCGACCCTTTTTTTTGTCACGTTTGAAATCAAACTTTGATTGGGCTTACTAAACCAGGTAGACATTTTGGCTTGGGCGCCTCCCGCCATATGAAAAAACACCTGTCATTGCAGTTAAATAGTCGCCCAATACGTCCAGGATTCCGCTCAGCCCTGCAATGGACAGTTTTCAGGAGCGCAAACAAAAAAATTTTCAGGTTGAATCCGACCCTTTTTTTGGTCACCTTTGATTTCAAACTTTGATTGGGCTTACTAAACCAGGTAGAGATTTTGGCTTGGGCGCCTCCCGCCATATGAAAAAACACCTGTCATTGCAGTTAAATAGTCGCCCAATACGTCCAGGATTCCGCTCCGCCCTGCAATGGACAGTTTTCAGGAGCGCAAACACAAAAATTTTCAGGTTGAATCCGACCCTTTTTTTGGTCACCTTTGAAATCAAACTTTGATTGGGCTTACTAAACCAGGGTAGACATTTTGGCTTGGACGCCTCCCGCCATATGAAAAAACACCTGTCATTGCAGTTAAATAGTCGCCCAATACGTCCAGGATTCCGCTCCGCCCTGCAATGGACAGTTTTCAGGAGCGCAAATACAAAAATTTTCAGGTTGAATCCGACCCTTTTTTTGGTCACCTTTGAAATCAAACTTTGATTGGGCTTACTAAACCAGGGTAGACATTTTGGCTTGGGCGCCTCCCGCCATATGAAAAAACACCTGTCATTGCAGTTAAATAGTCGCCCAATACGTCCAGGATCTCGCTCAGCCCTGCAATGGACAGTTTTCAGGAGCGCAAACACAAAAATTTTCAGGTTGAATCCGACCCTTTTTTTGGTCACCTTTGAAATCAAACTTTGATTGGGCTTACTAAACCAGGTAGACATTTTGGCTTGGGCGCCTCCCGCCATATGAAAAAACACCTCTCATTCCAGTTAAATAGTCGCCCAATACGTCCAGGATTCCGCTCAGCCCTGCAATGGACAGTTTTCAGGAGCGCAAACAAAAAATTTTCAGGTTGAATCCGACCCTTTTTTTGGTCACCTTTGAAATCAAACTTTGATTGGGCTTACTAAACCAGGTAGACATTTTGGCTTGGGCGCCTCCCGCCATATGAAAAAACACCTGTCATTGCAGTTAAATAGTCGCCCAATACGTCCAGCATTCCGCTCCGCCCTGTTTTAGAGAGTTTTCAGGAGCGCAAACACAAAAATTTTCAAGTTGAATCCGACCCTTTTTTTGGTCACCTTTGAAATCAAACTTTGATTGGGCTTACTAAACCAGGTAGACATTTTGGCTTGGGCGCCTCCCGCCATATGAAAAAACACCTGTCATTGCAGTTAAATAGTCGCCCAATACGTCCAGGATTCCGCTCCGCCCTGTTTTGGACAGTTTTCAGGAGCGCAAACACAAAAATTTTCAGGTTGAATCCGACCCTTTTTTTTGTCACGTTTGAAATCAAACTTTGATTGGGCTTACTAAACCAGGTAGACATTTTGGCTTGGGCGCCTCCCGCCATATGAAAAAACACTTGTCATTGCAGTTAAATAGTCGCCCAATACGTCCAGGATTCCGCTCAGCCCTGCAATGGACAGTTTTCAGGAGCGCAAACAAAAAAATTTTCAGGTTGAATCCGACCCTTTTTTTGGTCACCTTTGATTTCAAACTTTGATTGGGCTTACTAAACCAGGTAGAGATTTTGGCTTGGGCGCCTCCCGCCATATGAAAAAACACCTGTCATTGCAGTTAAATAGTCGCCCAATACGTCCAGGATTCCGCTCCGCCCTGCAATGGACAGTTTTCAGGAGCGCAAACACAAAAATTTTCAGGTTGAATCCGACCCTTTTTTTGGTCACCTTTGAAATCAAACTTTGATTGGGCTTACTAAACCAGGGTAGACATTTTGGCTTGGACGCCTCCCGCCATATGAAAAAACACCTGTCATTGCAGTTAAATAGTCGCCCAATACGTCCAGGATTCCGCTCCGCCCTGCAATGGACAGTTTTCAGGAGCGCAAATACAAAAATTTTCAGGTTGAATCCGACCCTTTTTTTGGTCACCTTTGAAATCAAACTTTGATTGGGCTTACTAAACCAGGGTAGACATTTTGGCTTGGGCGCCTCCCGCCATATGAAAAAACACCTGTCATTGCAGTTAAATAGTCGCCCAATACGTCCAGGATCTCGCTCAGCCCTGCAATGGACAGTTTTCAGGAGCGCAAACACAAAAATTTTCAGGTTGAATCCGACCCTTTTTTTGGTCACCTTTGAAATCAAACTTTGATTGGGCTTACTAAACCAGGGTAGACATTTTGGCTTGGGCGCCTCCCGCCATATGAAAAAACACCTGTCATTGCAGTTAAATAGTCGCCCAATACGTCCAGGATTCCGCTCAGCCCTGCAATGGACAGTTTTCAGGAGCGCAAACACAAAAATTTTCAGGTTGAATCCGACCCTTTTTTTGGTCACCTTTGAAATCAAACTTTGATTGGGCTTACTAAACCAGGGTAGACATTTTGGCTTGGGCGCCTCCCGCCATATGAAAAAACACCTGTCATTGCAGTTAAATAGTCGCCCAATACGTCCAGGATTCCGCTCCGCCCTGCAATGGACAGTTTTCAGGAGCGCAAACACAAAAATTTTCAGGTTGAATCCGACCCTTTTTTTGGTCACCTTTGAAATCAAACTTTGATTGGGCTTACTAAACCAGGGTAGACATTTTGGCTTGGGCGCCTCCCGCCATATGAAAAAACACCTGTCATTGCAGTTAAATAGTCGCCCAATACGTCCAGGATTCCGCTCCGCCCTGCAATGGACAGTTTTCAGGAGCGCAAACACAAAAATTTTCAGGTTGAATCCGACCCTTTTTTTGGTCACCTTTGAAATCAAACTTTGATTGGGCTTACTAAACCAGGGTAGACATTTTGGCTTGGGCGCCTCCCGCCATATGAAAAAACACCTGTCATTGCAGTTAAATAGTCGCCCAATACGTCCAGGATTCCGCTCCGCCCTGCAATGGACAGTTTTCAGGAGCGCAAACACAAAAATTTTCAGGTTGAATCCGACCCTTTTTTTGGTCACCTTTGAAATCAAACTTTGATTGGGCTTACTAAACCAGGGTAGACATTTTGGCTTGGGCGCCTCCCGCCATATGAAAAAACACCTGTCATTGCAGTTAAATAGTCGCCCAATACGTCCAGGATTCCGCTCCGCCCTGCAATGGACAGTTTTCAGGAGCGCAAACACAAAAATTTTCAGGTTGAATCCGACCCTTTTTTTGGTCACCTTTGAAATCAAACTTTGATTGGGCTTACTAAACCAGGGTAGACATTTTGGCTTGGGCGCCTCCCGCCATATGAAAAAACACCTGTCATTGCAGTTAAATAGTCGCCCAATACGTCCAGGATTCCGCTCCGCCCTGCAATGGACAGTTTTCAGGAGCGCAAACACAAAAATTTTCAGGTTGAATCCGACCCTTTTTTTGGTCACCTTTGAAATCAAACTTTGATTGGGCTTACTAAACCAGGGTAGACATTTTGGCTTGGGCGCCTCCCGCCATATGAAAAAACACCTGTCATTGCAGTTAAATAGTCGCCCAATACGTCCAGGATTCCGCTCCGCCCTGCAATGGACAGTTTTCAGGAGCGCAAACACAAAAATTTTCAGGTTGAATCCGACCCTTTTTTTGGTCACCTTTGAAATCAAACTTTGATTGGGCTTACTAAACCAGGGTAGACATTTTGGCTTGGGCGCCTCCCGCCATATGAAAAAACACCTGTCATTGCAGTTAAATAGTCGCCCAATACGTCCAGGATTCCGCTCCGCCCTGCAATGGACAGTTTTCAGGAGCGCAAACACAAAAATTTTCAGGTTGAATCCGACCCTTTTTTTGGTCACCTTTGAAATCAAACTTTGATTGGGCTTACTAAACCAGGGTAGACATTTTGGCTTGGGCGCCTCCCGCCATATGAAAAAACACCTGTCATTGCAGTTAAATAGTCGCCCAATACGTCCAGGATTCCGCTCCGCCCTGCAATGGACAGTTTTCAGGAGCGCAAACACAAAAATTTTCAGGTTGAATCCGACCCTTTTTTTGGTCACCTTTGAAATCAAACTTTGATTGGGCTTACTAAACCAGGGTAGACATTTTGGCTTGGGCGCCTCCCGCCATATGAAAAAACACCTGTCATTGCAGTTAAATAGTCGCCCAATACGTCCAGGATTCCGCTCCGCCCTGCAATGGACAGTTTTCAGCAGCGCAAACACAAAAATTTTCAGGTTGAATCCGACCCTTTTTTTGGTCACCTTTGAAATCAAACTTTGATTGGGCTTACTAAACCAGGGTAGACATTTTGGCTTGGGCGCCTCCCGCCATATGAAAAAACACCTGTCATTGCAGTTAAATAGTCGCCCAATACGTCCAGGATTCCGCTCCGCCCTGCAATGGACAGTTTTCAGCAGCGCAAACACAAAAATTTTCAGGTTGAATCCGACCCTTTTTTTGGTCACCTTTGAAATCAAACTTTGATTGGGCTTACTAAACCAGGGTAGACATTTTGGCTTGGGCGCCTCCCGCCATATGAAAAAACACCTGTCATTGCAGTTAAATAGTCGCCCAATACGTCCAGGATTCCGCTCCGCCCTGCAATGGACAGTTTTCAGGAGCGCAAACACAAAAATTTTCAGGTTGAATCCGACCCTTTTTTTGGTCACCTTTGAAATCAAACTTTGATTGGGCTTACTAAACCAGGGTAGACATTTTGGCTTGGGCGCCTCCCGCCATATGAAAAAACACCTGTCATTGCAGTTAAATAGTCGCCCAATACGTCCAGGATTCCGCTCCGCCCTGCAATGGACAGTTTTCAGGAGCGCAAACACAAAAATTTTCAGGTTGAATCCGACCCTTTTTTTGGTCACCTTTGAAATCAAACTTTGATTGGGCTTACTAAACCAGGGTAGACATTTTGGCTTGGGCGCCTCCCGCCATATGAAAAAACACCTGTCATTGCAGTTAAATAGTCGCCCAATACGTCCAGGATTCCGCTCCGCCCTGCAATGGACAGTTTTCAGGAGCGCAAACACAAAAATTTTCAGGTTGAATCCGACCCTTTTTTTGGTCACCTTTGAAATCAAACTTTGATTGGGCTTACTAAACCAGGGTAGACATTTTGGCTTGGGCGCCTCCCGCCATATGAAAAAACACCTGTCATTGCAGTTAAATAGTCGCCCAATACGTCCAGGATTCCGCTCCGCCCTGCAATGGACAGTTTTCAGGAGCGCAAACACAAAAATTTTCAGGTTGAATCCGACCCTTTTTTTGGTCACCTTTGAAATCAAACTTTGATTGGGCTTACTAAACCAGGGTAGACATTTTGGCTTGGGCGCCTCCCGCCATATGAAAAAACACCTGTCATTGCAGTTAAATAGTCGCCCAATACGTCCAGGATTCCGCTCCGCCCTGCAATGGACAGTTTTCAGCAGCGCAAACACAAAAATTTTCAGGTTGAATCCGACCCTTTTTTTGGTCACCTTTGAAATCAAACTTTGATTGGGCTTACTAAACCAGGGTAGACATTTTGGCTTGGGCGCCTCCCGCCATATGAAAAAACACCTGTCATTGCAGTTAAATAGTCGCCCAATACGTCCAGGATTCCGCTCCGCCCTGCAATGGACAGTTTTCAGCAGCGCAAACACAAAAATTTTCAGGTTGAATCCGACCCTTTTTTTGGTCACCTTTGAAATCAAACTTTGATTGGGCTTACTAAACCAGGGTAGACATTTTGGCTTGGGCGCCTCCCGCCATATGAAAAAACACCTGTCATTGCAGTTAAATAGTCGCCCAATACGTCCAGGATTCCGCTCCGCCCTGCAATGGACAGTTTTCAGGAGCGCAAACACAAAAATTTTCAGGTTGAATCCGACCCTTTTTTTGGTCACCTTTGAAATCAAACTTTGATTGGGCTTACTAAACGAGGGTAGACATTTTGGCTTGGGCGCCTCCCGCCATATGAAAAAACACCTGTCATTGCAGTTAAATAGTCGCCCAATACGTCCAGGATTCCGCTCCGCCCTGCAATGGACAGTTTTCAGGAGCGCAAACACAAAAATTTTCAGGTTGAATCCGACCCTTTTTTTGGTCACCTTTGAAATCAAACTTTGATTGGGCTTACTAAACCAGGGTAGACATTTTGGCTTGGGCGCCTCCCGCCATATGAAAAAACACCTGTCATTGCAGTTAAATAGTCGCCCAATACGTCCAGGATTCCGCTCCGCCCTGCAATGGACAGTTTTCAGGAGCGCAAACACAAAAATTTTCAGGTTGAATCCGACCCTTTTTTTGGTCACCTTTGAAATCAAACTTTGATTGGGCTTACTAAACCAGGGTAGACATTTTGGCTTGGGCGCCTCCCGCCATATGAAAAAACACCTGTCATTGCAGTTAAATAGTCGCCCAATACGTCCAGGATTCCGCTCCGCCCTGCAATGGACAGTTTTCAGGAGCGCAAACACAAAAATTTTCAGGTTGAATCCGACCCTTTTTTTGGTCACCTTTGAAATCAAACTTTGATTGGGCTTACTAAACCAGGGTAGACATTTTGGCTTGGGCGCCTCCCGCCATATGAAAAAACACCTGTCATTGCAGTTAAATAGTCGCCCAATACGTCCAGGATTCCGCTCCGCCCTGCAATGGACAGTTTTCAGGAGCGCAAACACAAAAATTTTCAGGTTGAATCCGACCCTTTTTTTGGTCACCTTTGAAATCAAACTTTGATTGGGCTTACTAAACCAGGGTAGACATTTTGGCTTGGGCGCCTCCCGCCATATGAAAAAACACCTGTCATTGCAGTTAAATAGTCGCCCAATACGTCCAGGATTCCGCTCCGCCCTGCAATGCACAGTTTTCAGGAGCGCAAACACAAAAATTTTCAGGTTGAATCCGACCCTTTTTTTGGTCACCTTTGAAATCAAACTTTGATTGGGCTTACTAAACCAGGGTAGACATTTTGGCTTGGGCGCCTCCCGCCATATGAAAAAACACCTGTCATTGCAGTTAAATAGTCGCCCAATACGTCCAGGATTCCGCTCCGCCCTGCAATGGACAGTTTTCAGGAGCGCAAACACAAAAATTTTCAGGTTGAATCCGACCCTTTTTTTGGTCACCTTTGAAATCAAACTTTGATTGGGCTTACTAAACCAGGGTAGACATTTTGGCTTGGGCGCCTCCCGCCATATGAAAAAACACCTGTCATTGCAGTTAAATAGTCGCCCAATACGTCCAGGATTCCGCTCCGCCCTGCAATGGACAGTTTTCAGGAGCGCAAACACAAAAATTTTCAGGTTGAATCCGACCCTTTTTTTGGTCACCTTTGAAATCAAACTTTGATTGGGCTTACTAAACCAGGGTAGACATTTTGGCTTGGGCGCCTCCCGCCATATGAAAAAACACCTGTCATTGCAGTTAAATAGTCGCCCAATACGTCCAGGATTCCGCTCCGCCCTGTTTTGGACAGTTTTCAGGAGCGCAAACACAAAAATTTTCAGGTTGAATCCGACCCTTTTTTTGGTCACCTTTGAAATCAAACTTTGATTGGGCTTACTAAACCAGGGTAGACATTTTGGCTTGGGCGCCTCCCGCCATATGAAAAAACACCTGTCATTGCAGTTAAATAGTCGCCCAATACGTCCAGGATTCCGCTCCGCCCTGCAATGGACAGTTTTCAGGAGCGGAAACACAAAAATTTTCAGGTTGAATCCGACCCTTTTTTTGGTCACCTTTGAAATCAAACTTTGATTGGGCTTACTAAACCAGGGTAGACATTTTGGCTTGGGCGCCTCCCGCCATATGAAAAAACACCTGTCATTGCAGTTAAATAGTCGCCCAATACGTCCAGGATTCCGCTCCGCCCTGCAATGGACAGTTTTCAGGAGCGCAAACACAAAAATTTTCAGGTTGAATCCGACCCTTTTTTTGGTCACCTTTGAAATCAAACTTTGATTGGGCTTACTAAACCAGGGTAGACATTTTGGCTTGGGCGCCTCCCGCCATATGAAAAAACACCTGTCATTGCAGTTAAATAGTCGCCCAATACGTCCAGGATTCCGCTCCGCCCTGCAATGGACAGTTTTCAGGAGCGCAAACACAAAAATTTTCAGGTTGAATCCGACCCTTTTTTTGGTCACCTTTGAAATCAAACTTTGATTGGGCTTACTAAACCAGGGTAGACATTTTGGCTTGGGACGCCTCCCGCCATATGAAAAAACACCTGTCATTGCAGTTAAATAGTCGCCCAATACGTCCAGGATTCCGCTCCGCCCTGCAATGGACAGTTTTCAGGAGCGCAAATACAAAAATTTTCAGGTTGAATCCGACCCTTTTTTTGGTCACCTTTGAAATCAAACTTTGATTGGGCTTACTAAACCAGGGTAGACATTTTGGCTTGGGCGCCTCCCGCCATATGAAAAAACACCTGTCATTGCAGTTAAATAGTCGCCCAATACGTCCAGGATTCCGCTCAGCCCTGCAATGGACAGTTTTCAGGAGCGCAAACACAAAAATTTTCAGGTTGAATCCGACCCTTTTTTTGGTCACCTTTGAAATCAAACTTTGATTGGGCTTACTAAACCAGGGTAGACATTTTGGCTTGGGCGCCTCCCGCCATATGAAAAAACACCTGTCATTGCAGTTAAATAGTCGCCCAATACGTCCAGGATTCCGCTCCGCCCTGCAATGGACAGTTTTCAGGAGCGCAAACACAAAAATTTTCAGGTTGAATCCGACCCTTTTTTTGGTCACCTTTGAAATCAAACTTTGATTGGGCTTACTAAACCAGGGTAGACATTTTGGCTTGGGCGCCTCCCGCCATATGAAAAAACACCTGTCATTGCAGTTAAATAGTCGCCCAATACGTCCAGGATTCCGCTCCGCCCTGCAATGGACAGTTTTCAGGAGCGCAA
>CAXIUU010000078.1:0-34432 GCA_964035525.1 Porites cylindrica
GTGTTTCCGCTCCTGAAAACTGTCCATTGCAGGGCGGAGCGGAATCCTGGACGTATTGGGCGACTATTTAACTGCAATGACAGGTGTTTTTTCATATGGCGGGAGGCGCCCAAGCCAAAATGTCTACCTGGTTTAGTAAGCCCAATCAAAGTTTGATTTCAAAGGTGACCAAAAAAAGGGTCGGATTCAACCGGAATATTTTTGTGTTTGCGCTCCTGAAAACTGTCCATTGCAGGGCGGAGCGGAATCCTGCACGTATTGGGCGACTATTTAACTGCAATGACAGGTGTTTTTTTATATGGCGGGAGGCGCCCAAGCCAAAATGTCTACCTGGTTTAGTAAGCCCAATCAAAGTTTGATTTCAAAGGTGACCCAAAAAAGGGTCGGATTGAACCTGAAAATTTTTGTGTTTGCGCTCCTGAAAACTGTCCATTGCAGGGCGGAGCGGAATCCTGGACGTATTGGGCGACTATTTAACTGCAATGACAAGTGTTTTTTCATATGGCGGGAGGCGCCCAAGCCAAAATGTCTACCTGGTTTAGTAAGCCCAATCAAAGTTTGATTTCAAAGGTGACCAAAAAAAGGGTCGGATTCAACCTGAAAATTTTTGTGTTTGCGCTCCTGAAAACTGTCCATTGCAGGGCGGAGCGGAATCCTGGACGTATTGGGCGACTATTTAACTGCAATGACAGGTGTTTTTTCATATGGCGGGAGGCGCCCAAGCCAAAATGTCTACCTGGTTTAGTAAGCCCAATCAAAGTTTGATTTCAAAGGTGACCAAAAAAAGGGTTGGATTCAACCTGAAAATTTTTGTGTTTGCGCTTCTGAAAACTGTCCATTGCAGGGCGGAGCGGAATCCTGGACGTATTGGGCGACTATTTAACTGCAATGACAGGTGTTTTTTCATATGGCGGGAGGCGCCCAAGCCAAAATGTCTACCTGGTTTAGTAAGCCCAATCAAAGTTTGATTTCAAAGGTGACCAAAAAAAGGCTCGGATTCAACCTGAAAATTTTTGTGTTTCCGCTCCTGAAAACTGTCCATTGCAGGGCGGAGCGGAATCCTGGACGTATTGGGCGACTATTTAACTGCAATGACAGGTGTTTTTTCATATGGCGGGAGGCGCCCAAGCCAAAATGTCTACCTGGTTTAGTAAGCCCAATCAAAGTTTGATTTCAAAGGTGACCAAAAAAAGGCTCGGATTCAACCTGAAAATTTTTGTGTTTGCGCTCCTGAAAACTGTCCATTGCAGGGCGGAACGGAATCCTGGACGTATTGGGCGACTATTTAACTGCAATGACAGGTGTTTTTTCATATGGCGGGAGGCGCCCAAGCCAAAATGTCTACCTGGTTTAGTAAGCCCAATCAAAGTTTGATTTCAAAGGTGACCCAAAAAAGGGTCGGATTCAACCTGAAAACTTTTGTGTTTGCGCTCCTGAAAACTGTCCATTGCAGGGCGGAGCGGAATCCTGGACGTATTGGGCGACTATTTAACTGCAATGACAGGTGTTTTTTCATATGGCGGGAGGCGCCCAAGCCAAAATGTCTACCTGGTTTAGTAAGCCCAATAAAAGTTTGATTTCAAAGGTGACCCAAAAAAGGGTCGGATTCAACCTGAAAATTTTTGTGTTTGCGCTCCTGAAAACTGTCCATTGCAGGGCGGAGCGGAATCCTGGACGTATTGGGCGACTATTTAACTGCAATGACAGGTGTTTTTTCATATGGCGGGAGGCGCCCAAGCCAAAATGTCTACCTGGTTTAGTAAGCCCAATCAAAGTTTGATTTCAAAGGTGACCAAAAAAAGGGTCGGATTCAACCTGAAAATTTTTGTGTTTGCGCTCCTGAAAACTGTCCATTGCAGGGCGGAGCGGAATCCTGGACGTATTGGGCGACTATTTAACTGCAATGACAGGTGTTTTTTCATATGGCGGGAGGCGCCCAAGCCAAAATGTCTACCTGGTTTAGTAAGCCCAATCAAAGTTTGATTTCAAAGGTGACCAAAAAAAGGGTTGGATTCAACCTGAAAATTTTTGTGTTTGCGCTCCTGAAAACTGTCCATTGCAGGGCGGAGCGGAATCCTGGACGTATTGGGCGACTATTTAACTGCAATGACAGGTGTTTTTTCATATGGCGGGAGGCGCCCAAGCCAAAATGTCTACCTGGTTTAGTAAGCCCAATCAAAGTTTGATTTCAAAGGTGACCAAAAAAAGGGTCGGATTCAACCTGAAAATTTTTGTGTTTGCGCTCCTGAAAACTGTCCATTGCAGGGCGGAGCGGAATCCTGGACGTATTGGGCGACTATTTAACTGCAATGACAGGTGTTTTTTCATATGGCGGGAGGCGCCCAAGCCAAAATGTCTACCTGGTTTAGTAAGCCCAATCAAAGTTTGATTTCAAAGGTGACCAAAAAAAGGCTCGGATTCAACCTGAAAATTTTTGTGTTTGCGCTCCTGAAAACTGTCCATTGCAGGGCGGAGCGGAATCCTGGACGTATTGGGCGACTATTTAACTGCAATGACAGGTGTTTTTTCATATGGCGGGAGGCGCCCAAGCCAAAATGTCTACCTGGTTTAGTAAGCCCAATCAAAGTTTGATTTCAAAGGTGACCAAAAAAA
This sequence comes from Porites cylindrica, assembly GCA_964035525.1. NCBI lineage: Eukaryota > Metazoa > Cnidaria > Anthozoa > Scleractinia > Poritidae > Porites > Porites cylindrica. The sequence continues at coordinate 2,614 of CAXIUU010000078.1, forward strand.
GGGCCGGATTGAACCTGAAAGTTTTTGTGTTTCCGCTCCTGAAAACTGTCCATTGCAGGGCGGAGCGGAATCCTGGACGTATTGGGCGACTATTTAACTGCAATGACAGGTGTTTTTTCATATGGCGGGAGGCGCCCAAGCCAAAATGTCTACCTGGTTTAGTAAGCCCAATCAAAGTTTGATTTCAAAGGTGACCAAAAAAAGGGTCGGATTCAACCGGAATATTTTTGTGTTTGCGCTCCTGAAAACTGTCCATTGCAGGGCGGAGCGGAATCCTGCACGTATTGGGCGACTATTTAACTGCAATGACAGGTGTTTTTTTATATGGCGGGAGGCGCCCAAGCCAAAATGTCTACCTGGTTTAGTAAGCCCAATCAAAGTTTGATTTCAAAGGTGACCCAAAAAAGGGTCGGATTGAACCTGAAAATTTTTGTGTTTGCGCTCCTGAAAACTGTCCATTGCAGGGCGGAGCGGAATCCTGGACGTATTGGGCGACTATTTAACTGCAATGACAAGTGTTTTTTCATATGGCGGGAGGCGCCCAAGCCAAAATGTCTACCTGGTTTAGTAAGCCCAATCAAAGTTTGATTTCAAAGGTGACCAAAAAAAGGGTCGGATTCAACCTGAAAATTTTTGTGTTTGCGCTCCTGAAAACTGTCCATTGCAGGGCGGAGCGGAATCCTGGACGTATTGGGCGACTATTTAACTGCAATGACAGGTGTTTTTTCATATGGCGGGAGGCGCCCAAGCCAAAATGTCTACCTGGTTTAGTAAGCCCAATCAAAGTTTGATTTCAAAGGTGACCAAAAAAAGGGTTGGATTCAACCTGAAAATTTTTGTGTTTGCGCTTCTGAAAACTGTCCATTGCAGGGCGGAGCGGAATCCTGGACGTATTGGGCGACTATTTAACTGCAATGACAGGTGTTTTTTCATATGGCGGGAGGCGCCCAAGCCAAAATGTCTACCTGGTTTAGTAAGCCCAATCAAAGTTTGATTTCAAAGGTGACCAAAAAAAGGCTCGGATTCAACCTGAAAATTTTTGTGTTTCCGCTCCTGAAAACTGTCCATTGCAGGGCGGAGCGGAATCCTGGACGTATTGGGCGACTATTTAACTGCAATGACAGGTGTTTTTTCATATGGCGGGAGGCGCCCAAGCCAAAATGTCTACCTGGTTTAGTAAGCCCAATCAAAGTTTGATTTCAAAGGTGACCAAAAAAAGGCTCGGATTCAACCTGAAAATTTTTGTGTTTGCGCTCCTGAAAACTGTCCATTGCAGGGCGGAGCGGAATCCTTGACGTATTGGGCGACTATTTAACTGCAATGACAGGTGTTTTTTCATATGGCGGGAGGCGCCCAAGCCAAAATGTCTACCTGGTTTAGTAAGCCCAATCAAAGTTTGATTTCAAAGGTGACCAAAAAAAGGGCCGGATTCAACCTGAAAATTTTAGTGTTTGCGCTCCTGAAAACTGTCCATTGCAGGGCGGAGCGGAATCCTGGACGTATTGGGCGACTATTTAACTGCAATGACAGGTGTTTTTTCATATGGCGGGAGGCGCCCAAGCCAAAATGTCTACCTGGTTTAGTAAGCCCAATCAAAGTTTGATTTCAGAGGTGACCAAAAAAAGGTCGGATTCAACCTGAAAATTTTTGTGTTTCCGCTCCTGAAAACTGTCCATTGCAGGGCGGAGCGGAATCCTGGACGTATTGGGCGACTATTTAACTGCAATGACAGGTGTTTTTTCATATGGCGGGAGGCGCCCAAGCCAAAATGTCTACCTGGTTTAGTAAGCCCAATCAAAGTTTGATTTCAAAGGTGACCAAAAAAAGGGTCGGATTCAACCTGAAAATTTTTGTGTTTGCGCTCCTGAAAACTGTCCATTGCAGGGCGGAGCGGAATCCTGGACGTATTGGACGACTATTTAACTGCAATGACAGGTTTTTTTTCATATGGCGGGAGGCGCCCAAGCCAAAATGTCTACCTGGTTTAGTAAGCCCAATCAAAGTTTGATTTCAAAGGTGACCAAAAAAAGGGTCGGATTCAACCTGAAAATTTTTGTGTTTGCGCTCCTGAAAACTGTCCATTGCAGGGCGGAGCGGAATCCTGGACGTATTGGGCGACTATTTAACTGCAATGACAGGTGTTTTTTCATATGGCGGGAGGCGCCCAAGCCAAAATGTCTACCTGGTTTAGTAAGCCCAATCAAAGTTTGATTTCAAAGGTGACCAAAAAAAGGGTCGGATTCAACCTGAAAATTTTTGTGTTTGCGCTCCTGAAAACTGTCCATTGCAGGGCGGAGCGGAATCCTGGACGTATTGGGCGACTATTTAACTGCAATGACAGGTGTTTTTTCATATGGCGGGAGGCGCCCAAGCCAAAATGCCTACCTGGTTTAGTAAGCCCAATCAAAGTTTGATTTCAAAGGTGACCAAAAAAAGGGTCGGATTCAACCTGAAAATTTTTGTGTTTGCGCTCCTGAAAACTGTCCATTGCAGGGCGGAGCGGAATCCTGGACGTATTGGGCGACTATTTAACTGCAATGACAGGTGTTTTTTCATATGGCGGGAGGCGCCCAAGCCAAAATGTCTACCTGGTTTAGTAAGCCCAATCAAAGTTTGATTTCAAAGGTGACCAAAAAAAGGGTGGGATTCAACCTTAAAATTTTTGTGTTTCCGCTCCTGAAAACTGTCCATTGCAGGGCGGAGCGCAATCCTGGACGTATTGGGCGACTATTTAACTGCAATGACAGGTGTTTTTTCATATGGCGGGGGGCGCCCAAGCCAAAATGTCTACCTGGTTTAGTAAGCCCAATCAAAGTTTGATTTCAAAGGTGACCCAAAAAAGGGTCGGATTCAACCTGAAAATTTTTGTGTTTGCGCTCCTGAAAACTGTCCATTGCAGGGCGGAGCGGAATCCTGGACGTATTGGGCGACTATTTAACTGCAATGACAGGTGTTTTTTCATATGGCGGGAGGCGCCCAAGCCAAAATGTCTACCTGGTTTAGTAAGCCCAATCAAAGTTTGATTTCAAAGGTGACCAAAAAAAGGGTCGGATTCAACCTTAAAATTTTTGTGTTTGCGCTCCTGAAAACTGTCCATTGCAGGGCGGAGCGGAATCCTGGACGTATTGGGCGACTATTTAACTGCAATGACAGGTGTTTTTTCATATGGCGGGAGGCGCCCAAGCCAAAATGTCTACCTGGTTTAGTAAGCCCAATCAAAGTTTGATTTCAAAGGTGACCCAAAAAAGGGTCGGATTCAACCTGAAAATTTTTGTGTTTGCGCTCCTGAAAACTGTCCATTGCAGGGCGGAGCGGAATCCTGGACGTATTGGGCGAATATTTAACTGCAATGACAGGTGTTTTTTCATATGGCGGGAGGCGCCCAAGCCAAAATGTCTACCTGGTTTAGTAAGCCCAATCAAAGTTTGATTTCAAAGGTGACCCAAAAAAGGGTCGGATTCAACCTGAAAATTTTTGTGTTTGCGCTCCTGAAAACTGTCCATTGCAGGGCGGAGCGGAATCCTGGACGTATTGGGCGACTATTTAACTGCAATGACAGGTGTTTTTTCATATGGCGGGAGGCGCCCAAGCCAAAATGTCTACCTGGTTTAGTAAGCCCAATCAAAGTTTGATTTCAAAGGTGACCAAAAAAAGGGTCGGATTCAACCTGAAAATTTTTGTGTTTGCGCTCCTGAAAACTGTCCATTGCAGGGCGGAGCGGAATCCTGGACGTATTGGGCGACTATTTAACTGCAATGACAGGTGTTTTTTCATATGGCGGGAGGCGCCCAAGCCAAAATGTCTACCTGGTTTAGTAAGCCCAATCAAAGTTTGATTTCAAAGGTGACCAAAAAAAGGGTTGGATTCAACCTGAAAATTTTTGTGTTTGCGCTCCTGAAAACTGTCCATTGCAGGGCGGAGCGGAATCCTGGACGTATTGGGCGACTATTTAACTGCAATGACAGGTGTTTTTTCATATGGCGGGAGGCGCCCAAGCCAAAATGTCTACCTGGTTTAGTAAGCCCAATCAAAGTTTGATTTCAAAGGTGACCAAAAAAAGGGTGGGATTCAACCTGAAAATTTTTGTGTTTGCGCTCCTGAAAACTGTCCATTGCAGGGCGAAGCGCAATCCTGGACGTATTGGGCGACTATTTAACTGCAATGACAGGTGTTTTTTCATATGGCGGGAGGCGCCCAAGCCAAAATGTCTACCTGGTTTAGTAAGCCCAATCAAAGTTTGATTTCAAAGGTGACCAAAAAAAGGGTCGGATTCAACCTGAAAATTTTTGTGTTTGCGCTCCTGAAAACTGTCCATTGCAGGGCGGAGCGGAATCCTGGACGTATTGGGCGACTATTTAACTGCAATGACAGGTGTTTTTTCATATGGCGGGAGGCGCCCAAGCCAAAATGTCTACCTGGTTTAGTAAGCCCAATCAAAGTTTGATTTCAAAGGTGACCCAAAAAAGGGTCGGATTCAACCTGAAAATTTTTGTGTTTGCGCTCCTGAAAACTGTCCATTGCAGGGCGGAGCGCAATCCTGGACGTATTGGGCGACTATTTAACTGCAATGACAGGTGTTTTTTCATATGGCGGGAGGCGCCCAAGCCAAAATGTCTACCTGGTTTAGTAAGCCCAATCAAAGTTTGATTTCAAAGGTGACCAAAAAAAGGGTCGGATTCAACCTGAAAATTTTTGTGTTTGCGCTCCTGAAAACTGTCCATTGCAGGGCGGAGCGGAATCCTGGACGTATTGGGCGACTATTTAACTGCAATGACAGGTGTTTTTTCATATGGCGGGAGGCGCCCAAGCCAAAATGTCTACCTGGTTTAGTAAGCCCAATCAAAGTTTGATTTCAAAGGTGACCAAAAAAAGGGTTGGATTCAACCTGAAAAATTTTGTTTCCGCTCCTGAAAACAGTCCATTGCAGGGCGGAGCGGAATCCTAGACGTATTGGGCGACTATTTAACTGCAATGACAGGTGTTTTTTCATATGGCGGGAGGCGCCCAAGCCAAAATGTCTACCTGGTTTAGTAAGCCCAATCAAAGTTTGATTTCAAAGGTGACCAAAAAAAGCGTCGGATTCAACCTGAAAATTTTTGTGTTTGCGCTCCTGAAAACTGTCCATTGCAGGGCGGAGCGGAATCCTGGACGTATTGGGCGACTATTTAACTGCAATGACAGGTGTTTTTTCATATGGCGGGAGGCGCCCAAGCCAAAATGTCTACCTCGTTTAGTAAGCCCAATCAAAGTTTGATTTCAAAGGTGACCAAAAAAAGGGTCGGATTCAACCTGAAAATTTTTGTGTTTCCGCTCCTGAAAACTGTCCACTGCAGGGCGGAGCGGAATCCTGGACGTATTAGGCGACTATTTAACTGCAATGACAGGTGTTTTTTCATATGGCGGGAGGCGCCCAAGCCAAAATGTCTACCTGGTTTAGTAAGCCCAATCAAAGTTTGATTTCAAAGGTGACCAAAAAAAGGGTCGGATTCAACCTGAAAATTTTTTTGTTTGCGCTCCTGAAAACTGTCCATTGCAGGGCGGAGCGGAATCCTGGACGTATTGGGCGACTATTTAACTGCAATGACAGGTGTTTTTTCATATGGCGGGAGGCGCCCAAGCCAAAATGTCTACCTGGTTTAGTAAGCCCAATCAAAGTTTGATTTCAAAGGTGACCAAAAAAAGGGTCGGATTCAACCTGAAAATTTTTGTGTTTGCGCTCCTGAAAACTGTCCATTGCAGGGCGGAGCGGAATCCTGGACGTATTGGGCGACTATTTAACTGCAATGACAGGTGTTTTTTCATATGGCGGGAGGCGCCCAAGCCAAAATGTCTACCTGGTTTAGTAAGCCCAATCAAAGTTTGATTTCAAAGGTGACCAAAAAAAGGGTCGGATTGAACCTGAAAATTTTTGTGTTTGCGCTCCTGAAAACTGTCCATTGCAGGGCGGAGCGGAATCCTGGACGTATTGGGCGACTATTTAACTGCAATGACAGGTGTTTTTTCATATGGCGGGAGGCGCCCAAGCCAAAATGTCTACCTGGTTTAGTAAGCCCAAACAAAGTTTGATTTCAAAGGTGACCAAAAAAAGGCTCGGATTCAACCTGAAAATTTTTGTGTTTGCGCTCCTGAAAACTGTCCATTGCAGGGCTGAGCGGAATCCTGGACGTATTGGGCGACTATTTAACTGCAATGACAGGTGTTTTTTCATATGGCGGGAGGCGCCCAAGCCAAAATGTCTACCTGGTTTAGTAAGCCCAATCAAAGTTTGATTTCAAAGGTGACCAAAAAAAGGGTCGGATTCAACCTGAAAATTTTTGTGTTTGCGCTCCTGAAAACTGTCCATTGCAGGGCGGAGCGGAATCCTGGACGTATTGGGCGACTATTTAACTGCAATGACAGGTGTTTTTTCATATGGCGGGAGGCGCCCAAGCCAAAATGTCTACCTGGTTTAGTAAGCCCAATCAAAGTTTGATTTCAAAGGTGACCAAAAAAAGGGTCGGATTCAACCTCAAAAGTTTTGTGTTTGCGCTCCTGAAAACTGTCCATTGCAGGGCGGAGCGGAATCCTGGACGTATTGGGCGACTATTTAACTGCAATGACAGGTGTTTTTTCATATGGCGGGAGGCGCCCAAGCCAAAATGTCTACCTGGTTTAGTAAGCCCAATCAAAGTTTGATTTCAAAGGTGACCAAAAGAAGGGTCGGATTCAACCTGAAAATTTTTGTGTTTGCGCTCCTGAAAACTGTCCATTGCAGGGCGGAGCGGAATCCTGGACGTATTGGGCGACTATTTAACTGCAATGACAGGTGTTTTTTCATATGGCAGGAGGCGCCCAAGCCAAAATGTCTACCTGGTTTAGTAAGCCCAATCAAAGTTTGATTTCAAAGGTGACCAAAAAAAGGGTCGGATTCAACCTGAAAATTTTTGTGTTTGCGCTCCTGAAAACTGTCCATTGCAGGGCGGAGCGGAATCCTGGACGTATTGGGCGACTATTTAACTGCAATGACAGGTGTTTTTTCATATGGCAGGAGGCGCCCAAGCCAAAATGTCTACCTGGTTTAGTAAGCCCAATCAAAGTTTGATTTCAAAGGTGACCAAGAAAAGGGTCGGATTCAACCTGAAAATTTTTGTGTTTCCGCTCCTGAAAACTGTCCATTGCAGGGCGGAGCGGAATCCTGGACGTATTGGGCGACTATTTAACTGCAATGACAGGTGTTTTTTCATATGGCGGGAGGCGCCCAAGCCAAAATGTCTACCTGGTTTAGTAAGCCCAATCAAAGTTTGATTTCAAAGGTGACCAAAAAAAGGGTCGGATTCAACCTGAAAATTTTTGTGTTTGCGCTCCTGAAAACTGTCCATTGCAGGGCGGAGCGGAATCCTGGACGTATTGGGCGACTATTTAACTGCAATGACAGGTGTTTTTTCATATGGCGGGAGGCGCCCAAGCCAAAATGTCTACCTGGTTTAGTAAGCCCAATCAAAGTTTGATTTCAAAGGTGACCAAAAAAAGGGTCGGATTCAACCTGAAAATTTTTGTGTTTGCGCTCCTGAAAACTGTCCATTGCAGGGCGGAGCGGAATCCTGGACGTATTGGGCGACTATTTAACTGCAATGACAGGTGTTTTTTCATATGGCGGGAGGCGCCCAAGCCAAAATGTCTACCTGGTTTAGTAAGCCCAATCAAAGTTTGATTTCAAAGGTGACCAAAAAAAGGGTCGGATTCAACCTGAAAATTTTTGTGTTTGCGCTCCTGAAAACTGTCCATTGCAGGGCGGAGCGGAATCCTGGACGTATTGGGCGACTATTTAACTGCAATGACAGGTGTTTTTTCATATGGCGGGAGGCGCCCAAGCCAAAATGTCTACCTGGTTTAGTAAGCCCAATCAAAGTTTGATTTCAAAGGTGACCAAAAAAAGGGTCGGATTCAACCTGAAAATTTTTGTGTTTGCGCTCCTGAAAACTGTCCATTGCAGGGCGGAGCGGAATCCTGGACGTATTGGGCGACTATTTAACTGCAATGACAGGTGTTTTTTTCATATGGCGGGAGGCGCCCAAGCCAAAATGTCTACCTGGTTTAGTAAGCCCAATCAAAGTTTGATTTCAAAGGTGACCAAAAAAAGGGTCGTATTCAACCTGAAAATTTTTGTGTTTGCGCTCCTGAAAACTGTCCATTGCAGGGCGGAGCGGAATCCTGGACGTATTGGGCGACTATTTAACTGCAATGACAGGTGTTTTTTCATATGGCGGGAGGCGCCCAAGCCAAAATGTCTACCTGGTTTAGTAAGCCCAATCAAAGTTTGATTTCAAAGGTGACCAAAAAAAGGGTCGGATTCAACCTGAAAATTTTTGTGTTTCCGCTCCTAAAAACTGTCCATTGCAGGGCGGAGCGGAATCCTGGACGTATTGGGCGACTATTTAACTGCAATGACAGGTGTTTTTTCATATGGCGGGAAGCGCCCAAGCCAAACTGTCTACCTGGTTTAGTAAGCCCAATCAAAGTTTGATTTCAAAGGTGACCAAAAAAATGGTCGGATTCAACCTGAAAATTTTTGTGTTTGCGCTCCTGAAAACTGTCCATTGCAGGGCGGAGCGGAATCCTGGACGTATTGGGCGACTATTTAACTGCAATGACAGGTGTTTTTTCATATGGCGGGAGGCGCCCAAGCCAAAATGTCTACCTGGTTTAGTAAGCCCAATCAAAGTTTGATTTCAAAGGTGACCAAAAAAAGGGTCGGATTCAACCTGAAAATTTTTGTGTTTGCGCTCCTGAAAACTGTCCATTGCAGGGCGGAGCGGAATCCTGGACGTATTGGGCGACTATTTAACTGCAATGACAGGTGTTTTTTCATATGGCGGGAGGCGCCCAAGCCAAAATGTCTACGTGGTTTAGTAAGCCCAATCAAAGTTTGATTTCAAAGGTGACCAAAAAAAGGGCCGGATTCAACCTGAAAATTTTTGTGTTTGCGCTCCTGAAAACTGTCCATTGCAGGGCGGAGCGGAATCCTGGACGTATTGGGCGACTATTTAACTGCAATGACAGGTGTCTTTTCATATGGCGGGAAGCGCCCAAGCCAAAATCTCTACCTGGTTTAGTAAGCCCAATCAAAGTTTGATTTCAAAGGTGACCAAAAAAAGGGCCGGATTCAACCTGAAAATTTTTGTGTTTGCGCTCCTGAAAACTCTCCATTGCAGGGCGGAGCGGAATCCTGGACGTATTGGGCGACTATTTAACTGCAATGACAGGTGTTTTTTCATATGGCGGGAGGCGCCCAAGCCAAAATGTCTACCTGGTTTAGTAAGCCCAATCAAAGTTTGATTTCAAAGGTGACCAAAAAAAGGGTCGGATGCAACCTGAAAATTTTTGTGTTTCCGCTCCTGAAAACTGTCCATTGCAGGGCGGAGCGGAATCCTGGACGTATTGGGCGACTATTTAACTGCAATGACAGGTGTTTTTTCATATGGCGGGAAGCGCCCAAGCCAAAATGTCTACCTGGTTTAGTAAGCCCAATCAAAGTTTGATTTCAAAGGTGACCAAAAAAAGGGTCGGATTCAACCTGAAAATTTTTGTGTTTGCGCTCCTGAAAACTGTCCATTGCAGGGCGGAGCGGAATCCTGGACGTATTGGGCGACTATTTAACTGCAATGACAGGTGTTTTTTCATATGGCGGGAGGCGCCCAAGCCAAAATGTCTACCTGGTTTAGTAAGCCCAATCAAAGTTTGATTTCAAAGGTGACCAAAAAAAGGGTCGGATTCAACCTGAAAATTTTTGTGTTTGCGCTCCTGAAAACTGTCCATTGCAGGGCGGAGCGGAATCCTGGACGTATTGGGCGACTATTTAACTGCAATGACAGGTGTTTTTTCATCTGGCGGGAGGCGCCCAAGCCAAAATGTCTACCTGGTTAAGTAAGCCAAATCAAAGTTTGATTTCAAAGGTGACCAAAAAAAGGGTCGGATTCAACCTGAAAATTTTTGTGTTTGCGCTCCTGAAAACTGTCCATTGCAGGGCGGAGCGGAATCCTGGACGTATTGGGCGACTATTTAACTGCAATGACAGGTGTTTTTTCATATGGCGGGAGGCGCCCAAGCCAAAATGTCTACGTGGTTTAGTAAGCCCAATCAAAGTTTGATTTCAAAGGTGACCAAAAAAAGGGCCGGATTCAACCTGAAAATTTTTGTGTTTGCGCTCCTGAAAACTGTCCATTGCAGGGCGGAGCGGAATCCTGGACGTATTGGGCGACTATTTAACTGCAATGACAGGTGTTTTTTCATATGGCGGGAGGCGCCCAAGCCAAAATGTCTACCTGGTTTAGTAAGCCCAATCAAAGTTTGATTTCAAAGGTGACCAAAAAAAGGGTCGGATTCAACCTGAAAATTTTTGTATTTGCGCTCCTGAAAACTGTCCATTGCAGGGCGGAGCGGAATCCTGGACGTATTGGGCGACTATTTAACTGCAATGACAGGTGTTTTTTCATATGGCGGGAGGCGCCCAAGCCAAAATGTCTACCTGGTTTAGTAAGCCCAATCAAAGTTTGATTTCAAAGGTGACCAAAAAAAGGGTCGGATTCAACCTGAAAATTTTTGTGTTTGCGCTCCTGAAAACTGTCCATTGCAGGGCGGAGCGGAATCCTGGACGTATTGGGCGACTATTTAACTGCAATGACAGGTGTTTTTTCATATGGCGGGAGGCGCCCAAGCCAAAATGTCTACCTGGTTTAGTAAGCCCAATCAAAGTTTGATTTCAAAGGTGACCAAAAAAAGGGTCGGATTCAACCTGAAAATTTTTGTGTTTGCGCTCCTGAAAACTGTCCATTGCAGGGCGGAGCGGAATCCTGGACGTATTGGGCGACTATTTAACTGCAATGACAGGTGTTTTTTCATATGGCGGGAGGCGCCCAAGCCAAAATGTCTACCTGGTTTAGTAAGCCCAATCAAAGTTTGATTTCAAAGGTGACCAAAAAAAGGGTCGGATTCAACCTGAAAATTTTTGTGTTTGCGCTCCTGAAAACTGTCCATTGCAGGGCGGAGCGGAATCCTGGACGTATTGGGCAACTATTTAACTGCAATGACAGGTGTTTTTTCATATGGCGGGAGGCGCCCAAGCCAAAATGTCTACCTGGTTTAGTAAGCCCAATCAAAGTTTGATTTCAAAGGTGACCAAAAAAAGGGTCGGATTCAACCTGAAAATTTTTGTGTTTGCGCTCCTGAAAACTGTCCATTGCAGGGCGGAGCGGAATCCTGGACGTATTGGGCGACTATTTAACTGCAATGACAGGTGTTTTTTCATATGGCGGGAGGCGCCCAAGCCAAAATGTCTACCTGGTTTAGTAAGCCCAATCAAAGTTTGATTTCAAAGGTGACCAAAAAAAGGCTCGGATTCAACCTGAAAATTTTTGTGTTTGCGCTCCTGAAAACTGTCCATTGCAGGGCGGAGCGGAATCCTGGACGTATTGGGCGACTATTTAACTGCAATGACAAGTGTTTTTTCATATGGCGGGAGGCGCCCAAGCCAAAATGTCTACCTGGTTTAGTAAGCCCAATCAAAGTTTGATTTCAAAGGTGACCAAAAAAAGGGCCGGATTCAACCTGAAAAGTTTTGTGTTTGCGCTCCTGAAAACTGTCCATTGCAGGGCGGAGCGGAATCCTGGACGTATTGGGCGACTATTTAACTGCAATGACAGGTGTTTTTTCATATGGCGGGAGGCGCCCAAGCCGAAATGTCTACCTGGTTTAGTAAGCCCAATCAAAGTTTGATTTCAAAGGTGACCAAAAAAAGGGTCGGATTCAACCTGAAAATTTTTGTGTTTGCGCTCCTGAAAACTGTCCATTGCAGGGCGGAGCGGAATCCTGGACGTATTGGGCGACTATTTAAGTGCAAAGACAGGCGTTTTTTCATATGGCGGGAGGCGCCCAAGCCAAAATGTCTACCTGGTTTAGTAAGCCCAATCAAAGTTTGATTTCAAAGGTGACCAAAAAAAGGGTCGGATTCAAAATGAAAATTTTTGTGTTTACGCTCCTGAAAACTGTCCATTGCAGGGCGGAGCGGAATCCTGGACGTATTGGGCGACTATTTAACTGCAATGACAGGTGTTTTTTCATATGGCGGGAGGCGCCCAAGCCAAAATGTCTACCTGGTTTAGTAAGCCCAATCAAAGTTTGATTTCAAAGGTGACCAAAAAAAGGGTCGGATTCAACCTGAAAATTTTTGTGTTTGCGCTCCTGAAAACTGTCCATTGCAGGGCGGAGCGGAATCCTGGACGTATTGGGCGACTATTTAACTGCAATGACAGGTGTTTTTTCATATGGCGGGAGGCGCCCAAGCCAAAATGTCTACCTGGTTTAGTAAGCCCAATCAAAGTTTGATTTCAAAGGTGACCAAAAAAAGGGTCGGATTCAACCTGAAAATTTTTGTGTTTGCGCTCCTGAAAACTGTCCATTGCAGGGCGGAGCGGAATCCTGGACGTATTGGGCAACTATTTAACTGCAATGACAGGTGTTTTTTCATATGGCGGGAGGCGCCCAAGCCAAAATGTCTACCTGGTTTAGTAAGCCCAATCAAAGTTTGATTTCAAAGGTGACCAAAAAAAGGGTCGGATTCAACCTGAAAATTTTTGTGTTTGCGCTCCTGAAAACTGTCCATTGCAGGGCGGAGCGGAATCCTGGACGTATTGGGCGACTATTTAACTGCAATGACAGGTGTTTTTTCATATGGCGGGAGGCGCCCAAGCCAAAATGTCTACCTGGTTTAGTAAGCCCAATCAAAGTTTGATTTCAAAGGTGACCAAAAAAAGGCTCGGATTCAACCTGAAAATTTTTGTGTTTGCGCTCCTGAAAACTGTCCATTGCAGGGCGGAGCGGAATCCTGGACGTATTGGGCGACTATTTAACTGCAATGACAAGTGTTTTTTCATATGGCGGGAGGCGCCCAAGCCAAAATGTCTACCTGGTTTAGTAAGCCCAATCAAAGTTTGATTTCAAAGGTGACCAAAAAAAGGGCCGGATTCAACCTGAAAAGTTTTGTGTTTGCGCTCCTGAAAACTGTCCATTGCAGGGCGGAGCGGAATCCTGGACGTATTGGGCGACTATTTAACTGCAATGACAGGTGTTTTTTCATATGGCGGGAGGCGCCCAAGCCGAAATGTCTACCTGGTTTAGTAAGCCCAATCAAAGTTTGATTTCAAAGGTGACCAAAAAAAGGGTCGGATTCAACCTGAAAATTTTTGTGTTTGCGCTCCTGAAAACTGTCCATTGCAGGGCGGAGCGGAATCCTGGACGTATTGGGCGACTATTTAAGTGCAAAGACAGGCGTTTTTTCATATGGCGGGAGGCGCCCAAGCCAAAATGTCTACCTGGTTTAGTAAGCCCAATCAAAGTTTGATTTCAAAGGTGACCAAAAAAAGGGTCGGATTCAAAATGAAAATTTTTGTGTTTACGCTCCTGAAAACTGTCCATTGCAGGGCGGAGCGGAATCCTGGACGTATTGGGCGACTATTTAACTGCAATGACAGGTGTTTTTTCATATGGCGGGAGACGCCCAAGCCAACATGTCTACCTGGTTTAGTAAGCCTAATCAAAGTTTGATTTCAAAGGTGACCAAAAAAAGGGTCGGATTCAACCTGAAAATTTTTGTGTTTGCGCTCCTGAAAACTGTCCATTGCAGGGCGGAGCGGAATCCTGGACGTATTGGGCGACTATTTAACTGCAATGACAGGTGTTTTTTCATATGGCGGGAGGCGCCAAAGCCAAAATGTCTACCTGGTTTAGTAAGCCCAATCAAAGTTTGATTTCAAAGGTGACCAAAAAAAGGATCGGATTCAACCTGAAAATTTTTGTGTTTGCGCTCCTGAAAACTGTCCATTGCAGGGCGGAGCGGAATCCTGGACGTATTGGGCGACTATTTAACTGCAATGACAGGTGTTTTTTCATATGGCGGGAGGCGCCCAAGCCAAAATGTCTACCTGGTTTAGTAAGCCCAATCAAAGTTTGATTTCAAAGGTGACCAAAAAAAGGGTCGGATTCAACCTGAAAATTTTTGTGTTTGCGCTCCTGAAAACTGTCCATTGCAGGGCGGAACGGAATCCTGGACGTATTGGGCGACTATTTAACTGCAATGACAGGTGTTTTTTCATATGGCGGGAGGCGCCCAAGCCAAAATGTCTACCTGGTTTAGTAAGCCCAATCAAAGTTTGATTTCAAAGGTGACCAAAAAAAGGGTCGGATTCAACCTGAAAATTTTTGTGTTTCCGCTCCTGAAAACTGTCCATTGCAGGGCGGAGCGGAATCCTGGACGTATTGGGCGACTATTTAACTGCAATGACAGGTGTTTTTTCATATGGCGGGAGGCGCCCAAGCCAAAATGTCTACCTGGTTTAGTAAGCCCAATCAAAGTTTGATTTCAAAGGTGACCAAAAAAAGGGCCGGATTCAACCTGAAAATTTTTGTGTTTGCGCTCCTGAAAACTGTCCATTGCAGGGCGGTGCGGAATCCTGGACGTATTGGGCGACTATTTAACTGCAATGACAGGTGTTTTTTCATATGGCGGGAGGCGCCCAAGCCAAAATGTCTACCTGCTTTAGTAAGCCCAATCAAAGTTTGATTTCAAAGGTGACCAAAAAAAGGGTCGGATTCAACCTGAAAATTTTTGTGTTTGCGCTCCTGAAAACTGTCCATTGCAGGGCGGAGCGGAATCCTGGACGTATTGGGCGACTATTTAACTGCAATGACAGGTGTTTTTTCATATGGCGGGAGGCGCCCAAGCCAAAATGTCTACCTGGTTTAGTAAGCCCAATCAAAGTTTGATTTCAAAGGTGACCAAAAAAAGGGTCGGATTCAACCTGAAAATTTTTGTGTTTGCGCTCCTGAAAACTGTCCATTGCAGGGCGGAGCGGAATCCTGGACGTATTGGGCGACTATTTAACTGCAATGACAGGTGTTTTTTCATATGGCGGGAGGCGCCCAAGCCAAAATGTCTACCTGGTTTAGTAAGCCCAATCAAAGTTTGATTTCAAAGGTGACCAAAAAAAGGGTCGGATTCAACCTGAAAATTTTTGTGTTTGCGCTCCTGAAAACTGTCCATTGCAGGGCGGAGCGGAATCCTGGACGTATTGGGCGACTATTTAACTGCAATGACAGGTGTTTTTTCATATGGCGGGAGGCGCCCAAGCCAAAATGTCTACCTCGTTTAGTAAGCCCAATCAAACTTTGATTTCAAAGGTGACCAAAAAAAGGGTCGGATTCAACCTGAAAATGTTTGTGTTTGCGCTCCTGAAAACTGTCCATTGCAGGGCGGAGCGGAATCCTGGACGTATTGGGCGACTATTTAACTACAATGACAGGTGTTTTTTCATATGGCGAGAGGCGCCCAAGCCAAAATGTCTACCTGGTTTAGTAAGCCCAATCAAAGTTTGATTTCAAAGGTGACCAAAAAAAGGGTCGGATTCAACCTGAAAATTTTTGTGTTTGCGCTCCTGAAAACTGTCCATTGCAGGGCGGAGCGGAATCCTGGACGTATTGGGCGACTATTTAACTGCAATGACAGGTGTTTTTTCATATGGCGGGAGGCGCCCAAGCCAAAATGTCTACCTGGTTTAGTAAGCCCAATCAAAGTTTGATTTCAAAGGTGACCAAAAAAAGGGTCGGATTCAACCTGAAAATTTTTGTGTTTGCGCTCCTGAAAACTGTCCATTCCAGGGCGGAGCGGAATCCTGGACGTATTGGGCGACTATTTAACTGCAATGACAGGTGTTTTTTCATATGGCGGGAGGCGCCCAAGCCAAAATGTCTACCTGGTTTAGTAAGCCCAATCAAAGTTTGATTTCAAAGGTGACCAAAAAAAGGGCCGGATTCAACCTGAAAATTTTTGTGTTTGCGCTCCTGAAAACTGTCCATTGCAGAGCGGAGCGGAATCCTGGACGTATTGGGCGACTATTTAACTGCAATGACAGGTGTTTTTTCATATGGCGGGAGGCGCCCAAGCCAAAATGTCTACCTGGTTTAGTAAGCCCAATCAAAGTTTGATTTCAAAGGTGACCAAAAAAAGGGTCGGATTCAACCTGAAAATTTTTGTGTTTGCGCTCCTGAAAACTGTCCATTGCAGGGCGGAGCGGAATCCTGGACGTATTGGGCGACTATTTAACTGCAATGACAGGTGTTTTTTCATATGGCGGGAGGCGCCCAAGCCAAAATGTCTACCTGGTTTAGTAAGCCCAATCAAAGTTTGATTTCAAAGGAGACCAAAAAAAGGGTCGGATTCAACCTTAAAATTTTTGTGTTTGCGCTCCTGAAAACTGTCCATTGCAGGGCGGAGCGGAATCCTGGACGTATTGGGCGACTATTTAACTGCAATGACAGGTGTTTTTTCATATGGCGGGAGGCGCCCAAGCCAAAATGTCTACCTGGTTTAGTAAGCCCAATCAAAGTTTGATTTCAAAGGTGACCAAAAAAAGGGTCGGATTCAACCTGAAAATTTTTGTGTTTGCGCTCCTGAAAACTGTCCATTGCAGGGCGGAGCGGAATCCTGGACGTATTGGGCGACTATTTAACTGCAATGACAGGTGTTTTTTCATATGGCGGGAGGCGCCCAAGCCAAAATGTCTACCTGGTTTAGTAAGCCCAATCAAAGTTTGATTTCAAAGGTGACCAAAAAAATGGTCGGATTCAACCTGAAAATTTTTGTGTTTCCGCTCCTGAAAACTGTCCATTGCAGGGCGGAGCGGAATCCTGGACGTATTGGGCGACTATTTAACTGCAAGGACAGGTGTTTTTTCATATGGCGGGAGGCGCCCAAGCCAAAATGTCTACCTGGTTTAGTAAGCCCAATCAAAGTTTGATTTCAAAGGTGACCAAAAAAAGGGTCGGATTCAACCTGAAAATTTTTGTGTTTGCGCTCCTGAAAACTGTCCATTGCAGGGCGGAGCGGAATCCTGGACGTATTGGGCGACTATTTAACTGCAATGACAGGTGTTTTTTCATATGGCGGGAGGCGCCCAAGCCGAAATGTCTACCTGGTTTAGTAAGCCCAATCAAAGTTTGATTTCAAAGGTGACCAAAAAAAGGGTCGGATTCAACCTGAAAATTTTTGTGTTTGCGTTCCTGAAAACTGTCCATTGCAGGGCGGAGCGGAATCCTGGACGTATTGGGCGACTATTTAACTGCAATGACAGGTGTTTTTTCATATGGCGGGAGGCGCCCAAGCCAAAATGTCTACCTGGTTTAGTAAGCCCAATCAAAGTTTGATTTCAAAGGTGACCAAAAAAAGGGCCGGATTCAACCTGAAAATTTTTGTGTTTGCGCTCCTGAAAACTGTCCATTGCAGGGCGGAGCGGAATCCTGGACGTATTGGGCGACTATTTAAGTGCAATGACAGGTGTTTTTTCATATGGCGGGAGGCGCCCAAGCCAAAATGTCTACCTGGTTTAGTAAGCCCAATCAAAGTTTGATTTCAAAGGTGACCAAAAAAAGGGTCGGATTCAACCTGAAAATTTTTGTGTTTGCGCTCCTGAAAACTGTCCATTGCAGGGCGGAGCGGAATCCTGGACGTATTGGGCGACTATTTAACTGCAATGACAGGTGTTTTTTCATATGGCGGGAGGCGCCCAAGCCAAAATGTCTACCTGGTTTAGTAAGCCCAATCAAAGTTTGATTTCAAAGGTGACCAAAAAAAGGGTCGGATTCAACCTGAAAATTTTTGTGTTTGCGCTCCTGAAAACTGTCCATTGCAGGGCGGAGCGGAATCCTGGACGTATTGGGCGACTATTTAACTGCAATGACAGGTGTTTTTTCATATGGCGGGAGGCGCCCAAGCCAAAATGTCTACCTGGTTTAGTAAGCCCAATCAAAGTTTGATTTCAAAGGTGACCAAAAAAAGGGTCGGATTCAACCTGAAAATTTTTGTGTTTGCGCTCCTGAAAACTGTCCATTGCAGGGCGGAGCGGAATCCTGGACGTATTGGGCGACTATTTAACTGCAATGACAGGTGTTTTTTCATATGGCGGGAGGCGCCCAAGCCAAAATGTCTACCTGGTTTAGTAAGCCCAATCAAAGTTTGATTTCAAAGGTGACCAAAAAAAGGGCCGGATTCAACCTGAAAATTTTTGTGTTTGCGCTCCTGAAAACTGTCCATTGCAGGGCGGAGCGGAATCCTGGACGTATTGGGCGACTATTTAACTGCAATGACAGGTGTTTTTTCATATGGCGGGAGGCGCCCAAGCCAAAATGTCTACCTGGTTTAGTAAGCCCAATCAAAGTTTGATTTCAAAGGTGACCAAAAAAAGGGTCGGATTCAACCTGAAAATTTTTGTGTTTGCGCTCCTGAAAACTGTCCATTGCAGGGCGGAGCGGAATCCTGGACGTATTGGGCGACTATTTAACTGCAATGACAGGTGTTTTTTCATATGGCGGGAGGCGCCCAAGCCAAAATGTCTACCTGGTTTAGTAAGCCCAATCAAAGTTTGATTTCAAAGGTGACCAAAAAAAGGGTCGGATTCAACCTGAAAATTTTTGTGTTTGCGCTCCTGAAAACTGTCCATTGCAGGGCGGAGCGGAATCCTGGACGTATTGGGCGACTATTTAACTGCAATGACAGGTGTTTTTTCATATGGCGGGAGGCGCCCAAGCCAAAATGTCTACCTGGTTTAGTAAGCCCAATCAAAGTTTGATTTCAAAGGTGACCAAAAAAAGGGTCGGATTCAACCTGAAAATTTTTGTGTTTGCGCTCCTGAAAACTGTCCATTGCAGGGCGGAGCGGAATCCTGGACGTATTGGGCGACTATTTAACTGCAATGACAGGTGTTTTTTCATATGGCGGGAGGCGCCCAAGCCAAAATGTCTACCTGGTTTAGTAAGCCCAATCAAACTTTGATTTCAAAGGTGACCAAAAAAAGGGTCGGATTCAACCTGAAAATTTTTGTGTTTGCGCTCCTGAAAACTGTCCATTGCAGGGCGGAGCGGAATCCTGGACGTATTGGGCGACTATTTAACTACAATGACAGGTGTTTTTTCATATGGCGAGAGGCGCCCAAGCCAAAATGTCTACCTGGTTTAGTAAGCCCAATCAAAGTTTGATTTCAAAGGTGACCAAAAAAAGGGTCGGATTCAACCTGAAAATTTTTGTGTTTGCGCTCCTGAAAACTGTCCATTGCAGGGCGGAGCGGAATCCTGGACGTATTGGGCGACTATTTAACTGCAATGACAGGTGTTTTTTCATATGGCGGGAGGCGCCCAAGCCAAAATGTCTACCTGGTTTAGTAAGCCCAATCAAAGTTTGATTTCAAAGGTGACCAAAAAAAGGGTCGGATTCAACCTGAAAATTTTTGTGTTTGCGCTCCTGAAAACTGTCCATTGCAGGGCGGAGCGGAATCCTGGACGTATTAAGCGACTATTTAACTGCAATGACAGGTGTTTTTTCATATGGCGGGAGGCGCCCAAGCCAAAATGTCTACCTGGTTTAGTAAGCCCAATCAAAGTTTGATTTCAAAGGTGACCAAAAAAAGGGTCGGATTCAACCTGAAAATTTTTGTGTTTGCGCTCCTGAAAACTGTCCATTGCAGGGCGGAGCGGAATCCTGGACGTATTGGGCGACTATTTAACTGCAATGACAGGTGTTTTTTCATATGGCGGGAGGCGCCCAAGCCAAAATGTCTACCTGGTTTAGTAAGCCCAATCAAAGTTTGATTTCAAAGGTGACCAAAAAAAGGGCCGGATTCAACCTAAAAATTTTTGTGTTTGCGCTCCTGAAAACTGTCCATTGCAGGGCGGAGCGGAATCCTGGAAGTATTGGGCGACTATTTAACTGCAATGACAGGTGTTTTTTCATATGGCGGGAGGCGCCCAAGCCGAAATGTCTACCTGGTTTAGTAAGCCCAATCAAAGTTTGATTTCAAAGGTGACTAAAAAAAGGGTCGGATTCAACCTGAAAATTTTTGTGTTTGCGCTCCTGAAAACTGTCCATTGCAGGGCGGAGCGGAATCCTGGACGTATTGGGCGACTATTTAACTGCAATGACAGGTGTTTTTTCATATGGCGGGAGGCGCCCAAGCCAAAATGTCTACCTGGTTTAGTAAGCCCAATCAAAGTTTGATTTCAAAGGTGACCAAAAAAAGGGCCGGATTCAACCTGAAAATTTTTGTGTTTGCGCTCCTGAAAACTGTCCATTGCAGGGCGGAGCGGAATCCTGGACGTATTGGGCGACTATTTAAGTGCAATGACAGGTGTTTCTTCATATGGCGGGAGGCGCCCAAGCCAAAATGTCTACCTGGTTTAGTAAGCCCAATCAAAGTTTGATTTCAAAGGTGACCAAAAAAAGGGTCGGATTCAACCTGAAAATTTTTGTGTTTGCGCTCCTGAAAACTGTCCATTGCAGGGCGGAGCGGAATCCTGGACGTATTGGGCGACTATTTAACTGCAATGACAGGTGTTTTTTCATATGGCGGGAGGCGCCCAAGCCAAAATGTCTACCTGGTTTAGTAAGCCCAATCAAAGTTTGATTTCAAAGGTGACCAAAAAAAGGGTCGGATTCAACCTGAAAATTTTTGTGTTTGCGCTCCTGAAAACTGTCCATTGCAGGGCGGAGCGGAATCCTGGACGTATTGGGCGACTATTTAACTGCAATGACAGGTGTTTTTTCATATGGCGGGAGGCGCCCAAGCCAAAATGTCTACCTGGTTTAGTAAGCCCAATCAAAGTTTGATTTCAAAGGTGACCAAAAAAAGGGTCGGATTCAACCTGAAAATTTTTGTGTTTGCGCTCCTGAAAACTGTCCATTGCAGGGCGGAGCGGAATCCTGGACGTATTGGGCGACTATTTAACTGCAATGACAGGTGTTTTTTCATATGGCGGGAGGCGCCCAAGCCAAAATGTCTACCTGGTTTAGTAAGCCCAATCAAAGTTTGATTTCAAAGGTGACCAAAAAAAGGGCCGGATTCAACCTGAAAATTTTTGTGTTTGCGCTCCTGAAAACTGTCCATTGCAGGGCGGAGCGGAATCCTGGACGTATTGGGCGACTATTTAACTGCAATGACAGGTGTTTTTTCATATGGCGGGAGGCGCCCAAGCCAAAATGTCTACCTGGTTTAGTAAGCCCAATCAAAGTTTGATTTCAAAGGTGACCAAAAAAAGGGTCGGATTCAACCTGAAAATTTTTGTGTTTGCGCTCCTGAAAACTGTCCATTGCAGGGCGGAGCGGAATCCTGGACGTATTGGGCGACTATTTAACTGCAATGACAGGTGTTTTTTCATATGGCGGGAGGCGCCCAAGCCAAAATGTCTACCTGGTTTAGTAAGCCCAATCAAAGTTTGATTTCAAAGGTGACCAAAAAAAGGGTCGGATTCAACCTGAAAATTTTTGTGTTTGCGCTCCTGAAAACTGTCCATTGCAGGGCGGAGCGGAATCCTGGACGTATTGGGCGACTATTTAACTGCAATGACAGGTGTTTTTTCATATGGCGGGAGGCGCCCAAGCCAAAATGTCTACCTGGTTTAGTAAGCCCAATCAAAGTTTGATTTCAAAGGTGACCAAAAAAAGGGCCGGATTCAACCTGAAAATTTTTGTGTTTGCGCTCCTGAAAACTGTCCATTGCAGGGCGGAGCGGAATCCTGGACGTATTGGGCGACTATTTAACTGCAATGACAGGTGTTTTTTCATATGGCGGGAGGCGCCCAAGCCAAAATGTCTACCTGGTTTAGTAAGCCCAATCAAAGTTTGATTTCAAAGGTGACCAAAAAAAGGGTCGGATTCAACCTGAAAATTTTTGTGTTTGCGCTCCTGAAAACTGTCCATTGCAGGGCGGAGCGGAATCCTGGACGTATTGGGCGACTATTTAACTGCAATGACAGGTGTTTTTTCATATGGCGGGAGGCGCCCAAGCCAAAATGTCTACCTGGTTTAGTAAGCCCAATCAAAGTTTGATTTCAAAGGTGACCAAAAAAAGGGTCGGATTCAACCTGAAAATTTTTGTGTTTGCGCTCCTGAAAACTGTCCATTGCAGGGCGGAGCGGAATCCTGGACGTATTGGGCGACTATTTAACTGCAATGACAGGTGTTTTTTCATATGGCGGGAGGCGCCCAAGCCAAAATGTCTACCTGGTTTAGTAAGCCCAATCAAAGTTTGATTTCAAAGGTGACCAAAAAAAGGGTCGGATTCAACCTGAAAATTTTTGTGTTTGCGCTCCTGAAAACTGTCCATTGCAGGGCGGAGCGGAATCCTGGACGTATTGGGCGACTATTTAACTGCAATGACAGGTGTTTTTTCATATGGCGGGAGGCGCCCAAGCCAAAATGTCTACCTGGTTTAGTAAGCCCAATCAAAGTTTGATTTCAAAGGTGACCAAAAAAAGGGTCGGATTCAACCTGAAAATTTTTGTGTTTGCGCTCCTGAAAACTGTCCATTGCAGGGCGGAGCGGAATCCTGGACGTATTGGGCGACTATTTAACTGCAATGACAGGTGTTTTTTCATATGGCGGGAGGCGCCCAAGCCAAAATGTCTACCTGGTTTAGTAAGCCCAATCAAAGTTTGATTTCAAAGGTGACCAAAAAAAGGGTCGGATTCAACCTGAAAATTTTTGTGTTTGCGCTCCTGAAAACTGTCCATTGCAGGGCGGAGCGGAATCCTGGACGTATTAAGCGACTATTTAACTGCAATGACAGGTGTTTTTTCATATGGCGGGAGGCGCCCAAGCCAAAATGTCTACCTGGTTTAGTAAGCCCAATCAAAGTTTGATTTCAAAGGTGACCAAAAAAAGGGTCGGATTCAACCTGAAAATTTTTGTGTTTGCGCTCCTGAAAACTGTCCATTGCAGGGCGGAGCGGAATCCTGGACGTATTAAGCGACTATTTAACTGCAATGACAGGTGTTTTTTCATATGGCGGGAGGCGCCCAAGCCAAAATGTCTACCTGGTTTAGTAAGCCCAATCAAAGTTTGATTTCAAAGGTGACCAAAAAAAGGGCCGGATTCAACCTGAAAATTTTTGTGTTTGCGCTCCTGAAAACTGTCCATTGCAGGGCGGAGCGGAATCCTGGACGTATTGGGCGACTATTTAACTGCAATGACAGGTGTTTTTTCATATGGCGGGAGGCGCCCAAGCCAAAATGTCTACCTGGTTTAGTAAGCCCAATCAAAGTTTGATTTCAAAGGTGACCAAAAAAAGGGTCGGATTCAACCTGAAAATTTTTGTGTTTGCGCTCCTGAAAACTGTCCATTGCAGGGCGGAGCGGAATCCTGGACGTATTGGGCGACTATTTAACTGCAATGACAGGTGTTTTTTCATATGGCGGGAGGCGCCCAAGCCAAAATGTCTACCTGGTTTAGTAAGCCCAATCAAAGTTTGATTTAAAAGGAGACCAAAAAAAGGGTCGGATTCAACCTTAAAATTTTTGTGTTTGCGCTCCTGAAAACTGTCCATTGCAGGGCGGAGCGGAATCCTGGACGTATTGGGCGACTATTTAACTGCAATGACAGGTGTTTTTTCATATGGCGGGAGGCGCCCAAGCCAAAATGTCTACCTGGTTTAGTAAGCCCAATCAAAGTTTGATTTCAAAGGTGACCAAAAAAAGGGTCGGATTCAACCTGAAAATTTTTGTGTTTGCGCTGCTGAAAACTGTCCATTGCAGGGCGGAGCGGAATCCTGGACGTATTGGGCGACTATTTAACTGCAATGACAGGTGTTTTTTCATATGGCGGGAGGCGCCCAAGCCAAAATGTCTACCTGGTTTAGTAAGTCCAATCAAAGTTTGATTTCAAAGGTGACCAAAAAAATGGTCGGATTCAACCTGAAAATTTTTGTGTTTCCGCTCCTGAAAACTGTCCATTGCAGGGCGGAGCGGAATCCTGGACGTATTGGGCGACTATTTAACTGCAAGGACAGGTGTTTTTTCATATGGCGGGAGGCGCCCAAGCCAAAATGTCTACCTGGTTTAGTAAGCCCAATCAAAGTTTGATTTCAAAGGTGACCAAAAAAAGGGTCGGATTCAACCTGAAAATTTTTGTGTTTGCGCTCCTGAAAACTGTCCATTGCAGGGCGGAGCGGAATCCTGGACGTATTGGGCGACTATTTAACTGCAATGACAGGTGTTTTTTCATATGGCGGGAGGCGCCCAAGCCAAAATGTCTACCTGGTTTAGTAAGCCCAATCAAAGTTTGATTTCAAAGGTGACCAAAAAAAGGGTCGGATTCAACCTGAAAATTTTTGTGTTTGCGCTCCTGAAAACTGTCCATTGCAGGGCGGAGCGGAATCCTGGACGTATTGGGCGACTATTTAACTGCAATGACAGGTGTTTTTTCATATGGCGGGAGGCGCCCAAGCCAAAATGTCTACCTGGTTTAGTAAGCCCAATCAAAGTTTGATTTCAAAGGTGACCAAAAAAAGGGTCGGATTCAACCTGAAAATTTTTGTGTTTAAGCTCCTGAAAACTGTCCATTGCAGGGCGGAGCGGAATCCTGGACGTATTGGGCGACTATTTAACTGCAATGACAGGTGTTTTTTCATATGGCGGGAGGCGCCCAAGCCAAA
Source organism: Porites cylindrica (assembly GCA_964035525.1). Taxonomy (NCBI): domain Eukaryota; kingdom Metazoa; phylum Cnidaria; class Anthozoa; order Scleractinia; family Poritidae; genus Porites; species Porites cylindrica. The sequence continues at coordinate 27,117 of CAXIUU010000078.1, forward strand.
ATGTCTACCTGGTTTAGTAAGCCCAATCAAAGTTTGATTTCAAAGGTGACCAAAAAAAGGGTCGGATTCAACCTGAAAATTTTTGTGTTTGCGCTCCTGAAAACTGTCCATTGCAGGGCGGAGCGAAATCCTGGACGTATTGGGCGACTATGTAACTGCAATGACAGGTGTTTTTTCATATGGCGGGAGGCGCCCAAGCCAAAATGTCTACCTGGTTTAGTAAGTCCAATCAAAGTTTGATTTCAAAGGTGACCAAAAAAAGGGTCGGATTCAACCTGAAAATTTTTGTGTTTGCGCTCCTGAAAACTGTCCATTGCAGGGCGGAGCGGAATCCTGGACGTATTGGGCGACTATTTAACTGCAATGACAGGTGTTTTTTCATATGGCGGGAGGCGCCCAAGCCAAAATGTCTACCTCGTTTAGTAAGCCCAATCAAAGTTTGATTTCAAAGGTGACCAAAAAAAGGGTCGGATTCAACCTGAAAATTTTTGTGTTTGCGCTCCTGAAAACTGTCCATTGCAGGGCGGAGCGGAATCCTGGACGTATTGGGCGACTATTTAACTGCAATGACAGGTGTTTTTTCATATGGCGGGAGGCGCCCAAGCCAAAATGTCTACCTGCTTTAGTAAGCCCAATCAAAGTTTGATTTCAAAGGTGACCAAAAAAAGGGTCGGATTCAACCTGAAAATTTTTGTGTTTGCGCTCCTGAAAACTGTCCATTGCAGGGCGGAGCGAAATCCTGGACGTATTGGGCGACTATGTAACTGCAATGACAGGTGTTTTTTCATATGGCGGGAGGCGCCCAAGCCAAAATGTCTACCTGGTTTAGTAAGTCCAATCAAAGTTTGATTTCAAAGGTGACCAAAAAAAGGGTCGGATTCAACCTGAAAATTTTTGTGTTTGCGCTCCTGAAAACTGTCCATTGCAGGGCGGAGCGGAATCCTGGACGTATTGGGCGACTATTTAACTGCAATGACAGGTGTTTTTTCATATGGCGGGAGGCGCCCAAGCCAAAATGTCTACCTGGTTTAGTAAGCCCAATCAAAGTTTGATTTCAAAGGTGACCAAAAAAAGGGCCGGATTCAACCTGAAAATTTTTGTGTTTGCGCTCCTGAAAACTGTCCATTGCAGGGCGGAGCGGAATCCTGGACGTATTGGGCGACTATTTAACTGCAATGACAGGTGTTTTTTCATATGGCGGGAGGCGCCCAAGCCAAAATGTCTACCTGGTTTAGTAAGCCCAATCAAAGTTTGATTTCAAAGGTGACCAAAAAAAGGGTCGGATTCAAGCTGAAAATTTTTGTGTTTGCGCTCCTGAAAACTGTCCATTGCAGGGCGGAGCGGAATCCTGGACGTATTGGGCGACTATTTAACTGCAATGACAGGTGTTTTTTCATATGGCGGGATGCGCCCAAGCCAAAATGTCTACCTGGTTTAGTAAGCCCAATCAAAGTTTGATTTCAAAGGTGACCAAAAAAAGGGTCGGATTCAACCTGAACATTTTTGTGTTTGCGCTCCTGAAAACTGTCCATTGCAGGGCGGGGCAGAATCCTGGACGTATTGGGCGACTATTTAACTGCAATGACAGGTGTTTTTTCATATGGCGGGAGGCGCCCAAGCCAAAATGTCTACCTGCTTTAGTAAGCCCAATCAAAGTTTGATTTCAAAGGTGACCAAAAAAAGGGTCGGATTCAACCTGAAAATTTTTGTGTTTGCGCTCCTGAAAACTGTCCATTGCAGGGCGGAGCGGAATCCTGGACGTATTGGGCGACTATTTAACTGCAATGACAGGTGTTTTTTCATATGGCGGGAGGCGCCCAAGCCAAAATGTCTACCTGCTTTAGTAAGCCCAATCAAAGTTTGATTTCAAAGGTGACCAAAAAAAGGGTCGGATTCAACCTGAAAATTTTTGTGTTTGCGCTCCTGAAAACTGTCCATTGCAGGGCGGAGCGGAATCCTGGACGTATTGGGCGACTATTTAACTGCAATGACAGGTGTTTTTTCATATGGCGGGAGGCGCCCAAGCCAAAATGTCTACCTGGTTTAGTAAGCCCAATCAAAGTTTGATTTCAAAGGTGACCAAAAAAAGGGTCGGATTCAACCTGAAAATTTTGTGTTTGCGCTCCTGAAAACTGTCCATTGCAGGGCGGAGCGGAATCCTGGACGTATTGGGCGACTATTTAACTGCAATGACAGGTGTTTTTTCATATGGCGGGAGGCGCCCAAGCCAAAATGTCTACCTGGTTTAGTAAGCCCAATCAAAGTTTGATTTCAAAGGTGACCAAAAAAAGGGTCGGATTCAACCTGAAAATTTTTGTGTTTGCGCTCCTGAAAACTGTCCATTGCAGGGCGGAGCGGAATCCTGGACGTATTGGGCGACTATTTAACTGCAATGACAGGTGTTTTTTCATATGGCGGGAGGCGCCCAAGCCAAAATGTCTACCTGGTTTAGTAAGCCCAATCAAAGTTTGATTTCAAAGGTGACCAAAAAAAGGGTCGGATTCAACCTGAAAATTTTTGTGTTTGCGCTCCTGAAAACTGTCCATTGCAGGGCGGAGCGGAATCCTGGACGTATTGGGCGACTATTTAACTGCAATGACAGGTGTTTTTTTATATGGCGGGAGGCGCCCAAGCCAAAATGTCTACCTGGTTTAGTAAGCCCAATCAAAGTTTGATTTCAAAGGTGACCAAAAAAAGGGTCGGATTCAACCTGAAAATTTTTGTGTTTGCGCTCCTGAAAACTGTCCATTGCAGGGCGGAGCGGAATCCTGGACGTATTGGGCGACTATTTAACTGCAATGACAGGTGTTTTTTCATATGGCGGGAGGCGCCCAAGCCAAAATGTCTACCTGGTTTAGTAAGCCCAATCAAAGTTTGATTTCAAAGGTGACCAAAAAAAGGGTCGGATTCAACCTGAAAATTTTTTTGTTTGCGCTCCTGAAAACTGTCCATTGCAGGGCGGAGCGGAATCCTGGACGTATTGGGCGACTATTTAACTGCAATGACAGGTGTTTTTTCATATGGCGGGAGGCGCCCAAGCCAAAATGTCTACCTGGTTTAGTAAGCCCAATCAAAGTTTGATTTCAAAGGTGACAAAAAAAAGGGCCGGATTCAACCTGAAAATTTTTGTGTTTGCGCTCCTGAAAACTGTCCATTGCAGGGCGGAGCGGAATCCTGGACGTATTGGGCGACTATTTAACTGCAATGACAGGTGTTTTTTCATATGGCGGGAGGCGCCCAAGCCAAAATGTCTACCTGGTTTAGTAAGCCCAATCAAAGTTTGATTTCAAAGGTGACCAAAAAAAGGGTCGGATTCAACCTGAAAATTTTTGTGTTTGCGCTCCTGAAAACTGTCCATTGCAGGGCGGAGCGAAATCCTGGACGTATTGGGCGACTATTTAACTGCAATGACAGGTGTTTTTTCATATGGCGGGAGGCGCCCAAGCCAAAATGTCTACCTGGTTTAGTAAGCCCAATCAAAGTTTGATTTCAAAGGTGACCAAAAAAAGGGTCGGATTCAACCTGAAAATTTTTGTGTTTGCGCTCCTGAAAACTGTCCATTGCAGGGCGGAGCGGAATCCTGGACGTATTGGGCGACTATTTAACTGCAATGACAGGTGTTTTTTCATATGGCGGGAGGCGCCCAAGCCAAAATGTCTACCTGGTTTAGTAAGTCCAATCAAAGTTTGATTTTAAAGGTGACCAAAAAAAGGGTCGGATTCAACCTGAAAATTTTTGTGTTTGCGCTCCTGAAAACTGTCCATTGCAGGGCGGAGCGGAATCCTGGACGTATTGGGCGACTATTTAACTGCAATGACAGGTGTTTTTTCATATGGCGGGAGGCGCCCAAGCCAAAATGTCTACCTGGTTTAGTAAGCCCAATCAAAGTTTGATTTCAAAGGTGACCAAAAAAAGGGTCGGATTCAACCTGAAAATTTTTGTGTTTGCGCTCCTGAAAACTGTCCATTGCAGGGCGGAGCGGAATCCTGGACGTATTGGGCGACTATTTAACTGCAATGACAGGTGTTTTTTCATATGGCGGGAGGCGCCCAAGCCAAAATGTCTACCTGCTTTAGTAAGCCCAATCAAAGTTTGATTTCAAAGGTGACCAAAAAAAGGGTCGGATTCAACCTGAAAATTTTTGTGTTTGCGCTCCTGAAAACTGTCCATTGCAGGGCGGAGCGGAATCCTGGACGTATTGGGCGACTATTTAACTGCAATGACAGGTGTTTTTTCATATGGCGGGAGGCGCCCAAGCCAAAATGTCTACCTGGTTTAGTAAGCCCAATCAAAGTTTAATTTCAAAGGTGACAAAAAAAAGGGCCGGATTCAACCTGAAAATTTTTGTGTTTGCGCTCCTGAAAACTGTCCATTGCAGGGCGGAGCGGAATCCTGGACGTATTGGGCGACTATTTAACTGCAATGACAGGTGTTTTTTCATATGGCGGGAGGCGCCCAAGCCAAAATGTCTACCTGCTTTAGTAAGCCCAATCAAAGTTTGATTTCAAAGGTGACCAAAAAAAGGGTCGGATTCAACCTGAAAATTTTTGTGTTTGCGCTCCTGAAAACTGTCCATTGCAGGGCGGAGCGGAATCCTGGACGTATTGGGCGACTATTTAACTGCAATGACAGGTGTTTTTTCATATGGCGGGAGGCGCCCAAGCCAAAATGTCTACCTGGTTTAGTAAGCCCAATCAAAGTTTGATTTCAAAGGTGACCAAAAAAAGGGTCGGATTCAAGCTGAAAATTTTTGTGTTTGCGCTCCTGAAAACTGTCCATTGCAGGGCGGAGCGGAATCCTGGACGTATTGGGCGACTATTTAACTGCAATGACAGGTGTTTTTTCATATGGCGGGAGGCGCCCAAGCCAAAATGTCTACCTGGTTTAGTAAGCCCAATCAAAGTTTGATTTCAAAGGTGACCAAAAAAAGGGTCGGATTCAACCTGAAAATTTTTGTGTTTGCGCTCCTGAAAACTGTCCATTGCAGGGCGGAGCGGAATCCTGGACGTATTGGGCGACTATTTAACTGCAATGACAGGTGTTTTTTCATATGGCGGGAGGCGCCCAAGCCAAAATGTCTACCTGGTTTAGTAAGCCCAATCAAAGTTTGATTTCAAAGGAGTCCAAAAAAAGGGTCGGATTCAACCTGAAAATTTTTGTGTTTGCGCTCCTGAAAACTGTCCATTGCAGGGCGGAGCGGAATCCTGGACGTATTGGGCGACTATTTAACTGCAATGACAGGTGTTTTTTCATATGGCGGGAGGCGCCCAAGCCAAAATGTCTACCTGGTTTAGTAAGCCCAATCAAAGTTTGATTTCAAAGGTGACCAAAAAAAGGGTCGGATTCAACCTGAAAATTTTTGTGTTTGCGCTCCTGAAAACTGTCCATTGCAGGGCGGAGCGGAATCCTGGACGTATTGGGCGACTATTTAACTGCAATGACAGGTGTTTTTTCATATGGCGGGAGGCGCCCAAGCCAAAATGTCTACCTGCTTTAGTAAGCCCAATCAAAGTTTGATTTCAAAGGTGACCAAAAAAAGGGTCGGATTCAACCTGAAAATTTTTGTGTTTGCGCTCCTGAAAACTGTCCATTGCAGGGCGGAGCGGAATCCTGGACGTATTGGGCGACTATTTAACTGCAATGACAGGTGTTTTTTCATATGGCGGGAGGCGCCCAAGCCAAAATGTCTACCTGGTTTAGTAAGCCCAATCAAAGTTTGATTTCAAAGGTGACCAAAAAAAGGGTCGGATTCAACCTGAAAATTTTTGTGTTTGCGCTCCTGAAAACTGTCCATTGCAGGGCGGAGCGGAATCCTGGACGTATTGGGCGACTATTTAACTGCAATGACAGGTGTTTTTTCATATGGCGGGAGGCGCCAAAGCCAAAATGTCTACCTGGTTTAGTAAGCCCAATCAAAGTTTGATTTCAAAGGTGACCAAAAAAAGGGTCGGATTCAACCTGAAAATTTTTGTGTTTGCGCTCCTGAAAACTGTCCATTGCAGGGCGGAGCGGAATCCTGGACGTATTGGGCGACTATTTAACTGCAATGACAGGTGTTTTTTCATATGGCGGGAGGCGCCCAAGCCAAAATGTCTACCTGGTTTAGTAAGCCCAATCAAAGTTTGATTTCAAAGGTGACCAAAAAAAGGGTCGGATTCAACCTGAAAATTTTTGTGTTTGCGCTCCTGAAAACTGTCCATTGCAGGGCGGAGCGGAATCCTGGACGTATTGGGCGACTATTTAACTGCAATGACAGGTGTTTTTTCATATGGCGGGAGGCGCCCAAGCCAAAATGTCTACCTGGTTTAGTAAGCCCAATCAAAGTTTGATTTCAAAGGTGACCAAAAAAAGGGCCGGATTCAACCTGAAAATTTTTGTGTTTGCGCTCCTGAAAACTGTCCATTGCAGGGCGGAGCGGAATCCTGGACGTATTGGGCGACTATTTAACTGCAATGACAGGTGTTTTTTCATATGGCGGGAGGCGCCCAAGCCAAAATGTCTACCTGGTTTAGTAAGCCCAATCAAAGTTTGATTTCAAAGGTGACCAAAAAAAGGGTCGGATTCAACCTGAAAATTTTTGTGTTTGCGCTCCTGAAAACTGTCCATTGCAGGGCGGAGCGGAATCCTGGACGTATTGGGCGACTATTTAACTGCAATGACAGGTGTTTTTTCATATGGCGGGAGGCGCCCAAGCCAAAATGTCTACCTGGTTTAGTAAGCCCAATCAAAGTTTGATTTCAAAGGTGACCAAAAAAAGGGTCGGATTCAACCTGAAAATTTTTGTGTTTGCGCTCCTGAAAACTGTCCATTGCAGGGCGGAGCGGAATCCTGGACGTATTGGGCGACTATTTAACTGCAATGACAGGTGTTTTTTCATATGGCGGGAGGCGCCCAAGCCAAAATGTCTACCTGGTTTAGTAAGCCCAATCAAAGTTTGATTTCAAAGGTGACCAAAAAAAGGGTCGGATTCAACCTGAAAATTTTTGTGTTTGCGCTCCTGAAAACTGTCCATTGCAGGGCGGGGCGGAATCCTGGACGTATTGGGCGACTATTTAACTGCAATGACAGGTGTTTTTTCATATGGCGGGAGGCGCCCAAGCCAAAATGTCTACCTGGTTTAGTAAGCCCAATCAAAGTTTGATTTCAAAGGTGACCAAAAAAAGGGTCGGATTCAACCTGAAAATTTTTGTGTTTGCGCTCCTGAAAACTGTCCATTGCAGGGCGGAGCGGAATCCTGGACGTATTGGGCGACTATTTAACTGCAATGACAGGTGTTTTTTCATATGGCGGGAGGCGCCCAAGCCAAAATGTCTACC
>CAXIUU010000079.1:0-51000 GCA_964035525.1 Porites cylindrica
TAGGCTATAAAAACAAGAAGTCCAAAAAGTCGCAAACTTGACATTTTTCCCAAGGTATTAACCAATGGTTTTGGTCCAAAAATGGTCATTTTTCCAACTTTGTTTTTTTTAGACAATATAGGCAAGGAAAATGTCTTTTATGATATTGTAGAACAAAAAAACGCCTTTCTAGCCTATAAAAACAAGAAGTCCAAACAGTCGAAAAATTGACATTTTTCCTAAGGGGTTAACCCATGGTTTTAGTCCAAAAATGGCAATTTTTTCAACTTTTTTTTTTAGGCCATAAAAGCCAGGAAAATGTCTTTTATGATATTCTAGAACGAAAAAACGCCTTTCTAGGCTATGAAAACAAGAAGTCCACAGAGTGGCAAAATTGACATTTTTTACAAGGGGTTAACGCATGGTTTTGGTCCAAAAATGGCCATTTTTCCACCTCTTTTTTTTTAGGCAATATAGGCCAGGAAAATGTCTTTTATGATATTCTAGAACGAAAAAACGCCTTTCTAGGCTATAAAAACAAGAAGTCCAAAAAGTGGAAAAATTGACATTTTTCCCAAGGGGTTAACCCATGGTTTTGGTCCAAAAATGGCTATTTTTCCAACTTTTTTTTCCTAGGCAATATAGGCCAGGAAAATGTCTTTTATGATATTCTAGAACGAAAAAACGCCTTTCTAGGCTATAGAAACAAGAAGTCCAAAAATTCGCAAAATTGAGACTTTTCCCAAAGAATTAACCCATGGTTTTGGTCCAAAAATGGCCATTTTTCCAACTTCTTTTTCTTAGGCAATATAGGCCAGGAAAATGTCTTTTATGATATTCTAGAACGAAAAAACGCCTTTCTAGGCTATAAAAACAAGAAGTCCAAAAAGTCGCAAAATTGACATTTTTCCCAAGGGGTTAACCCATGGTTTTGGTCCAAAAATGGCCATTTTTCCAACTTTTTTTTCTTTTTGGCAATATAGGCCAGGAAAATGTCTTTTATGATATTCTCGAACGAAAAAAACGCCTTTCTAGGCTATAAAAACAAGAAGTCCAAAAAGTCGCAAAATTGACATTTTTCCCAAGGTATTAACCAATGGTTTTGGTCCAAAAATGGCCATTTTTCCACCTTTTTTTTTTAGACAATATAGGCCAGGAAAATGTCTTTTATGATATTCTAGAACGAAAAAACACCTTTCTAGGCTATAAAAAACAAGAAGTCCAAAAAGTCGAAAGCTTGACATTTTTCCCAAGGGGTTAACCCATGGTTTTGGTCCAAAAATGGGCATTTTTCCAACTTTGTTTTTTTTAGGCAATATAGGCGAGGAAAATTTCTTTTATGATATTCTAGAACAAAAAAACGCCTTTCTAGCCTATAAAAACAAGAAGTCCAAAAAGTCGAAAAATTGACATTTTTCCTAAGGGGTTAACCCATGGTTTTGGTTCAAAAATTGCCATTTTTCCAAATTTTCTTTTTAGGCAATATAGGCCAGGAAAATGTCTTTGATGATATTCTAGAACGAAAAAACGCCTTTCTAGGCTATAAAAACAAGAAGTCCAAGAAGTCGCGAAATTGACGTTTTTCCCAAGGGGTTAACCTATGGTTTTGGTCCAAAAATGGCAATTTTTCCAACTTTTTTTTTTAGGCAATATAGGCAAGAAAAATGTCTTTTATGATATTCTAGAACAAAAAAAACGCCTTTTTAGGCTATGAAAACAAGAAGTCCACAGAGTCGCAAAATTGACATTTTTTACAAGGGTTAACGCATGGTTTTGGTCCAAAAATGGCCATTTTTCCACCTTTTTTTTTTTGGGCAATATAGGCCAGGAAAATGTCTTTTATGATATTCTAGAACGAAAATCGCCTTTCTAGGCTATAAAAACCAGAAGTCCAAAAAGTCGAAAAATTGACATTTTTCCCAAGGGGTTAACCCATGGTTTTGGTCCAAAAATGGCCATTTTTCCAACTTTTTTTTCCTAGGCAATATAGGCCAGGAAAATGTCTTTTTTGATATTCTAGAACGAAAAAACGCCTTTCTAGGCTATAAAAAAAAGAAGTCCAAAAAGTCGAAAAATTGACATTTTTCCCAAGGGGTTAACCCATGGTTTTGGTCCACAAATGGCTATTTTTCCAACCTTTTTTTTTTAGGCAATATAAACCAGGAAAATGTCTTTGATGATATTCTAGAACGAAAAAACGCCTTTCTAGGCTATAAAAAGAAGAAGTCCAAAAAGTCGCAAAATTGACATTTTTCCCAAGGGGTTAACCCATGGTTTTGGTCCAAAAATGGCCATTTTTCCAACTTTTTTTTTTTAAGCAATATAGGCCAGGAAAATGTCTTTTATGATATTCTAGAACGAAAAAACGCCTTTCTAGGCTATAAAAACAAGAAGTCCAAAAAGTCGCAAAATTGACATTTTTCCCAAGGTATTAACCAATGGTTTTGGTGGAAAAATGGCCATTTTTGCAACTTTGTTTTTTTTAGGCAATATAGGCCAGGAAAATGTCTTTTATGATATTGTAGAACAAAAAAACGCCTTTCTAGCCTATAAAAACAAGAAGTCCAAACAGTCGAAAAATTGACATTTTTCCTAAGGGGTTAACCCATGGTTTTAGTCCAAAAATGGCAATTTTTCCAACTTTTTTTTTTAGGCAATATAGGCTAGGAAAATGTCTTTTATAATATTCTAGAACAAAAAAACGCCTTTCTAGGCTATGAAAACCAGAAGTCCACAGAGTGGCAAAATTGACATTTTTTACAAGGTGTTAACGCATGGTTTTGGTCCAAAAATGGCCATTTTTCCACCTTTTTTTTTTTAGGAAATATAGGCCAGGAAAATGTCTTTTATGATATTCTAGAACGAAAAAACGCCTTTCTAGGCTATAAAAACAAGAAGTCCAAAAAGTCGAAAAATTGACATTTTTCCCAAGGGATTAACCCATGGTTTTGGTCCAAAAATGGCTATTTTTCCAACTTTTTTTTTTAGGCAATATAAACCTGGAAAATGTCTTTGATGATATTCTAGAACGGAGAAACGCCTTTCTAGGCTATAGAAACAAGAAGTCCAAAAAGTCGCAAAATTGACATTTTTCCCAAGGGGGTTAACCCATGGTTTTGGTCCAAAAATGGCCATTTTTTCCAACTTCTTTTTTTTAGGCAATATAGGCCAGGAAAATGTCTTTTATGATATTCTAGAACGAAAAAACGCCTTTCTAGGCTATAAAAACAAGAAGTTTAAAAAGTCGCAAAATTGACATTTTTCCCAAGAGGTTAACCCATGGTTTTGGTCCAAAAATGGCCATTTTTACAACTGTTTTTTTTTTAGGCAATATAGGCCAGGAAAATGTCTTTTATGATATTCTTGAACGAAAAAACGCCTTTCTAGGCTATAAAAACAAGAAGTCCAAAAACTCGATAAATTGACATTTTTCCCAAGGGGTTAACCCATTATTTTGGTCCAAAAATGGCTATTTTTCCAACTTTTTTTTTTTAGGCAATATAAACCAGGAAAATGTCTTTGATGATATTCTAGAACGAAAAAACGCCTTTTTAGGCTATAGAAACAAGAAGTCCAAAAATTCGCAAAATTGACATTTTTCCCAAGGTATTAACCAATGGTTTTGGTCCAAAAATGGCCACTTTTCCAACTTTGTTTTTTTTAGGCAATATAGGCCAGGAAAATGTCTTTTATGATATTCTAGAACGAAAAAACGCCTTTCTTGGCTATAAAAACAAGAAGTCCAAAAAGTCGCGAAATTGACATTTTTCCCAAGGGGTTAACCCATGGTTTTGGTCCAAAAATGGCCATTTTTCCAACTTTGTTTTTTTTTGGCAATATAGGCAAGGAAAATGTCTTTTATGATATTCTAGAACGAAAAAACGCCTTTTTAGGCTATAAAAACAAGAAGTCCAAAAAGTCGGAAAATTGACATTTTTCCCAGGGGGTTAAGACATGGTTTTGGTCCAAAAATGGCCATTTTTCCAACTTTTTTTTTTTAGGCAATATAGGCCAGGAGAATGTGTTTGATGATATTCTTGAACGAAAAAACGCCTTTCTAGGCTATAAAAACAAGAAGTCCAAAAATTGGAAAAATTGACATTTTTCTTAAGGGGTTAACCCATGGTTTTGGTCCAAAAATGGCTATTTTTCCAACTTTCTTTTTTAGGTAATATAAACCAGGGAAATGTCCTTGATGATATTCTAGAACGAAAAAACGCCTTTCTAGGCTGTAAAAACAAGAAGTCCAAAAAGTCGCGAAATTGACATTTTTCCCAAGGGGTTAACCCATGGTTTTGGTCCAAAAATGGCTATTTTTCCAACTTTTTTTTTAGGCAATATAGGCCAGGAAAATGTCTTTTATGATATTGTTGAACGAAAAAACGCCTTTCTAGGCTATAAAAACAAGAAGTCCAAAAAGTCGCAAAATTGACATTTTTCCCAAGGTATTAACCAATGGTTTTGGTCCAAAAATGTCCATTTTTCCAACTTTGTTTTTTTTAGGCAATATAGGCCAGGAAAATGTCTTTTATGATATTCTAGAACGAAAAAACGCCTTTCTTGGCTATAAAAACAAGAAGTCCAAAAAGTCGCGAAATTGACATTTTTCCCAAGGGGTTAACCCATGGTTTTGGTCCAAAAATGGCCATTTTTCCAACTTTGTTTTTTTTAGGCAATATAGGCCAGGAAAATGTCTTTTATGATATTCTAGAACGAAAAAACGCCTTTCTTGGCTATAAAAACAAGAAGTCCAAAAAGTCGCGAAATTGACATTTTTCCCAAGGGGTTAACCCATGGTTTTGGTCCAAAAATGGCCATTTTTCCAACTTTTTTTTGAGGCAATATAGGCCAGGAAAATTTCTTTTATGATATTCTAGAACGAAAAAACGCCTTTCTAGGCTATAGAAACAAGAAGTCCAAAAAGTCGAAAAATTGACATTTTTTTCAAAGGGTTAACCCATGGTTTTGGTCCAAAAATGGCCATTTTTCCAACTTTTTTTTTTAGGCGATAGAAACCAGGAAAATGTCTTTTATGATATTCTAAAACGAAAAAACGCCTTTCTAGGCTATAAAAAACAAGAAGTCCAAAAAGTCGGAAAATTGACATTTTTCCAAGGGGGTTAAGACATGGTTTTGGTCCAAAAATGGCCATTTTTCCACCTTTTTTTTTTTAGGCAATATAGGCCAGGAGAATGTCTTTTATGATATTGTTGAACGAAAAAACGCCTTTCTAGGCTATAAAAACAAGAAGTCCAAAAAGTCGCGAAATTGACATTTTTCCCAAGGGGTTAACGCATGGTTTTGGTCTAAAAATGGCCATTTTTGCAACTTTTTTTTTTAGGGAATATAGGCCAGGAAAATGTCTTTTATGATATTCTTGAACGAAAAAACGCCTTTCTAGGCTATAAAAACAAGAAGTCCAAAAAGTCGCGAAATTCACATTTTTCCCAAGGGGTTAACGCATGGTTTTGGTCTAAAAATGGCCATTTTTGCAACTTTTTTTTTTAGGGAATATAGGCCAGGAAAATGTCTTTTATGATATTCTTGAACGAAAAAACGCCTTTCTAGGCTATAAAAACAAGAAGTCCAAAAAGTGGAAAAATTGACATTTTTCCCAAGGGGTTAATCCATGGTGTTGGTCCAAAAATGGCCATTTTTCCAACTTTTTTTTCCTAGGCAATATAGGCCAGGAAAATGTCTTTTATGCTATTCTAGAACGAAAAAACGCCTTTCTAGGTTATAAAAACAAGAAGTCCAAAAAGTCGCAAAATTGACATTTTTCCCAAGGGGTTAACCCATGGTTTTGGTCCAAAAATGGCCATTTTTGCAACTTTTTTTTCTTTTTGGCAATATAGGCCAGGAAAATGTCTTTTGTGATATTCTCGAACGAAAAAACTCCTTTCTAGGCTATAAAAACAAGAGGTCCAAAAACTCGCAAAATTGACATTTTTCCCAACAGGGTTAATCCATGGTTTTGGTCCAAAAATGGCCATTTTTCCAACTTTTTTTTTTTAGGCAATATAGGCCAGGAAATGTCTTTTATGATACTCTAGAACAAAAAAAACGCCTTCCTAGGCTATAAAAACAAGAAGTCCAAAAAGTCGAAAAATTGACACTTTTCCCAAGGGGTTAACCCATGGTTTTGGTCCAAAAATGGCCATTTTTGCAACTTTTTTTTTTAGGCAATATAGGCCAGGAAAATGTCTTTTATGATATTCTAGAACGAAAAAAACGCCTTTCTAGCCTATAAAAAAAAAAGTCCATAAAGTGGAAAAATTGACATTTTTCCTAAGGGGTTAACCCATGGTTTTGGTCCAAAAATGGCCATTTTTCAAACTTTGTTTTTTTTAGGCAATATAGGCCAGGAAAATGTCTTTTATGGTATTCTAGAACGAAAAAACGCCTTTCTAGGCTACAAAAACAAGAAGTCCAAAAAGTCGCAAAATTGACATTTTTTACAAGGGGTTAGCCCATGGTTTTGGTCCAAAAATGGCCATTTTTCCAACCTTTTTTTTTTTAGGCAATATAGGCCAGGAAAATGTCTTTTATGATATTCTAGAACGAATAACGCCTTTCTAGTCTATAAAAAAAAGAAGTCCAAAAAGTCGAGAAATTGACATTTTTCCCAATTGGTTAACCCATGGTTTTTGGTCCAAAAATGGCCATTTTTCCTACTTTTTTTTTTGAGGCAATATAGGCCAGGAAAATGTCTTTTATGATACTCTAGAACAAAAAAAACGCCTTCCTAGACTATAGAAACAAGAAGTCCAAAAGTCGAAAAATTGACACTTTTCCGAAGGGGTTAACCCATGGTTTTGGTCCAAAAATGGCCATTTTTGCAACTTTTTTTTTTAGGCAATATAGGCCAGGAAAATGTCTTTTATGATATTCTAGAACTAAAAAACGCCTTTCTAGCCTATAAAAACAAAAAGTCCATAAAGTCGCAAAATTGACATTTTTCCTAAGGGGTTAGCCCATGGTTTTGGTCCAAAAATGGCCATTTTTCCAACTTTGTTTTTTTTAGGCAATATAGGCCAGGAAAATGTGTCTTATGGTATTCTAGAACGAAAAAACGCCTTTCTAGGCTATAAAAACAAGAAGTCCAAAAAGTCGCAAAATTGACATTTTTTACAAGGGGTTAGCCCATGGTTTTGGTCCAAAAATGGCCATTTTTCCAACTCTTTTTTTTTAGGCAATATAGGCCAGGAAAATGTCTTTTACGATATTCTAGAACGAAAAAACGCCTTTCTAGGCTATAAAAACAAGAAGTCCAAAAAGTCGCAAAATTGACATTTTTCCCAAGGGACCCATGGTTTTGGTCCAAAAATGGCCATTTTTCCAACCTTTTTTTTTTAGGCAATATAGGCCAGGAAAATGTCTTTTATGATATTCTAGAACGAAAAAACGCTTTTCTAGGCTATAAAAACAAGAAGTCCAAAAAGTCGCGAAATTGACATTTTTCCCAATTGGTTAACCCATGGTTTTGGTCCAAAAATGGCCATTTTTCCAACTTTTTTTTTTAGGCAATATAGGCCAGGAAAATGTCTTTTATGATTTTCTAGATCGAAAAAACGCCTTTCTAGGCTATAAAAACAAGAAGACCAAAAAGTCGCAAAATTGACATTTTTCCCAAGGGGTTAACCCATGGTTTTGGTCCAAAAATGGCCATTTTTCCACCTTTTTTCTTTAGACAATATAGGCCAGGAAAATGTCTTTTATGATATTCTAGAACGAAAAAACACCTTTCTAGCCTATAAAACCAAGAAGTCCAAAAAGTCGAAAGCTTGACATTTTTCCCAAGGGGTTAACCCATGGTTTTGGTCCAAAAATGGGCATTTTTCCAACTTTCTTTTTTTTAGGCAATATAGGCGAGGAAAATGTCTTTTATGATATTCTAGAACAAAAAAACGCCTTTCTAGCCTATAAAAACAAGAAGTCCAAAAAGTCGAAAAATTGACATTTTTCCTAAGGAGTTAACCCATGGTTTTGGTCCAAAAATTGCCATTTTTCCAAATTTTCTTTTTAGGCAATATAGGCCAGGAAAATGTCTTTGATGATATTCTAAAACGAAAAAACGCCTTTCTAGGCTATAAAAACAAGAAGTCCAAAAAGTCGCGAAATTGACATTTTTCCCAAGGGGTTAACCTATGGTTTTGGTCGAAAAATGGCAATTTTTCCAACTTTTTTTTTTAGGCAATATAGGCAAGGAAAATGTCTTTTATAATATTCTAGAACAAAAAAACGCCTTTTTAGGCTATGAAAACAAGAAGTCCACAGAGTCGCAAAATTGACATTTTTTACAAGGGGTTAACGCATGGTTTTGGTCCAAAAATGGCCATTTTTCCACCTTTTTTTTTTTAGGCAATATAGGCCAGGAAAATGTCTTTTATGATATTCTAGAACGAAAAAACGCCTTTCTAGGCTATAAAAACTAGAAGTCCAAAAAGTCGAAAAATTGACATTTTTCCCAAGGGGTTAACCCATGGTTTTGGTCCAAAAATGGCCATTTTTCCAACTTTTTTTTTTAGGCGATAGAAACCAGGAAAATGTCTTTTATGATATTCTAAAACGAAAAAACGCCTTTCTAGGCTATAAAAAACAAGAAGTGCAAAAAGTCGGAAAATTGACATTTTTCCAAGGGGGTTAAGACATGGTTTTGGTCCAAAAATGGCCATTTTTCCACCTTTTTTTTTTTAGGCAATATAGGCCAGGAGAATGTCTTTTATGATATTGTTGAACGAAAAAACGCCTTTCTAGGCTATAAAAACAAGAAGTCCAAAAAGTCGCGAAATTGACATTTTTCCCAAGGGGTTAACGCATGGTTTTGGTCTAAAAATGGCCGTTTTTGCAACTTTTTTTTTTAGGGAATATAGGCCAGGAAAATGTCTTTTATGATATTCTTGAACGAAAAAACGCCTTTCTAGGCTATAAAAACAAGAAGTCCAAAAAGTCGCGAAATTCACATTTTTCCCAAGGGGTTAACGCATGGTTTTGGTCTAAAAATGGCCATTTTTGCAACTTTTTTTTTTAGGGAATATAGGCCAGGAAAATGTCTTTTATGATATTCTTGAACGAAAAAACGCCTTTCTAGGCTATAAAAACAAGAAGTCCAAAAAGTGGAAAAATTGACATTTTTCCCAAGGGGTTAATCCATGGTGTTGGTCCAAAAATGGCCATTTTTCCAACTTTTTTTTCCTAGGCAATATAGCCCAGGAAAATGTCTTTTATGCTATTCTAGAACGAAAAAACGCCTTTCTAGGTTATAAAAACAAGAAGTCCAAAAAGTCGCAAAATTGACATTTTTCCCAAGGGGTTAACCCATGGTTTTGGTCCAAAAATGGCCATTTTTGCAACTTTTTTTTCTTTTTGGCAATATAGGCCAGGAAAATGTCTTTTGTGATATTCTCGAACGAAAAACTCCTTTCTAGGCTATAAAAACAAGAGGTCCAAAAACTCGCAAAATTGACATTTTTCCCAACAGGGTTAATCCATGGTTTTGGTCCAAAAATGGCCATTTTTCCAACTTTTTTTTTTTAGGCAATATAGGCCAGGAAAATGTCTTTTATGATACTCTAGAACAAAAAAACGCCTTCCTAGGCTATAAAAACAAGAAGTCCAAAAAGTCGAAAAATTGACACTTTTCCCAAGGGGTTAACCCATGGTTTTGGTCCAAAAATGGCCATTTTTGCAACTTTTTTTTTTAGGCAATATAGGCCAGGAAAATGTCTTTTATGATATTCTAGAACGAAAAAACGCCTTTCTAGCCTATAAAAAAAAAAGTCCATAAAGTGGAAAAATTGACATTTTTCCTAAGGGGTTAACCCATGGTTTTGGTCCAAAAATGGCCATTTTTCAAACTTTGTTTTTTTTAGGCAATATAGGCCAGGAAAATGTCTTTTATGGTATTCTAGAACGAAAAAACGCCTTTCTAGGCTACAAAAACAAGAAGTCCAAAAAGTCGCAAAATTGACATTTTTTACAAGGGGTTAGCCCATGGTTTTGGTCCAAAAATGGCCATTTTTCCAACCTTTTTTTTTTTAGGCAATATAGGCCAGGAAAATGTCTTTTATGATATTCTAGAACGAATAACGCCTTTCTAGTCTATAAAAAAAAGAAGTCCAAAAAGTCGAGAAATTGACATTTTTCCCAATTGGTTAACCCATGGTTTTTGGTCCAAAAATGGCCATTTTTCCTACTTTTTTTTTTGAGGCAATATAGGCCAGGAAAATGTCTTTTATGATACTCTAGAACAAAAAAACGCCTTCCTAGACTATAGAAACAAGAAGTCCAAAAAGTCGAAAAATTGACACTTTTCCGAAGGGGTTAACCCATGGTTTTGGTCCAAAAATGGCCATTTTGGCAACTTTTTTTTTTAGGCAATATAGGCCAGGAAAATGTCTTTTATGATATTCTAGAACTAAAAAACGCCTTTCTAGCCTATAAAAACAAAAAGTCCATAAAGTCGCAAAATTGACATTTTTCCTAAGGGGTTAGCCCATGGTTTTGGTCCAAAAATGGCCATTTTTCCAACTTTGTTTTTTTTAGGCAATATAGGCCAGGAAAATGTGTCTTATGGTATTCTAGAACGAAAAAACGCCTTTCTAGGCTATAAAAACAAGAAGTCCAAAAAGTCGCAAAATTGACATTTTTTACAAGGGGTTAGCCCATGGTTTTGGTCCAAAAATGGCCATTTTTCCAACTCTTTTTTTTTAGGCAATATAGGCCAGGAAAATGTCTTTTACGATATTCTAGAACGAAAAAACGCCTTTCTAGGCTATAAAAACAAGAAGTCCAAAAAGTCGCAAAATTGACATTTTTCCCAAGGGACCCATGGTTTTGGTCCAAAAATGGCCATTTTTCCAACCTTTTTTTTTTAGGCAATATAGGCCAGGAAAATGTCTTTTATGATATTCTAGAACGAAAAAACGCTTTTCTAGGCTATAAAAACAAGAAGTCCAAAAAGTCGCGAAATTGACATTTTTCCCAATTGGTTAACCCATGGTTTTGGTCCAAAAATGGCCATTTTTCCAACTTTTTTTTTTAGGCAATATAGGCCAGGAAAATGTCTTTTATGATTTTCTAGATCGAAAAAACGCCTTTCTACGCTATAAAAACAAGAAGTCCAAAAAGTCGCAAAATTGACATTTTTCCCAAGGGGTTAACCCATGGTTTTGGTCCAAAAATGGCCATTTTTCCACCTTTTTTCTTTAGACAATATAGGCCAGGAAAATGTCTTTTATGATATTCTAGAACGAAAAAACACCTTTCTAGCCTATAAAACCAAGAAGTCCAAAAAGTCGAAAGCTTGACATTTTTCCCAAGGGGTTAACCCATGGTTTTGGTCCAAAAATGGGCATTTTTCCAACTTTGTTTTTTTTAGGCAATATAGGCGAGGAAAATGTCTTTTATGATATTCTAGAACAAAAAAACGCCTTTCTAGCCTATAAAAACAAGAAGTCCAAAAAGTCGAAAAATTGACATTTTTCCTAAGGAGTTAACCCATGGTTTTGGTCCAAAAATTGCCATTTTTCCAAATTTTCTTTTTAGGCAATATAGGCCAGGAAAATGTCTTTGATGATATTCTAAAACGAAAAAACGCCTTTCTAGGCTATAAAAACAAGAAGTCCAAAAAGTCGCGAAATTGACATTTTTCCCAAGGGGTTAACCTATGGTTTTGGTCGAAAAATGGCAATTTTTCCAACTTTTTTTTTTAGGCAATATAGGCAAGGAAAATGTCTTTTATAATATTCTAGAACAAAAAAACGCCTTTTTAGGCTATGAAAACAAGAAGTCCACAGAGTCGCAAAATTGACATTTTTTACAAGGGGTTAACGCATGGTTTTGGTCCAAAAATGGCCATTTTTCCACCTTTTTTTTTTTAGGCAATATAGGCCAGGAAAATGTCTTTTATGATATTCTAGAACGAAAAAACGCTTTTCTAGGCTATAAAAACAAGAAGTCCAAAAAGTCGCGAAATTGACATTTTTCCCAATTGGTTAACCCATGGTTTTGGTCCAAAAATGGCCATTTTTCCAACTTTTTTTTTTAGGCAATATAGGCCAGGAAAATGTCTTTTATGATTTTCTAGATCGAAAAAACGCCTTTCTAGGCTATAAAAACAAGAAGTCCAAAAAGTCGCAAAATTGACATTTTTCCCAAGGGGTTAACCCATGGTTTTGGTCCAAAAATGGCCATTTTTCCACCTTTTTTCTTTAGACAATATAGGCCAGGAAAATGTCTTTTATGATATTCTAGAACGAAAAAACACCTTTCTAGCCTATAAAACCAAGAAGTCCAAAAAGTCGAAAGCTTGACATTTTTCCCAAGGGGTTAACCCATGGTTTTGGTCCAAAAATGGGCATTTTTCCAACTTTGTTTTTTTTAGGCAATATAGGCGAGGAAAATGTCTTTTATGATATTCTAGAACAAAAAAACGCCTTTCTAGCCTATAAAAACAAGAAGTCCAAAAAGTCGAAAAATTGACATTTTTCCTAAGGAGTTAACCCATGGTTTTGGTCCAAAAATTGCCATTTTTCCAAATTTTCTTTTTAGGCAATATAGGCCAGGAAAATGTCTTTGATGATATTCTAAAACGAAAAAACGCCTTTCTAGGCTATAAAAACAAGAAGTCCAAAAAGTCGCGAAATTGACATTTTTCCCAAGGGGTTAACCTATGGTTTTGGTCGAAAAATGGCAATTTTTCCAACTTTTTTTTTTAGGCAATATAGGCAAGGAAAATGTCTTTTATAATATTCTAGAACAAAAAAAACGCCTTTTTAGGCTATGAAAACAAGAAGTCCACAGAGTCGCAAAATTGACATTTTTTACAAGGGGTTAACGCATGGTTTTGGTCCAAAAATGGCCATTTTTCCACCTTTTTTTTTTTAGGCAATATAGGCCAGGAAAATGTCTTTTATGATATTCTAGAACGAAAAAACGCCTTTCTAGGCTATAAAAACTAGAAGTCCAAAAAGTCGAAAAATTGACATTTTTCCCAAGGGGTTAACCCATGGTTTTGGTCCAAAAATGGCCATTTTTCCAACTTTTTTTTCCTAGGCAATATAGGCCAGGAAAATGTCTTTTATGATATTCTAGAACAAAAAAACGCCTTTCTAGGCTATAAAAAAAAAGAAGTCCAAAAAGTCGAAAAATTGACATTTTTCCCAAGGGGTTAACCCATGGTTTTGGTCCAAAAATGGCTATTTTTCCAACCTTTTTTTTTTAGGCAATATAAACCAGGAAAATGTCTTTGATGATATTCTAGAACGAAAAAACGCCTTTTCTAGGCTATAAAAACAAGAAGTCCAAAAAGTCGCAAAATTGACATTTTTCCAAGGGGGTTAACCCATGGTTTTCGTCCAAAAATGGCCATTTTTCCAACTTTTTTTTTTAGGCAATATAGGCAAAGAAAATGTCTTTTATGATATTCTAGAACAAAAAAACGCCTTTTAGGCTATGAAAACAAGAAGTCCACAGAGTCGCAAAATTGACATTTTTTACAAGGGGTTAACGCATGGTTTTGGTCCAAAAATGGCCATTTTTCCACCTTTTTTTTTTTAGGCAATATAGGCCAGGAAAATGTCTTTTATGATATTCTAGAACGAAAAAACGCCTTTCTAGGCTATAAAAACCAGAAGTCCAAAAAGTCGAAGAATTGACATTTTTCCCAAGGGGTTAACCCATGGTTTTGGTCCAAAATGGCCATTTTTGCAACTTTTTTTTTCCTAGGCAATACAGGCCAGGAAAATGTCTTTTATGATATTCTAGAACGAAAAAGCGCCTTCATAGGCTATAAAAACAAGAAGTCCAAAAAGTCGAAAAATTGACATTTTTCCCAAGGGGTTAACCCATGGTTTTAGTCCAAAAATGGCTATTTTTCCAACCTTTTTTTTTTGGGCAATATAAACCAGGAAAATGTCTTTGATGATATTCTAGAACGAAAAAACGCCTTTCTAGGCAATAAAAACAAGAAGTCCAAAAAGTCGCAAAATTGACATTTTTCCCAAGGGGTTGACCCATGGTTTTGGTCCAAAAATGGGCATTTTTCCAACTTTTTTTTTTTTAGGCAATATACGCGAGGAAAATGTCTTTTATGATATTCTAGAACAAAAAAACCCCTTTCTAGCCTATAAAAACAAGAAGTCCAAAAAGTCGAAAAATTGTCATTTTTCCTAAGGGGTTAACCCATGGTTTTGGTCCAAAAATTTGCCATTTTTCCAAATTTTCTTTTTAGGCAATATAGGCCAGGAAAATGTCTTTGATGATATTCTAGAACGAAAAAAACGCCTTTCTAGGCTATAAAAACAAGAAGTCCAAAAAGTCGCGAAATTGACTTTTTTCCCAAGGGGTTAACCTATGGTTTTGGTCGAAAAATGGCAATTTTTCCAACTTTTTTTTTTTAGGCAATATAGGCAAGGAAAATGTCTTTTATGATATTCTAGAACAAAAAAACGCCTTTTTAGGCTATGAAACAAGAAGTCCACAGAGTCGCAAAATTGACATTTTTTACAAGGGGTTAACGCATGGTTTTGGTCCAAAAATGGCCATTTTTCCACCTTTTTTTTTTTAGGCAATATAGGCCAGGAAAATGTCTTTTATGATATTCTAGAACGAAAAAACGCCTTTCTAGGCTATAAAAACTAGAAGTCCAAAAAGTCGAAAATTGACATTTTTCCCAAGGGTTAACCCATGGTTTTGTCCAAAAATGGCCATTTTTCCAACTTTTTTTTCCTAGGCAATATAGGCCAGGAAAATGTCTTTTATGATATTCTAGAACAAAAAAACGCCTTTCTAGGCTATAAAAAAAAGAAGTCCAAAAAGTCGAAAAATTGACATTTTTCCCAAGGGGTTAACCCATGGTTTTGGTCCAAAAATGGCTATTTTTCCAACCTTTTTTTTTTAGGCAATATAAACCAGGAAATGTCTTTGATGATATTCTAGAACGAAAAAAACGCCTTTCTAGGCTATAAAAACAAGAAGTCCAAAAAGTCGCAAAATTGACATTTTTCCCAAGGGGTTAACCCATGGTTTTCGTCCAAAAATGGCCATTTTTCCACTTTTTTTTTTTAGGCAATATAGGCCAGGAAAATGTCTTTTATAATATTCTAGAACGAAAAAACGCCTTTCTAGGCTATAAAAATAAGAAGTCCAAAAAGTCGCAAAATTGAAATTTTTCCCAAGGGGTTAACCCATGGTTTTGGTCCAAAAATGGCCATTTTTCCAACTTTTTTTTCTTTTTGGCAATATAGGCCAGGAAAATGTCTTTTATGATATTCTCGAACGAAAAAACGCCTTTCTAGGCTATAAAAACAAGAAGTCCAAAAAGTCGCAAAATTGACATTTTTCCCAAGGTATTAACCAATGGTTTTGGTCGAAAAATGGTCATTTTTCCAACTTTGTTTTTTTTAGGCAATATAGGCCAGGAAAATGTCTTTTATGATATTGTAGAACAAAAAAACGCCTTTCTAGCCTATAAAAACAAGAAGTCCAAACAGTCGAAAAATTGACATTTTTCCTAAGGGGTTAACCCATGGTTTTAGTCAAAATGGCAATTTTTCCAACTTTTTTTTTAGGCAATATAGGCCAGGAAAATGTCTTTTATAATATTCTAGAACAAAAAAACGCCTTTCTAGGCTATGAAAACCAGAAGTCCACAGAGTGGCAAAATTGACATTTTTTACAAGGGGTTAACGCATGGTTTTGGTCCAAAAATGGCCATTTTTCCACCTTTTTTTTTTTAGGAAATATAGGCCAGGAAAATGTCTTTATGATATTCTAGAACGAAAAAACGCCTTTCTAGGCTATAAAAACAAGAAGTCCAAAAAGTCGAAAAATTGACATTTTTCCCAAGGGATTAACCCATCGTTTTGGTCCAAAAATGGCTATTTTTCCAACTTTTTTTTTAGGCAATATAAACCAGGAAGGTGTCTTTGATGATATTCTAGAACGAAAAAACGCCTTTCTAGGCTATAGAAACAAGAAGTCCAAAAAGTCGCAAAATTGACATTTTTCCCAAGGGGTTAACCCATGGTTTTGGTCCAAAAATGGCCATTTTTCCAACTTCTTTTTTTTAGGCAATATAGGCCAGGAAAATGTCTTTTA
Organism: Porites cylindrica; assembly: GCA_964035525.1. Classification (NCBI taxonomy): domain Eukaryota; kingdom Metazoa; phylum Cnidaria; class Anthozoa; order Scleractinia; family Poritidae; genus Porites; species Porites cylindrica. The sequence goes on from CAXIUU010000079.1 coordinate 16,081, forward strand.
TGATATTCTAGAACGAAAAAACGCCTTTCTAGGCTATAAAAACAAGAAGTTTAAAAGTCGCAAAATTGAACTTTTTCCCAAGAGGTTAACCCATGGTTTTGGTCCAAAAATGGCTATTTTTACAACTGTTTTTTTTTTTAGGCAATATAGGCCAGGAAAATGTCTTTTATGATATTCTTGAACGAAAAAACGCCTTTCTAGGCTATAAAAACAAGAAGTCCAAAAACTCGAAAAATTGACATTTTTCCCAAGGGGTTAACCCATTATTTTGGTCCAAAAATGGCTATTTTTCCAACTTTTTTTTTTAGGCAATACAAAACCAGGAAAATGTCTTTGATGATATTCTAGAACGAAAAAACGCCTTTTTAGGCTATAGAAACAAGAAGTCCAAAAATTGGCAAAATTGACATTTTTCCCAAGGGGTTAACCCATGGTTTTCGTCCAAAAAATGGCTATTTTTCCAACTTTTTTTTTTTTAGGCAATATAGGCCAGGAAAATGTCTTTTATGATATTCTAGAACGAAAAAACGCCTTTCTATTTTATAAAACAAGAAGTCCAAAAAGTCGCAAGATTGACATTTTTCCCAAGGGGTTAACCCATGGTTTTCGTCCAAAAATGGCCATTTTTCCAACTTTTTTTTTTTAGGCAATATAGGCCAGGAAAATGTCTTTTATGATATTCTAGAACGAAAAAAACGCCTTTCTAGGCTATAAAAAAAAGAAGTCCAAAAAGTCGAAAAATTGACATTTTTCCCAAGGGGTTAACCCATGGTTTTGGTCCAAAAATGGCTATTTTTCCAACCTTTTTTTTTTAGGCAATATAAACCAGGAAAATGTCTTTGATGATATTCTAGAACGAAAAAAACGCCTTTCTAGGCTATAAAAACAAGAAGTCCAAAAAGTCGCAAAATTGACATTTTTCCCAAGGGGTTAACCCATGGTTTTCGTCCAAAAATGGCCATTTTTCAACTTTTTTTTTTAGGCAATATAGGCAAGGAAAATGTCTTTTATGATATTCTAGAACAAAAAAAACGCCTTTTTAGGCTATGAAAACAAGAAGTCCACAGAGTCGCAAAATTGACATTTTTTACAAGGGGTTAACGCATGGTTTTGGTCCAAAAATGGCCATTTTTCCACCTTTTTTTTTTTAGGCAATATAGGCCAGGAAAATGTCTTTTATGATATTCTAGAACGAAAAAACGCCTTTCTAGGCTATAAAAACCAGAAGTCCAAAAAGTCGAAGAATTGACATTTTTCCCAAGGGGTTAACCCATGGTTTTGGTCCAAAAATGGCCATTTTTGCAACTTTTTTTTCCTAGGGCAATACAGGCCAGGAAAATGTCTTTTATGATATTCTAGAACGAAAAAGCGCCTTCATAGGCTATAAAAACAAGAAGTCCAAAAAGTCGAAAAATTGACATTTTTCCCAAGGGGTTAACCCATGGTTTTAGTCCAAAAATGGCTATTTTTCCAACCTTTTTTTTTTAGGCAATATAAACCAGGAAAATGTCTTTGATGATATTCTAGAACGAAAAAACGCCTTTCTAGGCAATAAAAACAAGAAGTCCAAAAAGTCGCAAAATTGACATTTTTCCCAGGGTTGACCCATGGTTTTGGTCCAAAAATGGGCATTTTTCCAACTTTTTTTTTTTAGGCAATATACGCGAGGAAAATGTCTTTTATGATATTCTAGAACAAAAAAACCCCTTTCTAGCCTATAAAAACAAGAAGTCCAAAAAGTCGAAAAATTGTCATTTTTCCTAAGGGGTTAACCCATGGTTTTGGTCCAAAAATTGCCATTTTTTCCAAATTTTCTTTTTAGGCAATATAGGCAGGAAAATGTCTTTGATGATATTCTAGAACGAAAAAAACGCCTTTCTAGGCTATAAAAACAAGAAGTCCAAAAAGTCGCGAAATTGACTTTTTTCCCAAGGGGTTAACCTATGGTTTTGGTCGAAAAATGGCAATTTTTCCAACTTTTTTTTTTAGGCAATATAGGCAAGGAAAATGCTCTTTTATGATATTCTAGAACAAAAAAAACGCGCCTTTTTAGGCTATGAAAACAAGAAGTCCACAGAGTCGCAAATTGACATTTTTTACAAGGGGTTAACGCATGGTTTTGGTCCAAAAATGGCCATTTTTCCACCTTTTTTTTTTTAGGCAATATAGGCCAGGAAAATGTCTTTTATGATATTCTAGAACGAAAAAACGCCTTTCTAGGCTATAAAAACTAGAAGTCCAAAAAGTCGAAAAATTGACATTTTTCCCAAGGGGTTAACCCATGGTTTTGGTCCAAAAATGGCCATTTTTCCAACTTTTTTTTCCTAGGCAATATAGGCCAGGAAAATGTCTTTTATGATATTCTAGAACAAAAAAACGCCTTTCTAGCTATAAAAAAAAGAAGTCCAAAAAGTCGAAAAATTGACATTTTTCCCAAGGGGTTAACCCATGGTTTTGGTCCAAAAATGGCTATTTTTCCAACCTTTTTTTTTTAGGCAATATAAACCAGGAAAATGTCTTTGATGATATTCTAGAACGAAAAAACGCCTTTCTAGGCTATAAAAACAAGAAGTCCAAAAAGTCGCAAAATTGACATTTTTCCCAAGGGGTTAACCCATGGTTTTCGTCCAAAATGGCCATTTTTCCAACTTTTTTTTTTAGGCAATATAGGCCAGGAAAATGTCTTTTATGATATTCTAGAACGAAAAAAACGCCTTTCTAGGCTATAAAAACCAGAAGTCCAAAAAGTCGAAGAATTGACATTTTTCCCAAGGGGTTAACCCATGGTTTTGGTCCAAAAATGGCCATTTTTGCAACTTTTTTTTCCTAGGCAATACAGGCCAGGAAAATGTCTTTTATGATATTCTAGAACGAAAAAGCGCCTTCATAGGCTATAAAAACAAGAAGTCCAAAAAGTCGAAAAATTGACATTTTTCCCAAGGGGTTAACCCATGTTTTAGTCCAAAAATGGCTATTTTTCCAAACCTTTTTTTTTTAGGCAATATAAACCAGGAAAATGTCTTGATGATATTCTAGAACGAAAAAACGCCTTTCTAGGCAATAAAAACAAGAAGTCCAAAAAGTCGCAAAATTGACATTTTTCCCAAGGGGTTGACCCATGGTTTTGGTCCAAAAATGGGCATTTTTCCAACTTTTTTTTTTTTAGGCAATATACGCGAGGAAAATGTCTTTTATGATATTCTAGAACAAAAAAAACCCCTTTCTAGCCTATAAAACAAGAAGTCCAAAAAGTCGAAAAATTGTCATTTTTCCTAAGGGGTTAACCCATGGTTTTGGTCCAAAAATTGCCATTTTTCCAAATTTTCTTTTTAGGCAATATAGGCCAGGAAAATGTCTTTGATGATATTCTAGAACGAAAAAACGCCTTTCTAGGCTATAAAAACAAGAAGTCCAAAAAGTCGCGAAATTGACTTTTTTCCCAAGGGGTTAACCTATGGTTTTGGTCGAAAAATGGCAATTTTTCCAACTTTTTTTTTTTAGGCAATATAGGCAAGGAAAATGTCTTTTATGATATTCTAGAACAAAAAAAACGCCTTTTTAGGCTATGAAAACAAGAAGTCCACAGAGTCGCAAAATTGACATTTTTTACAAGGGGTTAACGCATGGTTTTGGTCCAAAAATGGCCATTTTTCCACCTTTTTTTTTTAGGCAATATAGGCCAGGAAAATGTCTTTATGATATTCTAGAACGAAAAAACGCCTTTCTAGGCTATAAAAAACTAGAAGTCCAAAAAGTCGAAAAATTGACATTTTTCCCAAGGGGTGTTAACCCATGGTTTTGGTCCAAAAATGGCCATTTTTCCAACTTTTTTTTCCTAGGCAATATAGGCCAGGAAAATGTCTTTTATGATATTCTAGAACAAAAAAAACGCCTTTCTAGGCTATAAAAAAAAGAAGTCCAAAAAGTCGAAAAATTGACATTTTTCCCAAGGGTTAACCCATGGTTTTGGTCCAAAAATGGCTATTTTTCCAACCTTTTTTTTTTAGGCAATATAAACCAGGAAAATGTCTTTGATGATATTCTAGAACGAAAAAAACGCCTTTCTAGGCTATAAAAACAAGAAGTCCAAAAAGGTCGCAAATTGACATTTTTCCCAAGGGGTTAACCCATGGTTTTCGTCCAAAAATGGCCATTTTTCCAACTTTTTTTTTTTAGGCAATATAGGCCAGGAAAATGTCTTTTATAATATTCTAGAACGAAAAAAACGCCTTTCTAGGCTATAAAAATAAGAAGTCCAAAAAGTCGCAAAATTGAAATTTTTCCCAAGGGGTTAACCCATGGTTTTGGTCAAAAATGGCCATTTTTCCAACTTTTTTTTCTTTTTGGCAATATAGGCCAGGAAAATGTCTTTTATGATATTCTCGAACGAAAAAACGCCTTTCTAGGCTATAAAAACAAGAAGTCCAAAAAGTCGCAAAATTGACATTTTTCCCAGGTATTAACCAATGGTTTTGGTCGAAAAATGGTCATTTTTTCCAACTTTGTTTTTTTAGGCAATATAGGCCAGGAAAATGTCTTTTATGATATTGTAGAACAAAAAAACGCCTTTCTAGCCTATAAAAACAAGAAGTCCAAACAGTCGAAAAATTGACATTTTTCCTAAGGGGTTAACCCATGGTTTTAGTCCAAAAATGGCAATTTTTCCAACTTTTTTTTTAGGCAATATAGGCCAGGAAAATGTCTTTTATAATATTCTAGAACAAAAAAAACGCCTTTCTAGGCTATGAAAACCAGAAGTCCACAGAGTGGCAAAATTGACATTTTTTACAAGGGGTTAACGCATGGTTTTGGTCCAAAAATGGCCATTTTTCCACCTTTTTTTTTTTAGGAAATATAGGCCAGGAAAATGTCTTTTATGATATTCTAGAACGAAAAAACGCCTTTCTAGGCTATAAAAACAAGAAGTCCAAAAAGTCGAAAAATTGACATTTTTCCCAAGGGATTAACCCATCGTTTTGGTCCAAAAATGGCTATTTTTCCAACTTTTTTTTTTAGGCAATATAAACCAGGAAGGTGTCTTTGATGATATTCTAGAACGAAAAAACGCCCTTTCTAGGCTATAGAAACAAGAAGTCCAAAAAGTCGCAAAATTGACATTTTTCCCAAGGGGTTAACCCATGTTTTGATCCAAAAATGGCCATTTTTCCAACTTCTTTTTTTTAGGCAATATAGGCCAGGAAAATGGTCTTTTATGATATTCTAGAACGAAAAAACGCCTTTCTAGGCTATAAAAACAAGAAGTTTAAAAAGTCGCAAAATTGAACTTTTTCCCAAGAGGTTAACCATGGTTTTGGTCCAAAAATGGCTATTTTTACAACTGTTTTTTTTTTAGGCAATATAGGCCAGGAAAATGTCTTTTATGATATTCTTGAACGAAAAAACGCCTTTCTAGGCTATAAAAACAAGAAGTCCAAAAACTCGAAAAATTGACATTTTTCCCAAGGGGTTAACCCATTATTTTGGTCCAAAAATGGCTATTTTTCCAATTTTTTTTTTTAGGCAATATAAACCAGGAAAATGTCTTTGATGATATTCTAGAACGAAAAAACGCCTTTTTAGGCTATAGAAACAAGAAGTCCAAAAATTCGCAAAATTGACATTTTTCCCAAGGGGTTAACCCATGGTTTTCGTCCAAAAATGGCCATTTTTCCAACTTTTTTTTTTTAGGCAATATAGGCCAGGAAAATGTCTTTTATGATATTCTAGAACGAAAAAACGCCTTTCTATTTTATAAAAACAAGAAGTCCAAAAAGTCGCAAGATTGACATTTTTCCCAAGGGGTTAACCCATGGTTTTCGTCCAAAAATGGCCATTTTTCCAACTTTTTTTTTTTTAGGCAATATAGGCCAGGAAAATGTCTTTTGTGATATTCTCGAACGAAAAAACGCCTTTCTAGGCTATAAAAACAAGAAGTCCAAAAAGTCGAGAAATTGACATTTTTCCCAAGTGTTAACCCATGGTTTTGTCCAAAAATGGCTATTTTTTCCAACTTTTTTTTTTAGGCAATATAGGCCAGGAAAATGTCTTTGATGATATTCTAGAACGAAAAAACGCTTTTCTAGGCTATAGAAACAAGAAGTCCAAAAAGTCGCAAAATTGACATTTTTCCCAAGGAGTTAACCCATGGTTTTGGTCCAAAAATGGCCATTTTTCCAACTTTGTTTTTTTTTGGCAATATAGGCAAGGAAGATGTCTTTTATGATATTCTAGAACGAAAAAACGCCTTTCTAGGCTATAAAAACAAGAAGTCCAAAAAGTCGCGAAATTGACATTTTTCCCAAGTGGTTAACCCATGGTTTTGGTCCAAAAATGGCCATTTTTCCAACTTTGTTTTTGTTTGGCAATATAGGCAAGGAAGATGTCTTTTATGATATTCTAGAACGAAAAAACGCCTTTCTAGGCTATAAAAACAAGAAGTCCAAAAAGTCGCGAAATTGACATTTTTCCCAAGTGGTTAACCCATGGTTTTGGTCCAAAAATGGCTATTTTTCCAACTTTTTTTTTTAGGCAATATAGGCCAGGAAAATGTCTTTGATGATATTCTAGAACGAAAAAACGCTTTTCTAGGCTATAGAAACAAGAAGTCCAAAAAGTCGCAAAATTGACATTTTTCCCAAGGAGTTAACCCATGGTTTTGGTCCAAAAATGGCCATTTTTCCAAGTTTGTTTTTTTTTGGCAATATAGGCAAGGAAGATGTCTTTTATGATATTCTAGAACGAAAAAACGCCTTTCTAGGCTATAAAAACAAGAAGTCCAAAAAGTCGCGAAATTGACATTTTTCCCAAGTGGTTAACCCATGGTTTTGGTCCAAAAATGGCCATTTTTCCAACTTTTTTTTTTAGGCAATATAGGCCAGGAAAATGTCTTTGATGATATTCTAGAACGAAAAAACGCTTTTCTAGGCTATAGAAACAAGAAGTCCAAAAAGTCGCAAATTGACATTTTTCCCGAGGGGTTAACCCATGGTTTTGGTCCAAAAATGGCCATTTTTCCAACTTTTTTTTTTTAGGCAATATAGGCCAGGAAAATGTCTTTTATGATATTCTAGAACGAAAAAACGCCTTTCTAGGCTATAAAAACAAGAAGTCCAAAAAGTCGCGAAATTGACATTTTTCCCAAGGGGTTAACCCATGGTTTTGGTCCAAAAATGGCCATTTTTCCAACTTTGTTTTTTTTTGGCAATATAGGCAAGGAAGATGTCTTTTATGATATTCTAGAACGAAAAAACGCCTTTCTAGGCTATAAAAACAAGAAGTCCAAAAAAGTCGCGAAATTGACATTTTTCCCAAGTGGTTAACCCATGGTTTTGGTCCAAAAATGGCTATTTTTCCAACTTTTTTTTTAGGCAATATAGGCCAGGAAAATGTCTTTGATGATATTCTAGAACGAAAAAACGCTTTCTAGGCTATAGAAACAAGAAGTCCAAAAAGTCGCAAAATTGACATTTTTCCCAAGGGGTTAACCATGGTTTTGGTCCAAGAATGGCCATTTTTCCAACTTTTTTTTTTTAGGCAATATAGGCCAGGAAAATGTCTTTTATGATATTCTAGAACGAAAAAAACGCTTTTCTAGCCTATAAAAACAAGAAGTCCAAAAATTCGCATAATTGACATTTTTCCAAGGGGTTAACCCATGGTTTTGGTCCAAAAATGGCCATTTTTCCAACTTTTTTTTTTTTAGGCAATATAGGCCAGGAAAATGTCTTTTATGATATTCTTGAACGAAAAAACGCCTTTCTAGGCTATAAAAACAAGAAGTCCAAAAAAGTCGCAAAATTGACATTTTTCCCAAGGTATTAACCAATGGTTTTGGTCCAAAAAATGGCCATTTTTCCAACTTTGTTTTTTTTAGGCAATATTGGCCAGGAAAATGTCTTTTATGATATTCTAGAACGAAAAAACGCCTTTCTTGGCTATAAAAACAAGAAGTCCAAAAAGTCGCGAAATTGACATTTTTTCCAAGGGGTTAACCCATGGTTTGGTCCAAAAATGGCCATTTTTCCAAGTTTGTTTTTTTTTGGCAATATAGGCAAGGAAAATGTCTTTTATGATATTCTAGAACGAAAAAACGCCTTTCTAGGCTATAAAAACAAGAAGTCCAAAAAGTCGCGAAATTGACATTTTTCCCAAGTGGTTAACCCATGGTTTTGGTCCAAAAATGGCTATTTTTCCAACTTTTTTTTTTAGGCAATATAGGCCAGGAAAATGTCTTGATGATATTCTAGAACGAAAAAACGCTTTTCTAGGCTATAGAAACAAGAAGTCCAAAAAGTCGCAAAATTGACATTTTTCCCAAGGGGTTAACCCATGGTTTTGGTCCAAAAATGGGCCATTTTTTTAACTTTTTTTTTTTAGGCAATATAGGCCAGGAAAATGTCTTTTATGATATTCTAGAACGAAAAAACGCTTTTCTAGCCTATAAAAACAAGAAGTCCAAAAATTCGCATAATTGACATTTTTCCCAAGGGGTTAACCCATGGTTTTGGTCCAAAAATGGCCATTTTTCCAACTTTTTTTTTTTTAGGCAATATAGGCCAGGAAAATGTCTTTTATGATATTCTTGAACGAAAAAAACGCCTTTCTAGGCTATAAAAACAAGAAGTCCAAAAAGTCGCAAAATTGACATTTTTCCCAAGGTATTAACCAATGGTTTTGTCCAAAAATGGCCATTTTTCCAACTTTGTTTTTTTTAGGCAATATAGGCCAGGAAAATGTCTTTTATGATATTCTAGAACGAAAAAACGCCTTTCTTGGCTATAAAAACAAGAAGTCCAAAAAGTCGCGAAATTGACATTTTTTTCCAAGGGGTTAACCCATGTTTTGGTCCAAAAATGGCCATTTTTCCAAGTTTGTTTTTTTTTGGCAATATAGGCAAGGAAAATGTCTTTTATGATATTCTAGAACGAAAAAACGCCTTTTAGGCTATAAAAACAAGAAGTCCAAAAAGTCGGAAAATTGACATTTTTCCCCAGGGGGTTAAGACATGGTTTTGGTCCAAAAATGGCCATTTTTCCAACTTTTTTTTTTTAGGCAATATAGGCCAGGAGAATGTGTTTGATGATATTCTTGAACGAAAAAACGCCTTTCTAGGCTATAAAAACAAGAAGTCCAAAAATTGGAAAAATTGACATTTTTCTTAAGGGGTTAACCCATGGTTTTGGTCCAAAAATGGCTATTTTTCCAACTTTTTTTTTTAGGTAATATAAACCAGGGAAATGTCTTTGATGATATTCTAGAACGAAAAAACGCCTTTCTAGGCTATAGAAACAAGAAGTCCATAAATTCGCAAAATTGACATTTTTCCCAAGGGGTTAACCCATGGTTTTGGTCCAAAAATGGCCATTTTTCCAACTTTTTTTTTTTTAGGCAATATAGGCCAGGAAAATGTCTTTTATGATATTCTTGAACGAAAAAACGCCTTTCTAGGCTATAAAAACAAGAAGTCTTAAAAGTCGCAAAATTGACATTTTTTCCCAAGGTATTAACCAATGGTTTTGGTCCAAAAATGGCCATTTTTGCAACTTTGTTTTTTTTAGGCAATATAGGCCAGGAAAATGTCTTTTATGATATTCTAGAACGAAAAAACGCCTTTCTTGGCTATAAAAACAAGAAGTCCAAAAAGTCGCGAAATTGACATTTTTCCCAAGGGGTTAACCCATGGTTTTGGTCCAAAAATGGCCATTTTAACAACTTTGTTTTTTTTTGGCAATATAGGCAAGGAAAATGTCTTTTATGATATTCTAGAACGAAAAAACGCCTTTCTAGGCTATAAAAACAAGAAGTCCAAAAAGTCGCGAAATTGACATTTTTCCCAAGGGGTTAACCCATGGTTTTGGTCCAAAAATGGCCATTTTTCCAACTTTTTTTTGAGGCAATATAGGCCAGGAAAATGTCTTTTATGATATTCTAGAAAGAAAAAACGCCTTTCTAGGCTATAGAAACAAGAAGTCCAAAAAGTCGAAAAATTGACATTTTTTTCAAAGGGTTAACCCATGGTTTTGGTCCAAAAATGGCCATTTTTCCAACTTTTTTTTTTAGGCAATAGAAACTAGGAAAATGTCTTTTATGATATTCTAGAACGAAAAAACGCCTTTCTAGGCTATAAAAACAAGAAGTCCAAAAAGTCGGAAAATTGACATTTTTCCCAGGGGGTTAAGACATGGTTTTGGTCCAAAAATGGCCATTTTTCCACCTTTTTTTTTTTAGGCAATATAGGCCAGGAGAATGTGTTTGATGATATTCTAGAACGAAAAAACGCCTTTCTAGGCTATAAAAACAAGAAGTCCAAAAAGTCGCGAAATTGACATTTTTCCCAAGGGGTTAACGCATGGTTTTGGTCTAAAAATGGCCATTTTTGCAACTTTTTTTATTAGGCAATATAGGCCAGGAATATGTCTTTTATGATATTCTAGAACGAAAAAACGCCTTTCTAGGCTATAAAAACAAGAAGTCCAAAAAGTCGCAAAATTGACATTTTTCCCAAGGGGTTAACCCATGGTTTTGGTCCAAAAATGGCCATTTTTACAACTTTTTTTTTTTTAGGCAATATAGGCCAGGAAAATGTCTTTTATGATATTCTTGAACGAAAAAACGCCTTTCTAGGCTATAAAAACAAGAAGTCCAAAAACTCGAAAAATTGACATTTTTCCCAAGGGGTTAACCCATGGTTTTGGTCCAAAAATGGCTATTTTTCCAACTTTTTTTTTTAGGCAATAGAAACCAGGAAAATGTCTTTGATGATATTCTAGAACGAAAAAACGCCTTTCTAGGCTATAGAAAGAAGAAGTCCAAAAATTCGCAAAATTGACATTTTTCCCAAGGAATTAACCCATGGTTTTGGTCCAAAAATGGCCATTTTTCCAACTTTTTTTTTTTAGGCAATATAGGCCAGGAAAATGTCTTTTATGATATTATTGAACGAAAAAACGCCTTTCTAGGCTATAAAAACAAGAAGTGCAAAAAGTCGCAAAATTGACATTTTTCCCAAGGTATTAACCAATGGTTTTGGTCCAAAAATGGCCATTTTTGCAACTTTGTTTTTTTTAGGCAATATAGGCAAGGAAAATGTCTTTTATGATATTCTAGAACGAAAAAACGCCTTTCTAGGCTATAAAAACAAGAAGTCCAAAAAGTCGCGAAATTGACATTTTTCCCAAGGGGTTAACTCATGGTTTTGGTCCAAAAATGGCCATTTTTCCAACTTTGTTTTTTTTTGGCAATATAGGCAAGAAAAATGTCTTTTATTATATTCTAGAACGAAAAAACGCCTTTCTAGCCTATAAAAACAAGAAGTCCAAAAAGTCGAAAAAATGACATTTTTCCATAGGGGTTAACCCATGCTTTGGGTCCAAAAATGGGCATTTTTCCAACTTTTTTTAAGGTAATATAGACGAAAAAATGTCTTTTGGAATGTTCTAAAAGGAAAAAACGCCTTTGTACGCAATAAAAAGAAAAAGTTCAAAAAGACGAGAAAAATGACATTTTTTCTAAGGGGGTAACCCATGGGTTTGGTCCAAAAATGGCCAGTTTTCTAACTTTTTTTTTTAGGCAATATAGGCAAGGAGAATGTCTGTTATGATATTCTAGAACGAATAAACGCCTTTCTAGGCTATAAAAACAAGAAGTTCAAAAAGTCGAAAAAATGACATTTTTCTAAAGGGGTTAACCCATGCTTTGGGTCCAAAAATGCGCATTTTTCCAACTTTTTTTAAAGGCAATATAGGCGAGAAAAATGTCTTTTGCAATGTTCTAAAAGGAGAAAACGCGTTTCTACGCAATAAAAACAAAAAGTTCAAAAAGACGAAAAAAATGACATTTTTACAAAGGGGTTAACCCATGCCTTCGGTACAAAAATGGCGATTCTTGCAACTTTTTGTTTTAGGCAATATACAGCAGGATAACGCCTTTTACGATATTGTAAAAGGAAAAAAAGCCTTTCTAGGCTATAAAAAACAAGAAATTCAAAACAACGAAAAATCGATATTTTTTTTAAGGGGTTAACCAATGGTTTTGGTCCAAAAAAAGTCATTTTCCCAACTTTTTTTGAAGGCAATATAGCTCAGGAAAATATCCTTTTGGATATTGTAAAACAAAAAACCCCCCTTTCAAGCTTATAAAATCAAGAAGTTCAAAAAACCGAAAAATTCACATTTTAACCCTAACTCTAACCCTAACCCTAACGTTAACTTTAACGATCACCCAAACCCTAACCCTAACCATTATACTTAAGGCTAACCCTAACCCTAATCCTAACACTTGAGGGTAAAATTTTAGCCGAAAAAAGTAGGTGAGGGTGGATTTGTTACTGAAACTATTCATTTGGAATGAATTTGCTTAAATAATAACCCTTACCACCTGTCTGGGTTAAACCTTGTATTTAGACTATAATGCACTGCTTTTCTTAATGAGGATTTGTTTCATTTCAATATGGAGGTTGAAACTTGGCAAAATAGAAAGTGTTCTAAAAAGAGATCTCAGACTGAGAACTGAAAAAAGAATTTGAATTTGTCTGTTCAGAGTTTTGTTGGCAGTCTAATCATTGTTCAATTCCTTTCTCTGAACCGCAAACCTTTTTAGCAAAATGCAGGTGAAAACAAAAGAATATTTTATTGCAGTTGGTTGGCAAGCTAGGAAAGTAAAGCTCCATGTATAGCGATGGTAGCCAGAATTAAAGGAGACACTTTTGAATATGTTCTCACCTTTGGAGGCACAGCGACCTGCTTCCCTTTTGCGGCGGTTATTGAAAATAATATTATAGCAGTGGACAAGCACACATTTTCTTAACTATCATGTCAATTTTATTTTAAATGTTAACTTTTGGTGGGGCAGTATCACTGATCATCTTGTTACAAAATTGAGCAAAACTACCCATCATGGTTGTCACAAAAATGAATTTCTTCAAGAAACACTACTGCAGTACGTCGAGTATTTATCAACGGTTTGTGAGAAACTTTTTAAAAATGTTACAAACATAACATTTCTGGAACACTCTGGCCCATACTGAAGTCCAAAATGAACATACTAGTTAAAGTTCATAGTCTGACTTAAAATCTCTTCTCTCTTCCAGAGTTGGGTCTTATTGGAACACACTCCTGTCAATTTCTTCTTCTTCAGCGTGATCTTCTGACTGGAGAAACCACAGCCATTTGCTATTGGTGTCTGGTATGCACCTGCGACGGATGAACATCAGAGCTGCAATTTGGCTGCGGTGATCGTTGTGATGACCAATTGCACTAGCTATCTTAGACAGGTTACACCAGACATCGCCCCAACCTTTCTGCAACAGTAGGTGTCGTAGCCGTGGACAGAGCATGATTAGCATGCCAGTGTTTGCAACATATCGCAGTCTGGTTGTGCTACAACTTAGTATGTCTGCAAAGGCCCTGGAAAGTTGAATCCTTCTATCTTCAGGGAGGTCTCCAGTGTTCAAACATTCTGTGATAAAGGGTGCCAATTCTAGCATGGCAGTCAGGCGTTCATTGCGTTTTAAGCCAAGTGCAGTCATTGTGCGTTGGTCCAGCTTATTCATCAGCATACAAACAGCACAGGTTTCATTCCTACATTTGCCTCTCACATTGGCGATATCTCCCCCTTCTTCCTGGCATAGACAGTATGGGCAATTTTGGTCTCCTTCATCCTGTGATTCTCTTGTGACTGGCTCTCCAAGGCAGGTGCAGTCCAACCGAGAAGCTGTCCAAACATCACACACTCGCTGCCGCACTATTTCTTCACGTTCATCTGTGTATACCCGAAGAGCTACAGTTTGTCTAGCCTCCCCCAAAGTTTGTGTGTCTGAAGATCTTGCCTCTTCTACCTAGGGAAAAAAAAAGAGTAACAGGTGAGTTGGATTGAATTAATTTTGTTGAATTCTAAACTGTTGAAGTACACAATTAAAGCTCTTCAGAATGGGGAATTTCAAGTTCATTCTTCAGAAAGTACTGTCAATGCATTTACCCGACTTTAAAGCACTAAGAAGTCTCCAATCCTACTATTTCCACTGGGTGCTTTGCATCAATGAAGTAAATGAAAAATAATAAAAAGTGCTTTACAAGTACAAGTAGTGAAAATTTAAAAAAATCAAAATCAGGTGAAAATTTTTTTACCTAGGTTCATTCTCAATTTTCCTTGTCTCTTTAACAGTTCAGATTGACTCTCAATTTCCTTTGTCTCCCAGCCCAAATTATTCATGAATTAGGGCTATGAACAAAGGAAAATCGAAAATCAGCCTAGGTAGAAACATTTTGACCTAAATTTAACTTTTACCTGTTATAAATACATCTCAAGATGATTTGTTTTCACAGGAAATAGGATGCAAATTAAAAATTATGCATACCATGAGCAAATGCCAATCTAATATTTTTGAAGTTAGCACCTATCAAATCATTTTGTCAATCAATGTGCAGTTTTTTAATGTTTTTTAATTTTAGTTCACCTGCTGTGGGTTGCAAGGTTGGTTCTCCCGCAGGAATTTTTGAAGCCTGTTCAATGACTCGGTGTTGGGGATACGTGTTGCTACAATTCCTGGTAGTGCTAGCAGACGCTCGCGGGGGCTGGTTGGTGCTTGCGGCCGTGGTTCTTCATCCCTCTGTCCTTGGTTGTCGGCAGTCGGTGTTTCCACAGGAACCTGGGATTCTTCAGTCCTGGGTACAACACGTCTGGGAGTTTTCTGCTTTCTTTTTCGTACCATCCCAGAACTGCCACTGGCTCTGCGTGTTGCTTCCGCTGTAACTTGCAGTGCCTGTTATAACCATAATACACTAATTTTACGATCATTTTCATCATCCAAGACCTTTGTTTTAGAGAACTAACAAGATATAGATCGTCTTCACTGTCACGCAACAAAAAAATAAATTGGAAACCGTCCAGTGGAAGAAACCAAGAAAATGAAATGTTTTAAAAGACTAATTTTTGATGATGATGATGATACCTTTATTAAAGTGTCAAAACTGTAATAGCGGTATATAACCACTAAGTGGGGACACTAAAATAAATTTAAAAAATAAATCAATTAATAAATTAATTAAAATTAAGAAAAACTATGTACAGTATAAACTTTTCAATTTATCCAAGTCTCAGGTCTTTGTGGCCCAAAGTTTCTGAGTTATTTGCCGAAACGTTTCGCGCACGTAATACTTGAAATGGTTATACAGCTGAAAATCAAGAGGAGAGACTTTTTCCAACGAGACAGCATTCCTATTTTGGTGTCACAGACTATGAAAACTCAGAAGTTCAAATTGCTGTACTTTCAAAATGAAACATGCTACAGGAATGGAAACTTGTACAACGATGTACTTTTTGTTTGTCTTCCACCTAGTGTAAATGAGAAATTCGTCAAACCTTGCTATTTTGACCTTACAATTTGATGACGTCACTATGAAAACCATCTATATCTAACCCTTCTATTTACCGGGGATCGGATATGGACTGACTTACTCTTAATCACGAGAGACCCTACCTGAGTTGTTGTCTGCGTAGATGTGGACACAGACACATAGCACTGCAGCAGATTTTCTACATGTCTTGTCACTGATGAGCTGTATTCTGATGTCCCTTGTGAGGGAAGTGACTCTCTTTCGTCTGCAGCATCCCAGCTAACAGAAAGCTCCGATTCATCTGAACTGCTGTAGTTGTCGTCTGAAGCAGAAGCTAGCATACGCCTCCAGTGTGAAGAACTTGCCTGTCGGAGCCCTTGTACTTGTTCTGATACCAGTGGTGTTATAGTGAGGAAGTCAACTCCAAAGCGTGCCATCATGTCAATTAGACGTACAGGTTTGTCTCTTTTTCCTGCATATCTGATTGCCATAGCTCGTGCAAGCATCAGCTCTGTTGTGGTCAATCCCAAACCTTGCATCATTTTTTTGGAGGTGAAGGCAGCTATGTCACCTGCAAGAGTCAATGTCAAAGGTAATAATGACAACTCTGCTAGCACCAAAGAAAAATCAAACTTGGGATTCCTCAGTAATTCACCTCAGTTATTACATCTTGTGTTTTCAATGCAGTGCCTCTGATTACCTTTTGTACAAAGTGATTATTTTGTTCTCGTGAAGGGCTATTGCTGAAGACATGCAATACAATGAAATACTATGCCCATGCTACATCCAGGAGTTTTTTGAAGAAAAAATTGTTAAAACATGTTTTCATCATAGTGCTGTATTATTAACCCTTTAAGCCCCAATATCTACATACAAATTCTCCAGACTGATCTCCATACATTTCCTTAAGAAATTAGTTGAGAGAATTGGATGAAAGATCAAAGATTTTTCTCTTTGTGATCATTTTATTAATTCTCTTAGACTGCACTTGACAATCTATGGATATTGTTAGGAGAAAATTAGGAGTTTTTTGAAGAAAAAATTGTTAAAACATGTTTTCATCATAGTGCTGTATTATTAACCCTTTAAGCCCCAATATCTACATACAAATTCTCCAGACTGATCTCCATACATTTCCTTAAGAAATTAGTTGAGAGAATTGGATGAAAGATCAAAGATTTTTCTCTTTGTGATCATTTTATTAATTCTCTTAGACTGCACTTGACAATCTATGGATATTGTTAGGAGAAAATTAGGAGTTTTTTGAAGAAAAAATTGTTAAAACATGTTTTCATCATAGTGCTGTATTATTAACCCTTTAAGCCCCAATATCTACATACAAATTCTCCAGACTGATCTCCATACATTTCCTTAAGAAATTAGTTGAGAGAATTGGATGAAAGATCAAAGATTTTTCTCTTTGTGATCATTTTATTAATTCTCTTAGACTGCACTTGACAATCTATGGATATTGTTAGGAGACAATTAGGAGTTTTTTGAAGAAAAAATTGTTAAAACATGTTTTCATCATAGTGCTGTATTATTAACCCTTTAAGCCCCAATATCTACATACAAATTCTCCAGACTGATCTCCATACATTTCCTTAAGAAATTAGTTGAGAGAATTGGATGAAAGATCAAAGATTTTTCTCTTTGTGATCATTTTATTAATTCTCTTAGACTGCACTTGACAATCTATGGATATTGTTAGGAGAAAATTGATGTTGGTCACTATTGGCACTTAAAGGGTTAATATTCATTACTATCATTTTTCTCAGTTACCTGGGGACAAACTTCGAATTGCTTGGTTTGAAATGCGTGCTGCCACAGTGATGTTGCCAGGCAAGATTCCACGATGGCTGTCAATGATAAGACGACGAGGGAAACCATGTGTGAACTGTGCAGCGACATCGCTCCAGTGGGGCGCATTCAAGATCATGACATTCCCAAAGAGGTCAAGGCGTACTAAGTTCAAGTTGCGGTCAAATGCTTCGTTGCCATATTTCAGGGTTACATCCAAGGGTTCTCCTGCGGTTAGAAACATATCCTCCTTGGACAGTTCATTTCTTCTTTCTTGCGAGTGGTCTGACTCTACCTGCTCTCTTCCGCACCATTCCTCTCTTTTCTGTACATAGCGTGAACAATACTCTCTGCATGTCGGCAGGTCTTCAAATACCACTTCTCCAGCTGCATCATCAGGGAAAAGCCCATTGGGCAAACGCAAGCTGTCATACAGAAACAAACTAAAGTTAAACTGCGTTCTCTCTTCTGGTGATACTGCCAGTCCAAGTGGGAAATACGGTACGATAATGACTGGTGCAACATTTCGGCTTGTGGATGGCTGGTTTTCACGTTGGTTGTCCAAGGCTACGTGGAACATTGGTGGGTCCTGGGGTTGTGTTCGATCATCGATGAGTGAGTCGTCGTCATGGCTAGAGGAAAAAAAAATTGAATTGCCATGCTTAAAAGCTACTTGAGTTTCATTTCTGAATATGGGTGAATCCTTGTTTACATCTTTTGCCTCATTAGCATTGGCTCATCATTATCTCATGAACAAATAAAATTAAATTTTTGAATATTGAAAGAGCATAACCATTTCAGTTATCTCTTACAATTTTAGCCCCATCGATATATATATATATATACAATGAGCACGTTTTTTGGAGAACTACTAAGGCATGGATTATGATGATATTAACAGAGCTGTAATAGTAATAATAATAATAATAATAATAATGATAATGATAATGATAATAAAAATAATAGTAAAAAAGTGTTTTACTGCTATTTTTTATGCTACAATATTTCTCGAACACTGAAACCAAATTAATTGGCTGCAAATTTTCAAGGGCATCATTTTAATTCTTACGATTTGACCAAAAAATAGTTGAGATGTGTGAATTTTCATGGCAATATTTAGAACCTTAAGGACTCGACCTCACTGGAACGAAGTCCAATTACTCCTGGATTTCACTTAATTTCACAGTCATTTGGTTTTTTAGACTACTGCTTTGCTTGAACAACTCCCGGCGGGTGTGTCCACGTACAAGGGGCACCCCTTCCATGATTCAAGTATATAAAAGAAAAGGGGGGGGAGCTATGATTGTGTTTTCTTCGGATTTTTTGAAAACTTTGCTAGAAAGAAAGAAAGAAACCAGACATTCCCTGTCCCAATAAGTAACTCTGGAGGAGTAGATAGACTCTAATATGTGCCCACTAAATAAAATTTAATATACCTTTCCTCGCCCTCGCTTCGACTGTCATCTTCTTCAACGGGGCCAGCAGCACGGGAACTGCAATGTGAAAGAGTTTTCACTATGAACACCAATTAAAAATCAAGCGTGTATAGGATCCTGGAGTGTTCAAAGGGCAATGCAGAAAGAAAAGAGACGGAAATAAAATTTTTCAAAATGAACACTTTACTGCGTGAATATTTTACTGCGTGTGTTTCACCTCGGGGAAAAAAACAGACCACTCTACGAAAGTATCCTTGGCATTTTCCGGGCGAAAAGTTACTAGGTTTCTTAGGGCGTTTAAAACCAACCTGCCAGTTTCCGCAGCTTGCGTTTCGATCAGCTCCGAACTCCTTGCTGGATTATCCGCCGCTGTTTTTGTACGCTTTTTTCTCGGCATCTTTGAATGACCTTAACAGTAAAAGTTGTTATGGGGAATGATTTAAAGATCCCAGCTAGGCTGTGTTTAAATAACAGTGTTTACATCATAGCTCCAAACAGATCATTACTAATCAAGTTAACAGGGGTTTATTTCCTTCTCGATGAGGTAATATTTACGATCAAAGTTTAGGACCCTCGAGCGAATTTTAGGTAGCTAACAGAGAAAAGAGAGAAGGTATGAACACGTAAGAACAATTATGTAATAAGCAATTCGAAAACGACGCTGTATTAGGTCAGGTTTAATGAGTTATTCACTTCAAACGATGCGTACGCCATGATTCGCGTTTCTTCCCCACATTACATCATAGCTACAAGTTTCCAAAAATGGCACCATTGTTTCCGCGCAGATTCTGCGCCATGACAAAGGATGATTGACAGCGCAGGGGATTCCCTGCATTTGAGGCGACGTGACTTGTAAGACAAAAACTGTGTTTAAAAACACTCAAATTAAAAGCAATTTGTTCGAACTAATGGCTCTCTCCTCGTGTTTTCGTTAACATGGATGCGAGGGAATTAATCAACCGAAAATTTCACCCCGTCGGCTTCCAGTGAGAATGAATTGTTCGTTCAATTCACGGAAAATACAGCGTACCGCGTTTCTTGAGATATCCTACG
This sequence comes from Porites cylindrica, assembly GCA_964035525.1. Classification (NCBI taxonomy): domain Eukaryota; kingdom Metazoa; phylum Cnidaria; class Anthozoa; order Scleractinia; family Poritidae; genus Porites; species Porites cylindrica. Next base: position 35,702 of record CAXIUU010000079.1, read on the forward strand.
CGTAGAGTTGGAAAACTGGGATAACCAAACATATTTCCTGAAAGCATTTTAAACATTAAATCTGGGTAACCGATAAAAGTTTCGCATTGTTTATGACGCATGGATTGAGGTTTCTGACCACCTTGTGACTATGGGGAGGGGTGGGGAGGGGGGGATCGGTTACCCAGGGACTTAGAAAACAGCAACAACAACAAAGACAAGAAAATAAGAAAATAAGACTGGCGTAGTTTAAGAATTTTTGAATCAAGGGTTCCCAATGTTTCGCCGCATGTCGGCTGCAAGTAAGAATGAATTTTTCCTCCAATTCACGGAAAAAACAATGCACCGCGTTACTTCATCTCTCTTACGCGTATAAGTGGAAAACTGGGGTAACCATATATTCTATTTCCTGAAGGTATTTTTATCATTAAATCGGGGTGAATCATAAAAGTTTCGCATTGTTCAAGGCTTCCCTATCTTCAGGGGCACCCAACGAGAATATAGCTCAAAACCACTTAATCATAGCATTGTTAAACGTATTTTAGTATTTCAACGGTAGATATAGGCATATTTTTATCTCCTAAAAACTTTTTATCTGTTCGGAGTTTCCTAGCTGAAAGTCTCGAGATCCGAAAATCGTAGGGATCAAAACTTACCTTTTCGAAAATTTCAGCCCGAAAAAAAACTCCGGAAAATTCTAGGTGAGCTTTTTAGCGTAAAAATTCGGTAAAAATGGGCAATTACACCAATTTTTAGATGTTCGAAAATGCTAGGAGAGGTAGGCAAGCAAGAAATTTTACAAAAAATGATTGGAAAATTCTAGATCTCAAATCGTCTTCCGAACAGATATTTTCCGAAAATTGACGTTGGGTGCCCCTGTATCTTTCTTCGCATGTCGGCTTCAAGTAAGAATGAATCTTGCGACAACGAAGCATTTTTCATCAGTTGCTGGAACTTACCTTGCGCGGTGAGAATTTGTACTAACTGTCAGTATGTTAAAACTGTGAAAGTTAGTATGTTTTCTGAAAATATGTTGGCCCTGAAGTTATATATTTTCTAAATAGTTTCGGAAGTTACGCAAGTTCTAACTGGGTCTTGTGATGTCTAAAAGGAATTTTTTTGAGAACGTGGAAACTGTTTTGCAGTTTGGAGCGCGATTCTTCAGGAGTCAGAAGTCCATGACGGTCAGCTAAAATACTAAAATAAGCAAGATTGAGGTGGCTTGAAACTTTTTGACGGTTGACGGTAAAAAAAAAAAAAAAATCATAGAGGGTAAGTTTCGCATTGTTCAAGGCTTCCCTATCTTTAGGGGCACCCAACGAGAATATAGCTCAAAACCACTTAATCATAGCATTGTTAAACGTATTTTAGTATTTCAACGGTAGATATAGGCATATTTTTATGTCCTAAAAACTTTTTATCTGTTCGGAGTTTCCTAGCTGAAAGTCTCGAGATCCGAAAATCATAGGGATCAAAACTTACCTTTTCGAAAATTTCAGCCCGAAAAAAGGCTCCGGAAAATTCTAGGTGAGCTTTTTAGCGTAAAAATTCGGTAAAAATGGGCAATTACACCAATTTTCTTCTTTCTTCGCATGTCGGCTTCAAGTAAGAATGAATCTTGCGACAACGAAGCATTTTTCATCAGTTGCTGGAACTTACCTTGCGCGGTGAGAATTTGTACTAACTGTCAGTATGTTAAAACTGTGAAAGTTAGTATGTTTTCTGAAAATATGTTGGCCCTGAAGTTATATATTTTCTAAATAGTTTCGGAAGTTACGCAAGTTCTAACTGGGTCTTGTGATGTCTAAAAGGAATGTTTTTGAGAACGCGGAAACTGTTTTGCAGTCTGGAGCGTGATTCTTCAGGAGTCAAGTCCATGACGGTCAGCTGAAATACTAAAATAAGCAAGATTGAGATGGGCATGAAACTTTTTGACGGTTGACGGTCAAAAAAAAAGCAATTGCATTTTGCACGGCTGACGGTTAGATTTTTAGCACGTTGACGGCTGGCGGTTTAAGCCCATTTTATCTCTTCATAGAGGGTACACTGGTTCTTGAGCGCATTTGTGAAAAAATTAGAAAACCAAAAAAAAACCAAAAACAGTCTGATTTATTTTTCAATAGTATTGATCCCTCCTCCTATGCCGACCTAACTAGCCCGTAGCCGCCGAGGTGTCGTAATTAGGCGTCAGTCCCCAAGAGACTCGCTATTGTTAGAGGGGGCTGAAGGGACGCGACTCGTGTTAGCGTCACTTAGCATCAGTTATAGAAAGCAACTACGCGCGCGTTGAACGTAGCACAGTTTTTGAAGATGGAATTTGGTAAGCGCGTGACTGTCGTGGAATATGACCTGACGTCTGGGTCTGATAACGACGACAGAGATGACGATCAAAGCTACATTTACTGCTCGATCGCGAGACCTCTTTCTCCGGGCAATCGATTCAGGCACGACGGTGATGCGCAGCAACCAAACGAGCAGAGTAGCGATAGCGATGACTGTCCTCGCGAGATCAAGAGAGCGCGTACCGATGACAGCTCCCGCTCCTCGACACAGTCTTCGGAGTCTAGTTCCGAGTCGGCGTCCAGTTCTAGCGACCAGGAAGAATCTGATCATTCTGAACCGTTGCCTGCAGCAACCACACCGCCCAAACTACCGCCTCCCGTCGTAATAAGCATATCATCTGATGATGACCAGCAGGAGGATGATGGAGATGAAGAACCAGAACAGCCTCTAGTCGCCCCCCTTCCTAAGCAGAGAGCAGCTTACGCGCTGCGTCTTACAGATCTCCCACCAGACTTGGAAAGATTCATGAAGGAGACCAAATCTTTTTTCACTAGGCCACACTCGTTGGAGCGGCATGGTCAGAAGCTGGCTACAAGTACGTTTGAAAAAACCGAGGAACGCATCCTTTGTGAGTATGGCTCATTTTATTCTTTTTTACTGTAGCTGCATCGCTCGTCACATTTTCAGTCATTGAGAAAGAAAAAGAAAAAACAAAACGAAAAAAAAAAGGGAAATGAAGATACTGAGTCGTCGCTTAGCTAGGTGATCGCAGAAGTGGACAATTTCTCAAATCGCGAGATCAGAGGAACACCGCCCAAGTCACGCGAAACTAGCTACATTCATTTTGCGCCATCTGTAAAGAGCATGGAACGAAAAAACAAAACCAAACAAGCAAACAGAGGGATTGAACGCGTTCCAGTTTTCTTTTCTTCTTTTCACTGTTCTTTTCTTTCTCATCTCTGGTCAGGTTATCTTGGATATGTTCAGCGAATCCGCCCTGGAAAGACACTTTCAACCGAGGATTTCAATCGCGGGGATCTCATCGAAGGATACTTGGACTATCTAAAGGTGGGTATCAAGGTTGTTTTAAAACACAATACATTCTGAGCGAGGGTGATTTTTTATTAGTATTCATTCTGGGAATGATGCCCACGCAATGGTGTGAATATCTGTTGAAATTCATTCTCTGAAAGAAAACGAAGTCATCTGTACTCTTATTAATTCTGGAGATTTCTGTTTACGCGTCAATAGAAAGCCTAATTTTCGGTTCTTCGCGATCATTGCCAACATAAGTCAAGAATGAATGCTAATGAAAAATTCGTAATAACTGAAGTTTAAAGCGATGATTGGGAGGCATTCTCTTTGGATATGCGGCAAGGCGCTTTCCCGCATAGGGATGTTCTGATTTTTACAGAGAGAATGGATAAACCAACAGAAAGGCCGTTTACGCGATGAAATGTATTTCAACTCCATTTTGAAAGGGTCTTTTTTTGTGATGAAACATTTTGGCCAATCACAAGAGTTGCAAAAAAAATGGCCAAGGAAAGTTAACAATTTAACAGATTCCCCACATGGGATTTGTGAGTTATCAATTGCTTTCACGGAAGTTCAAAGGATTAATAATATCCACTGTTTTATGGAGTTTCCTTGACTTTTGCTGTTTAAGCCCATCAGAAGTTTAGTGCAGACGACTTTTTTAAATTGGAACATTTTTAGCAGCTGAAGATCTCCACTGAACTGTTTATCGCTGCAATATTATTGATGTAGGTTGTCAGTTTACCTCCCAAAAACATTTTATTGCGCATTATGACGCGAAATATCGTGACCGAGCGCCCAAAAAGGGGACTGGAAACCAGGATTTACTTAGCGCTTAGAAATAATTTTGTTTTGGGGAGGGAGAGACAGAAATCCCCTAGACAGAATTTTTGCGACAAAACGGAAGTGTGGAATTTTGTCTTTTTTGTTACACCTAAAGAACCGTCTATAGGATTTCTTTGAAACAATGTATACGGTACCCCAGGTCGTGAGGCTGTTTCTTTGAGAACCACGCCCCGGGAAGGGATTAAATTAACTGCAAAAACCGTGGACGAAGATCCTGCTAGTTGTAAACGTTGGATCTCTAGAAAAGAGATCAAATCAGCCAAAATATAAAGACGAGAAAGAGAAGTCCAAAGACTACTGCAAAGCTGATTTAAAACAACGTGTATTGTTTTTTTTTTTGTTAAACAATATTTCGGCTGGCCATACCAGCCTTCTTCAGGTTTACAGATGTTACTGAACTTATGTAGCAATCACAATATTATATAGATGGAGAATGTTCTCCATCTATACAATATTGAGATTGCTACATAAGTTCAGTAACATCTGTAAACCTGAAGAAGGCTGGTATGGCCAGCCGAAATATTGTTAAGAAAAGAAACAATACACGTTGTTTTAAATCAGCTTTGCAGTAGTCTTTGGACTTCTCGTTCTTGTCCCCGGAATAGGTGATGATATGTTGCCATTTCATCTCTATACCAGGAGGAGAGGAATTTGAGTGCCGCAACTGCTAGCAACCACGCAAGCAGTCTCCTATACCCTCTGAAGTATTACCACCGGCAAAGGGGGCCAAAATTCGATGGTGTCCCCCTGATATCCCAGCTCAGAAGAACGGCGACCGTACTTCAGAAACAGGGGGATGTAGAGAGGGTGACCACGGTTGAAGACCTCAGGGCCCAGAGCAAGTGGCTGCATTGGTAAGTCTGCTAGTATAAAACCGAACGGAACAATAAAATGAATGAATGGCATCCCCTGGTTGATGCGAGTAAGAAAATAGTTGTGTTACCAAGGCTAGGCACCCAAACCTTATTTTTCCAAGTGGAATGCGTTGCAAAGTTTCAAACAACAACACAAAGATCTCAACATTTTTACATCAGCCTCTTTTAATGACTAATGACCCACTCGCTTGTTAACATATCACGTCTCCCTACTTTCTCTCAAGGGATGAAGTCCTCCAGGCTAAGGAAGCCCAGAGGTGCCGGTTTGAGCTGGCCAAAGACCAGAAGCAACGCGCTAAGGAGGCCCGTGACCTGCTGATTTTGTCACTCTACACCCACCTCCCACCCAGCAGAGGTCTCGAGGTCCGGACATTGGAGTTGGTTTGGGAACGCGAACTCGAAGAGCCCTTTGAGCAGGCACGGTATCGTGACAGAAATGTTGCCCTCGTCAAGAAAGAAGGAGGGATAATGCTCCACCTGGGGATGTTCAAAACAGCCAAGCACACTGGCACGGAAACAATTCCAATACAGGTAATTCTTATTGTTACTTCTTCGAGTTATGCGAACAAAAGCAGAGTTTCCTGTGGCATATTTTCCTGACGACAAATCGCATTACCCCCCTACCCCCCCCCCTATCAAAGTCCAAACAACTTGATGGCTACGATCAATGACCAGGGAAATAACATTATTTGCCATTAAAAGTAATTTAAATTACAGGACTTCAAGTAATTTTTCTCTGTTCCTTCCCCGCAGGTAGACAGCGAACTCTGCAGACGCTTCAAAGAGTTTGTGTCGCAATTCAGAAGCGTGCTTCACCCAAAACCGTCCAGCAACTACGTGTTTCTGGTAAGTATCCGTGTTAGCAGCTATAGCTCAGCAAAATTGTCCAGCTTGGTGAAATAGCACTTGAAACTTGATTAGGCATTTTTAGGCCAAACAGGACTCTTGGGAACTGTAGGTGACAGTAATGAGGTGTAAAAAATGGAGTGACGAGCTCTGACTTTGGATTCTCCTCTCTATTTCATTTCAGAATTCGAAAGGTGCACCCTTCTCCAGTTCGTCGTTCACACAACATTTACAGAAGATGTTCGAGAACCTGACGGGAAACAAGGTCGCAAGCTTTGGGCTGAGGTCCTCTTTCGTAACCTGGGCATATTCGCAGAGGTAGGTCTGCATCACTATTGAACTGCACGTCGCCATAAAGGTGGTGGATCCCCGAGACCCACCAGTAACATCACCAGACAGAGCCCGGGGAGGGGGCAGCGTGGAGATTTCGCCGTTGACCCCCCCCCCCCCCCCCTAAATTTTTGGAATCTGTTGCTTTGAAACACTATAGCCACACCGCTGATAACTGTCTGTGTTCTTTCCTCTGTCTTTAGCGAATGCGACGACCGCATGAAAGAGAGCCTTGCCGCCTGCCTGCGACACTCCAGAGAGCAAGCCCAGAAGACGTACGACCGACGCACCGCCAACGAGAGAAAGAAAATGGCACTAGAGTTGGCCAGGCGGAAGGCCGAAGAAGGGCCAGCCGACGCCGAGGTTGCGGGGCCCAGCCACCAGCCGGCCAGCGACGAACCGGAGATCAGGGTCGGAGACTTTGTCGGACTCGTAGCTGAGGACAGCACCCTACGGCAGCCTTCGATTTTCCTGGGGCGTGTCCAAGCATTCTTGCCAGAGGACCAGGTCCTCCTTCTGTGGTACAGGAACACTGCAGGGGGCATCTATACCCCGCACTTGGATGGTGACCAGTGGGTGGAGTCAAAAGAGTCGCTAGTCCCCGTGAAGGTGGCCCCTGCCAAAGGGCGCGCCCATGGCCAACGGCTGCAGACCAGCTTGCGTACCATACACAAAGCGGTCATGGACGGGACGAGGGAATCCTGACCTGCAAACCGGAAGAGAAAGAGCAAAACAAATTGAGAACTCTAGCATGAGAAATGAGAACACTAGGATCAAAATGACAACTCTAGGATGTTTCTTTTTTTCAAACAGGATGAAAATGAACACTAGGATCAAAATGAGAACTCTAGGGCCAGTTGTCTCTTTTTTTCTAACACAGAAATGTACGATAAGGGAGGAAAATGACATTTGTCGAGGAGATTTTCGGAAGCTAGAGGTTGTCGACCGCTGATACCAATTGTGAACGGGCCAGGTTTCCACCCGAGGAGTGTGTAAAATAAAAGTGTGAAAGGAATGTGCTGTGTGTCGGTCAGTTACGGTAACTGTTGTTGGGGGGAGAATGACCGAAAGAAATGGCCCTTGGGATAATTTCCAGTACATGTACTTCCCCTGGCTTTGTAGAATCAACCTGGGTTACCGGAAGATGTTCACCTGGGCCCAGTTGTTCGAAGGCCGATTAGCGCTTAACCTAGGGTTAAATTTAACCCGGGTTTCTTTTTCTTTTATTCAAAAGCCTTTTCTCGGATAAGTTTCTCCGTTATTTTTAAGAGCCAATCATCCAATCATCAACTTGCCGACAGAAAGAATTAAACTGAATATACTTTTTAAGCGTTCAAATCTGAATTCAAATTTCGCACTAACCCCGGGTTATCTTAACCCAGCTTTGAACAACCGGGCCCTGAATTTCATTTCATTTCACCTCTCACAAAAACAACACACTCGACAGGAGGAGGAAACCAAAAGTGGAACTCCTGCCAGATTACACCATGGTGAGCTAAGCTTAATCAGGGGCACCCAACGAGAATATAGTTCAAAAACACTTAAATATAGCATTGTTAAACGTATTTTAGTCTTTAAACGGTTAGATATAGGCATATTTTTATTCCCTAAAAATTTTTCATCTGTTCGGATTTCCTAGCTGAAAGTCTAGTGATCCGAAAATTATAGGGATCAAAACTTACCCTTTCGAAAATTTCAGCCAGAAAAAAGGCTCCCGAAAATTCTAGGTGACCTTTTTAGGGTAAAAATCCGTTAAAAATAGGCAATTATACCAATTTTTAGATGTTCGAAAATCCTAGGAGAGGCAGGCAAGCAAGAAATTTTACAACAAATGTTTCGAAAATTCTAGCTCTAAAATCGTCTTCCGAACAGATATTTTTCCGAAAATTGTCGTTGGGTGCCCCTGCTTAATATGAAGGGAACTCAGAAAAAAAAAAGAATATCATTTGGAATCCATAATTACCTGGGAAAGATAAGTTATGAGCTTCGAAGTCTTGGACTAGAAATTTGTCAGAGCAGTTGCGTTCCATAGTTCATCATGTAAACCTACCGCGAAAGGTCCCCCCGATGGTGCGCGCGGCTACACAGTAGGTATCGATATAACCGCTGTTCAAGGTAACCTTGTCCAAAGAATTACGGAGTATGGCATTTGGAGACTCTGTAGTGCTGTATAATATCATTCGAGTACAGGAGTACAGCAAAGGCTTTTCAGCTGCTGTAAGTTGATTTCAACCTTACTTGCCGCTGGGCGTTCTCTGCGCGTAATTTCATTCATTTGCGATATGTCTGTGACGCCTCTAGCTAGCTATGGCGGCTCATGAAAGCCAACCTACGTAATTAAGTTATACGCGCAGCGATGAAACAGCAATCGATTGACTTTCAGACCCATTAGGACCTGGAAATTGACAGCTTTGTTTTTCCTTTTTATTTTCTTCAAGTGTCATCGCCACCGTACGCACCTCAGATGATGACTGTCAGTGCGAACTCAATTTGTACATGTACAAGTGTCCCTTGTCGCCACGGTGTCTTCTGTTTTGGTAAGAATGGTCGGTTTCCTTTGCTTTGCAGCTTTAGTTTACAAGTCATTTTTTTTTCTTCAGAACAGCCGTTTTTATGGGAATTATTCCACATTAGATTCTCATACAGACACTGTACTTTCTCACGCGTTTGCCTAGTCGCCAAGCTGGCGTCGAAAACCGTCACGAGGTCTGTGGTCGGTGTAGTCTTGCCGTTTTAAGAGTCGACCCATTTCACGGTCATGTTGAGAACTTCAACTTGAATCAAAGGTGGTTGCGGGTATAAAAATACGAGGAACTGTTGCATTTAAGAATAACATTCGCACGACTATACAAATATGAGAGAGTTGCGTAAAAACTTGTGATTGATTGATTGATTGATTGTGATTGATTGTGTGGTGTGAATCTACAAAAGTCTGTGTTGCGGACATGACACAAAATTGTTGCGGAGTGTTGCTGACTGTGGCTATGTCCATTTGTTCTGCAGTTACTTGTCTAAAAATGAAGCCGTGAAATCATCATTTACTTTACTTGTGTTCTATTATAACATTATATAATCTCTTGCTGAGACCTAGTATCATGCAATTATACCAGTCAGATTGTTTTCTGCTCCCAATATTTTCCAAATTAGTCTTATTACATCTCAAGTAACTGTTGTGAGAAGAAAAAAAACGTTCTCAGTAGGGAGGATATTATTTTGTTTTTTACAAAACTGATTTAGCTACTGAAATTATCATGTTTTGTCATTCAGTCTGACTTAAAGACAAAATGTAAATTTGCACTAAAATTGCACATTGCTCACTACACATTATATTACAAATTCTAGCTAAAAAAAAAAACAAAAATACCCATTCAAGTTTGCGGAAGAAACAGTGATGGTCAGTGGTTTTCCTCAAAAAGAATGCTTACAAACTGTTCTCATTGGCCATTTTGGAGTTGCGTAGGGAACTGGGGCAAGTTTCAAATTTAAACTAATCGATAAACTGACACCACCATATAAAAGGTCATGTTGAGATTGGTTGGTTGAGCAGGTTTGGTGCTCTAAAGTTGAACAGGGATCAAGTTATGACTCTTGAAACACGGTTAAAGATCCACACAAATGTCACTCTGTAATGTTGTGACAGCGTCCCCCAAAACCATGTAAAGTCTTTAAAATATTTTTCAGTTTTTCTGTTAAAGTACTGCAAAATTCATCATGCATCGATACTACTTTACGGAAGGAACTAATTCGAAAATCACTGTGTTTGCCCATTTTCAAGAATATCGCAGAAATCGAAAATTATTTAGAATGGTTTTAATAGTCTGTAAATTAAATTCATTGGACGTTATGGAAAAGCTACCAGCTCTTTTTAATTTGCCATTTACATTTGTACATCAATAAAAAGCAATTTAGTGTTAAGTGGGCTGTTGTCTGAATCTAATTCAGAGATAGTAAGAACTAAATATCCGCAACAGCCTGAATAAATGAGAAATCTAACACCTGTAATGTCCGCAACACTTTTCAACTTATAATTTCTGAGCAAAGATAACCCACCCAGGAAATGTTTTGAGGTTAAAACAGAGTATACATCAGACTAACTGAGCAGCATCAAGAGCACATGAAAATACAGCACACCGTGTACAGGAGCTGAAAAAAAATTCAATGTCAATTTTCTTAGGAAAGTGCCAGTGGCTGGATAATGATAGTGTAAGGCAAAGGTTATAAATTTCAAAATTTCATTTCAAACAGCCCGTTGTTGCAGCTTTCTCTTGGTTAAGTTTCATTGTGCAAAATTTTATTTTAAAAAATTCAAAATTTCATTGTCTCGTGTGGAATTGCCCTCGAGTCTAATTTCCCATGCAAAGCTGAAAATAATATTATGTGTCAAAACATCTGAAAAAAACCACCAGCTAAATTTGATGAGAACAAAGACAAAACTAAAATTCTACTCCATCTTCGAAAGTGAAACAAATTACTCTGAATTCATCAATCCTATCGGGAATCCCGAACGTAGACGTGTGGCTTCCAAATTTAGGATTGGAAATCATAATGTAAAAGTAGAGACTGGAAGATTTAGAACTCCTGAAGATCTCAGAATTTGGGATCACTGCAATCTAAATTCGGCTGAAAGTGAAATGCCCGTGTTGTTTCACTGACATCTCTGTAACGATTTGAGAAAGACTCTTTTCATTAAGATCAATGACCGAAATGCATCATTAATTTACAAATTACAATATCCATGATAAAGTCTGTTTTCTTTTTGACAAGACCGATTCACCTATCAGCAGGCTAACTGCTAATTTCGTTTTTCAAAACATTTGAAAGAGGAAAGAAACATAGTAATAATGATCATTATTATGCCATTCCATTTTCTCTTGGATGCTACCTTTATGGACGTTACATCGTGACAACAACAAATGCAGGAAGCTCTACAGTAGTCAGGGAAAAAATATATATATATATATCAATAGTAATCCAGCAGTGAATAATGTTATTATTATAGGGACAACAATAATAATCATTATAAGTGTATGATCAGGTATTTTATCTTTTAAAGTGAACATATCAAATGGTCAATATAGCTCTGTGCTAACTTCTAAATTGCTTTGTGTTGCTGTAATAAGACCAATGTACGTGCCTTGAATCTGACAAATCTCAGCTCACTTTTTGGCACAAACGAGAGCCCGTAGTTCGCTTGACACCATTGTGCGACGCGCGTAGGGTTGCTGGGTACCTTGGCCTACAACGTCAACAGTCTGCGGCAAGCTCTCGACCTCTGGTATGGAAATGAGGGCCATTAAGGATTTTCAACTGTCCCTAGTGCAGGTTCATCAAAATAGCTCATGACCGTTCACCTTGACCTCTGAAAGCCACCTCTTTCCCAACACCGAGCTGCCTTGCCAAGTCTCGTCTCCTTACTGGCAACGATATCAACAACTCTTATGAAGAGTGACGGTAGATCGAGTCGGTAATATTATTTTATATCCCTGACAGAGTATGAACAGTGATGGGATATGTCACTTTCTGGCAGTTGATTTACCGACATGAGCAGGAAAAGTCATCAAGGTTGTTTAACGCTTCGATATCAGTAGGATTTGTGATCTCTCTCTTCTTGTGTTCGTGATAGGGTGGCAATGTGACGACTCTGTTATGGCTCATTCCACTATCATGGACGTTACGTTTGCATGACTGTGGTCAGAGAAAGATCATTACAACAGGTTCAAAATAACAAACAACCAGTCCCTTTTTTTACTCTGTTTATGACAGCTAGCTGCCAGTTGCATGTTAAGTGTAAAACTCATCAAATTTACTATTATGCCAAAATTTTCCTTTCTTTAAATATATGAAGCTGTCATGGATGTTACAACCAGAGAAAGCCGCTTCCTCGGTGCAAAATGGTAAACATTAAATTCCTGTGAATTCTGCAAGCATATAACTAGACACAAAATTAATGATGTTGTTTTTTAGGCGAATAGTGATATTTACTACAAGTTATTAGTGCGCAGAGATCAATATTTCTTTTGTGATGTGGGCCTTCTTTGCTTGATGACAAAACACTGTCACGGATGTCACCTTCCGGATCGTGGACGTTACAGTGTGTAAGAAAGAGAAAGAGATCAGTGATGTCAAAAGTGTAAGTTCCCTGTTCCTTCTTTCCTTCGCACAAAATTAGAAAACTGGCCATTAGTTGTGAAATGAGCTTCATCTTTCCCTTGGATTTTCTCCTTTTTGACAAAACAAACATAAGTCAGCAAGTAAAATAATGTTTTGTGACTCGTCTTTAAGCTCAAGCTCTTCCGCAGCATTGCAATGAAAACTGGATACATTTGATACTTGGTCTATTGATGAGAGTATCGTTCACTTCCACATTTTTCTCAAATCTGAGACACTGTCAGCAATTGAGAAGTTTCCACAGAGCTCTATCAACCATTTGATCTGTTTACTTTACAAGATGAAACGACTTATACTTGACATTTTCTGTTGACTATTGTATATTATTATCAATGTTGTACTTATGATAATTCACTGTTGTCTCCAATAAGATTCCAAGTGCTCTCTCTAACTCCATAATAATATTCAGCAGTGCTGAGTGTCCATTATTATTGCTGTATATCAAATTGATGTTAGAACCAGGCTTTTTTTGGCAATAATATTTTCATAGTGAGCTTCCTGCATTTATTGTTGTCCTAAAGTGACGTCCATCAAGAAAGTAACATCCATGAAGTATGACAGATAATTTTAACATCCAATTTTTTGTGTGTCCTTTTGGAAGTGACTGTCTTTTTTTTGTCTTTTTGTTTTCGTCACAGATGTGTGTCACTCGGTCAAATGAAAGAGAATTTGAAAAAAAGTCCTTTAGATTTCCACGGACGTTCGTGTCAATAGTTTTGCCAGTTACTGGTTTCTCCGAAAAAAATGTAATTTGAAAATACTGTGGTTTTTAATGGACAGACATGGTTGAACTAAACAGCTCATGATCTTCATTGAACTCAGTTGTTTGCCCTCAGTATGGAATGGTGGATCTGCACTTACGTTCCTGATGATTTTCGAAACTTCAGTCCTCATGCATTCTGGCTATGCACCTCAAATCCAAGGGTAATTTATTTCAAAACTGGTCATTTTTTCTGTTTTCATGTGGAATGGACCATATCCAGTCTTGGATGTCCCTGGTACCAACCCCAATTTTTTTCAGTTCTATGAGCATGTACAATGTTGGAAGTATTCCTTGTGATAGTTTTCTTTACCCAGTTTAATATCCTTCGCTGCACGATTCCTGAATTTTTCACTAAAGAAACCCTAGCTTAAAATAAGTGCCTTGATTAGACCTGATGAGAGTCGAGTCTTGAGTTTGTCTCGGTCCGTATTTGATTTTAGCTAAGATCTCTTTAGTAATGCGAGGTCGGGTGGATAATTTCTTTTCCTTCTTCGACATCCGTTTATAAGGCACTATACAAGTGGTAATTGACCAGTGAATTCAACTCATCATAAAATTACCTCGTGTTACTTAGTGTCTAAGTTACCATAATTTGTTGTTTTTCCTCTTGACATCACCTGTTACAATTATTAGTCCAAAAAAAATATGCAGTTTGGTGGCTTGTTTACTCGGTTATTCGATAGTATACTGTCTAGTATTTTGTGACGTCCAGTTATCAGATATGAAAACAGACCATTGCAAAGTTAACATCTTTACCCGGCTGCTCGTGTATGTCACTCCTTCCCCTCTGCACAAACAATGCCCTGCCATCCCCCCGACAAGCAATTGTGCTCACTTTGCGACGCGCGACAGGACTTGTCGAGCTTGTGGCACCATCCTCAACAGTTTGCCATCTCGAACCGGACAGTGGTCTGCAAACGATAGCCTCTCAAAGTTGCACCTCTCATTCGTCTCTGCTGGTACAACTTGTGAGCATTTGTTCAACTTTCCTCTGCTGATCATTCCATTACTTCTCACTACCTCTTCCCTTGACTGCCTATTGACATTGTCAGGAGAGATTTCATGTCGTGAGCAATCTCACTTAATAACAGTAATAAGGCAAGTACCACTGACAACACAAAGGACATTCCTAAATATTCTTTCTCTTAAATGCTGGTAAATTAAATGTTGTCAGGTGGAGCCGCTGGTATTCAGTGATAGTTTTTAATGAAAAGTATGCTGTCAAATTTAATGTCACTGTTAATTTCCCTGGTTTTCCTTCCTTCCCTAGGCAAGACGAGGAGGAAGTCATGCACATTCACCTAGCGAGGTACGACAAAGTGCATACAGTGTTACTAATGACTCAGGTATGAAAGATGTTTGGCAGTTAACACCAAAAAAGTAAATAAATAAGTAAATAAATAAAATAAATAATAATAATAATAATAATAGTTTTAAAAAACATTTCCAAAGGTGGTCTTGTAGAGAGAGTTTCACTGTTGATGAGGCCTGAACCTCTCGATCAATAGACAATAGATAGCCAACATTTCCAGTGAGTTTACTTCTTTAGTTGGATGAATTGACCTTCTCCTGACTCATTCATTGACACTGAAGTTTTCTGGAAATAATAGTACTCACTGTTGTGGTTCTTCAATTGACGGAAGTCAGGGTTAGCACTCAAGCAGGCTTATCGCATGTTGTGGTTCAACTTTATCCTTGGTTTAAATTTTTGTTCTCTTTTTGTATTTTGGTACATCTCTGATAATGAGCTTAGAACAAAGGCAAATAAAATTTATACCAAGGACGAAATTGAACTACATCAGGATTTGGGCTGGCACTCTCGGGAAATGTTAGGACATATTTCTTTCCGTAGCAATTTATCGACCACAATTTGTGTTAGTCTTAGAACTAAGCATTTCATTCAAGTGTTTTCCCTTGTCCATGTGGAATGTCTTGTTAGGATCTTTGTAAGGTATCGCGCTCCAGAGGGCGACTGTGGTCAAGTTACCTTATGTTAACTTAATTTTGCTTGACTCCCTTATAGCTGTCATCCAGCTCACAAGTTGATCAGATTGCTACAATTCTTGATGCAATGAGGAAATTACAAAAGTGAGTCAGTATAATCACTTTGCTCTTATCACTGGTCATGATTTTGTCGTCATTTTCATAAATACTAGCTAGACATGTTGATAAAG
>CAXIUU010000080.1:0-23526 GCA_964035525.1 Porites cylindrica
TCTCTCTCTCTGTCTCTCTCACTCTCTCCCTCTGTCACCTTATCTGCCTTTCTTTCTCTATAACATCTTTTGCGCGATTGTTTCGCAAAAGTCGGAAACACAATCAGAACGTAAAGGACTTGGAGTCTGGCATGAGAAGGGCACTAGAGAATTTCGGTTTGCTTCTGGTCCAATTCCCTGTGTGGTGGTGCTTGTGGACAATCACAACCTTCATAGGTAGCAGCCGAGCTGCCAAAGGCAAGGCTTCGCAACTGCCAAAGACCATGGTCTTGAAGCACATCCAGCACCTGCGCTGTCGCTGCCTAATTATGCGTTTTGAAGTTTCAAGAAACAAGGTCCAAATGCAGCAGGCAAGTTTCCAAAAGTGAGGCTTTGCAAGAGCCAAATACCAAGACCTCTGGTGTTTGCTTTTCCTTATCCACCTTGCAGCCCGGCAAGGCCATTTGTACCCGGCCAAAGTAAAGCAAACAAAGACCCCACCTTTCATTTTCGGAAGTTTCCAGTTCTTACGTTTGATTGTTTGTTTCTATCGACTTCTGTTGTGTAAAGCGTCATGAGACATTGACCGGTTTTTGACTGAAGTTGGGCAAAACATTGACACAGATCATTATTTTCCGTTTTCGCAATTTGGCATGGTCCGCTATCTGCCAAAAGATGGCGTAACACAAAGCATGCAATGAATGATAGCTCACCGGCATTTTGTTTGGCAGCTCTGGGCATTGCATAGTTGCTATCAATGCCAACTTGACCCAACCTAATGGAACCTACCGTGTGATGCTTGATTCACTCTTTGTTTCATTTGATCTCCTCTCACTGATTTCATTTGATCTAATCTCAACTCTGTTGCTGGATGTATCCACGCTGATCTTGCAGCCGCTGCTATGTCAAGAAATTGCTTCCAAGAATCTCAGCTTGTCGACCCCTGTAGTATTTGGTACAGATCACGGGCTGCGCATTGACTGCAGAGTGCAAATGCCATCGATTGTATGTTAAATATCCTATGTTTCTATGTGTCACCACCCAGGAAACTCACATAGATACAGAACGGCCACGTTGTCTCTCTAGTGAAAAGGGATCCGCATGCAATGCAACGTCGGTTGCGGGGGAAAGGCCCTGCTGTGAGAGTCCATGTTGGCTTGCAACCTGTAGCAGACGGTGAGCAGCAGCCAGATTCGAACCCAGTAGATCCAGTCGAAGAGATTTTGCAACCTGCGGCAGACGGTGAGCAACAGACAGATTCTGTCCCAGCTGAGCCAGTCGAAGAGACGTTACAACCTGGAGCAGACGGTGAGCAACAGACACATTCTGTCCCAGTAGAGTCAGTGGAAGAGACGTTACAACCTGGAGCAGACGGTGAGCAACAGACAGATTCTGTCCCAGTAGAGTCAGTGGAAGACGCGCCAGGTGAGCAAGGAGAAACGCCACTAGTGGGTGGACAGAGATTGACTTCATCTTTGCTGAAGCAGGTGATGGCCGAAGCCATCCGGGGTGAAGACGTGGAAAAGGTGACCTTTAAAATGTTGATGGAAAAGCTTGCAGACCTCTTAGGTGTGGACGTGGAGGAATTGCAGGGGTGCAAAGAAAGGATCCGTGGCTTTGTGGACAAAATCGTGCGAAAAGAGGTTTCCCGGCAGATCTTGGACAAGGTAACCCAGCAGAGCAAGCACAAGAAGCAGAAGGTGGAGCCCGTGACAAAGGCTATAGGAAGCGCACAGGTGCTTATGGCTTATCTGCTGACATGGTCTCATCCGAAGCAACCTTCTGAGGAGCGCAAAAGTCCTGAAGCATTCACCCGAGAAAACCTTCGTGACATACTTCTCAGCAGCTTCATTGCGTCGCAAGCAGAGGTAGCTGACTCAAGACAGGCGGCGATTGCTCTGATGGCCATCTTCGAAGAGCGGCATCAGAGTGGTCTGAAGCACTTTCATGTTGCTGTTCGACTTTCTCAAGCGACTCGGTGGGGCCCATGGCGCAAGGTCTTGCAGGAGGAGCATTCCATATACATGGATTTCAGCACTTGTTCAGAAGGCAGGAAGCAACAGAGGTCAAATTCGAAATCGATCAGACTCTCAGACTCAGCATGTATCATGTAGAATTAGCATGTTTCGTGTAGAATCAGCATGTTTCATGTAGAATCATAGCCAAAGCGGTCCTATATGTTTCACCGAACATTTTTGAAGCTGAAGTTGGTAGAAGTTCCTGACATCATGTGCTTTGCTGGTTTTGTTGGATCCTGGCTGCAAGGCGGCTACCACGCCGTGATTCGATACTGCTTTCTCCCGAGCAAACAGAAGACGGAAGCAGAACTTGACCCTGAGCCATTGCTTTTTGCTGCCGATTCGGAAGGTGGTGTCCATCCCCCACTCTATGAAGCAATGCACAAGAGCTTTTCGGCGAAGGCCGGTTAGACTTGTTTTGTGCGTTCTTTCATTCTGTTGGAGCATGAAGGGTTTAGACTCAATTTGGCTGCCGGCCTACAGCCATTGTTGTAGTTTCAGAGATGGTCGAAGCGCAATGTGTGGAAATAATTTGGAGACGTGGCCATGTTACAATTACTATTTGCTCTATGTGCGAAACTGTACAATAATTTGGTCTTTGATTGGAGCTTTGCGTAGGGCAACCAGCCTGTTGTTGATACACTTGCCAACGTGGTCCCACGAAGGCAACCGGATTATTGGATTGTTGGAGTGAGATGATCATATTGATTGGACCCTCTCTATATTTTCCATATCGTACTAGGTACCTTCCCTAAGGAGTATCGACCCACAACGAGGCGTATCAATAAGCTGTGGCCTATGGGGAAGGCTATGTAGGAAGCAAACATGTGATTGGTATTGTTGCATGGAATGTCCTGTGGCCTTGCAGGAGTGTTTTGAATACGTCAACCTGGTATTGCCATAGCGGGTCATGGCCTTGGGGATTACGTTGGTTTGATGTGCCTATTTTGAGCTTGATGTGCCTTTCCTGGAAACCCTCTGGCCCTGCAGTTGATGTGCCTCGGGGACTTGATGGACCTTAGGGCGCCCACTCGTACGGTATAACTCTTGCGTGTTTTGGTTTTAATTCATGCTGCTGGACCAGTTGTGCATCAACTACATAGCTCGTACGTGAACCATATGGCCCCAATCTTTGACAGACTTGAATTAGTAGCTGCTCGTTGTTTTCACGAATTTGCCACACCTTGGTCAGGAGTGGCGAGAGCAAAGGCTTCAAGTGGAGAAGCGGGCCAGTGGCCTGGGCCGCGCAGCTCCTCGCTTTCAGGAAATTGACTTATGGCCGCTCATTGTCCAGAACTCTTGGGATCCTGCCGATGCGGCCTTTGAAAGCAGAGTCTTATCATATGCAAAAAACAAAGGTGGTTCCGCAATGCTAGCTTTTTGCATGAAGCATATGGATGAATTGAAGAGCATCGGTGAAAAAGCTTGGAAGTTGGAAAATGCAGAAAAAGACATAGCTCAGTCAATGAAGACTAGGCTGCAAGTCTTGGAAGATCACAAGGAAAAGCCGTGCTCCTGCACGGAAACTGGAAAATGGTTCCGAGCAGCCCGTGCTTTGCTACATGCCAATGAGATCGCAGAGGCAGACCTAACGTCCAGCATTTACCAATCTCTGGCGGAAGGCCGCCAGAAAGGAAATTGTGTAACTCTATGTGGAAAACAAGGAAACGAGGGAAAATCCTTTGTTCTCAGACCTTTGATGAGTATTTTTCCCTCACCTGCCACATTTGTGACTCCGACCTCCCATTCATTTCCGCTGCTTGAAATTGATCGGAGTTGGGTCATCTTCTTTGATGACTTTCGATTTTCGAAGTCACCTCTGAGCCTGAGCCAATTGCTTTTGCTTTTGGAAGCTGCTCCACTTTGCATCAGCAGGCCGCAAAATCAACACAAAGGGCATACTGTTTGGTCTGGCACCAGTCCAGTGTTTATAACGACGCTGGAGGACGACCTGATGCACCCGAAAGGCATCTTACCAGGTGACATCGCCATGATTCACAAGCGGCTGAAAGTGTACAGATTCTGGCAAGTCATTTCCTCTCCGGATCCTTCTCTGACACCCTGTGGCACTTGTTTTGCGCAGTGGGTGCTAAACAAAGGTTTTGGTCAGCCCCAACGAAGTTTGGGGAATGATGTTCCAGAGTGGTTGCAAGAATTTTTGGAGTCACCGCATGGAGGTCGAAGACTGAGCGCGTTAAGGGATCTGTTGAACCACGCCCCGCTCCCCAGCGGCAATGCTGCTTGAGTCTGACATTCGCCTAGACTCTTGCCTAGACTCTTGACATTCAGCTTGGAACTGCAAGTGTTGTCGACACAGCTTTGCCACCGGGGGTGTGGGGGCTCTGTGTGCGCCGTGTGCGCAGGGAAAAAAAGGCATACTAGATAGAATTATCGACATTAACAGACACAGATTCATTTCAGTCATGGAAATAGAATGATCTAATGATTGGCAGTACTTCCACATTCAGTGACATACAGTCACGGTCTGTTTTCACTTTTTCAGATTTCTCTGGATTGGACTAGATGCTACCAAAGTCAAAAGAAAAAAGCGACACTTCCTTTTTTTCAGTGCTGCGGTACATGTCGTTGAAAAGCTCACCATTCCAATGTCTTTCACGCACATTGGGAATTTCCTGGCTATTTTGTCGCTGGCAGGTGGAGCTGCTTGCGCTGCTCGATGCATTGACGTGTCCAATTGGCGGTCCATTCTTGTGACGGGGCACTACTTGAGTCGAAAAACCCATGATGTATTATGACAGTGAGTTACACTGGAAGTTCTCCTCTCTGAGCTGTCTTCAAACCAAAACTAACCTCCTTTGTTTTGTTCTAGTGTCAGATACATGTCAGTATATTAGGCCCTGCTGTCAGAGTCCATGTTGGGTTAGTTGACGGTGATGCTGCTACTCCAGTTTCCGAGTCTCGAAGTGCAGACTTGCACAGTGTAGCAGACGGTCAGTAGCAGACAGATTCTGTCCCAGCTGAGCCAGTTGAAGAGATGTTATACAACCTGTAGCAGACGATGAGCAACAGACAGATTCTGTCCCAGCTGAGCCAATTGAAGAGACGTTATACAACCTGTAGCAGACGGTGAGCAACCGAGTGTCCAACGTCAGCTCGTGACTTTGACGTGACGATGCCTGCATATTTCACAGCATCTTGTGCCACCATTAGAATGCCATTCTTCAAGGTCATTTATAGTCATTCGCTCGTTTGAATGACCATGTGCCATTCGGCTTTGCCTACCCAAGCCAGAACGATGACAAGCCAGATTTGTCCCACTCATGAAAAAGGTGAGAGCAGCGTGATTCGTTGAGTGCATGTTTTCATCTGTCATTTTGGATTCTGTTTGCTTTGATGTCTAGGGATGGACAGTTTCAGTGATGTCGTGCTTCAGTGATTTCCATGTTTCGATTTTGGTGTATGTCCCTCCCTCTTCCGGTGTTCGTTCTCTATATCCGTGTGTATCCTGTATATTTATGATATGATGTGGTATACATGTACATGAATATATACTTTCGACGAAACGAGGGTTCGAACATCACGACGATTGCGCGTGGGTGGGTGTTGGCCGTCGCAGGGCCTCTAGATTTTGATCTCTGTCAATAATTATTCTACCTGTCACAAATTAAGAGGGGCAGTTTCAATGTATGTGATTTCCGGCAATTTGAAGATCATGCGGTGGGTGCGCACGGCCTCGGGAATTTCCTCATTTGTCAGCTGTGCGCTTGAAAAAGAAGCATGTCCGACGAGTTCAGTGATTTGTTTCAGTTGTGCAGTTTGTGTGTATAGCCTACCCGTGCGACAGCGTTGTTTGTTTGTTTTGTTTTAACTCTTCCATGTCATAACTTCGAGTCTAACCTCTTTGACAATGAGGTTTGCTGCACAGCAATTCTGCGGGGATCACGCGAAGTTCGTTTGAAACGTTTGCATGTTTCTGTTTTTTCTGTTTTAAATGTGTGTATCGAAAAAAATAGGTGTGACACCCATTTGGTACCAGACATTAGCCCAGTGGCGCGCATGCACCTGTGTGTCCTAAAAGAAAGGGTGTATCAAAAAAAAAGTGTTTGAAACCCATCGGGAAGCATGGGCAGGAAGGATCCGGAGGGTCGAAAAGTAGGCTTGCTAAAGCTGCGGGTGCGGAGACATCAGGGGGATGAAAGATGAAAAGTTGCACGTCGTTGTGGCGCGAAGCAAAGTTTGAAATTTGGGCACACCTATGCTCAAACGGTGCCATTTATTTCTTGAGGATGTCACACAAGTATGCCGTTTTCTATAACATTTGACCATATTCGCTCAATCTTGTATAAACAGGGTAGAGGGCCTGTAGCAGGTCCAGATTCCAACCCCATGAAGAGACGCATCTTCAGAGTTCAGGTGTATGGGGTGGGAATTTCACCTCTTCAGCGCAATTGTTGCTGTTTTGGCTTCCTGCTTTTTTTCGACATTTTGCAGATAGCCATGCAATCTGGTGGCGCCTCTTTTGACAGATTGTGGGGCAGGGATCAAGGACAGTGACCCCAAGAAGCAGCCAAGCCAAGCAAATAAACAAGAAATGTTGAGATGTGAAGCACGCCAGTTGCTGTGTTGGATATCAAAATTGTTTCTTGCGTGCTTTAGCTTGACCACCTTCGCCAATGGATGCTGTCCAGTGCCAGCAGCAGCTGCGTGCCGCACAGCGCAAACTTGGCAGACACAAGCAGCGGCATTGGGGCTTGACGCCTCGTCTGCTTCGAATTTTGATGCTCATTTTTTTGAGGAGTGGCTTTGATGAAGCTAGTGCAGAGCATTTTGCTGTCGCCGTTCGGAAGCAGCGGAAGCGAAGGTGTTTAGCTGAAAGCTCTGTGCCCGTCATGGCATTGTTCCATGCCTGGCCTTTGGATAGCTTGATCAGTATGACTTTTCCTGAAACAGAAGCTGGCAAGCGCGAATATCAGCACGCTTCTGTGTTTTTGGCGGAGCTGGCAACTGCACAATGGGTTCGCAGCATGAATTTTGACCATGGGGTTGCGCCAGATGTGAGGACCTTGCTGACCAAGTACAATGATGTTCGGCGACAAAACGGCTTGGATGCTTGTCAGGCTTTGACGCGGGCTTTGGCGCATGAGTCTAGCGTCGGTCCACGCATGTCTCCATATGGGCGTCAATGGGTACAGCGATTTCGAAAGCGTTGGGATTTGAAGAGAAAGAAGCTGCAGCAGACCTTTCGCTTGGATGT
Source organism: Porites cylindrica (assembly GCA_964035525.1). Taxonomy (NCBI): domain Eukaryota; kingdom Metazoa; phylum Cnidaria; class Anthozoa; order Scleractinia; family Poritidae; genus Porites; species Porites cylindrica. The sequence continues at coordinate 7,213 of CAXIUU010000080.1, forward strand.
GGACAGCTTAGTGGCCAGAGCTGCTGGGCTGAGTTTAAGGCTTACGTTTGTGTCTTTCATTGCTTTTAAACCCAGAATTGTCAAATGTCCGGGCCAGTTTTGGGTCCAGGAAATGGCCTTATTTTGGGGCCGCGCCATATGGTTTTCTATTGCGGGGTTCTGTTTTGGGGGGTCCAAACTGAGGCCCGATTCTTTTTCAACTGGGTGGATTGGTGTGTCCAGCAGGCGCAGTTGCAAGGTCATGAGCCGCTATGGTTGAACATGGACGAAACATGTGTGCAGCGCGGCATGCCTACAGCTTCTGGTGCTGTTGTGGGGCCGACGTGGTGGAGCAAGGGCCACGCGCCAGTGGATGGTTATGGTGGAAGACACAAAAGAACTGCCATGTCACTCTTGCTGACAGTGTCGCCTGAAGAAGCAGTGCAAGCGTCTCTCCCCCAGATCTTCTTGGGCAACCGAGTTGTGCTTCCACGCTGGGTTGCAGATGTAGCAGAAGAAGACACTTCTTTGCTATGGCGGCAGCGCTCGTCGTGGAACTGTGAAGCCACCATGGTCAAATACTTGGAGCATCTTGCAAGTGTGCTACAAGACTTCGGAGGACGACAGCCAATATTGGTTTGTGATTGTGCACCTATGCATGTCACGGACAAAGTTGTTCGGGCTGCTACAAGATTAAACATATGGTTTGTGCTAGTTCCACCTGCGACCACTTTCATGCTCCAACCTGCTGATGTGGGAGTGATCCGCCATGTGAAAGCTGACCTCCGTCGAAGACAGGAGGCCAGCAAGCAAAGCTGTTCACATGGGAATGTCCCTACAGAAGAGTGGGTCAGATGTTTATTAACTGTTCAGCATGTCATGCGCACACGCTCCTGGCAGTCTGTCTTTGAACGTTGTGGCATTCTTGGCAGCAGGTTGCGGCTGCCGCTTCTTTTGCAAGACTTGCGAAGTTGCGCTTTCTCCGAAGGCGATGGCGCAGTGCAATTTCCCACGCCAGAGGCGATGGCTAATTTTTATCCCAAGTCTATTGCGAAGAAGTTTTGGCTGCTGATGCAACCAACACTTCCAGAGCTCGAGTAAAAAAACGGCTGGTTGCTGTTTCTTTCATCTCTGGACTTAGAGGCTGCTTACATGTGTCGCTGGAATTGATTGGATTTTACGGCCCCAAAATAAGGCCCCAGATTTGGTGTTGTCATGCATGTTTCACCAAATTGGATAAGGAGCTTTTGCTCAAGCAAGACTTTCCAGTTGTCAGGGTTGCGCATGGCGAATGTTGCCTTAGAAGTTGCTGCGGCCGTGCGTGCTGATGTGGCAGACGTAGCTGACGTTGCTGCTGTGCCCCTTGCAGATGTCGGTGGACCTCCTGCAGATGTCCACGCTGCAGCTGTCGTTGGAGATGCTGAGCTGAGCCTTGTAGATGTCGTTGGAGATGCTGCGGCCCTGTCTGCAGATATTGGCAGAGATGTTCAGCCAGACTCTCCAAAGAAGGATCTAGTGAGCCAGATTGCAGAGTTGAAGGCATGTCGGACCATACTTGCACAGCAGAAGAGGGAGAACGCGCGCAACTTGAAGAACAAAGAGAAGCGGCTAAAGCGTGTCAAGCAGACACTGAGGAAGTTCGATGAAAGCAGCCTCAAAGAGCTGCTCGATTTGAAAATTGCACTCAAAAAATGATGTGCAGGTGGCTGTGTGCTGTTTGAACCTTAAAGGGTTTCTCTCCACACTGCGAAGCAGTTTGGAGTCTTAAACACTGTGCAACAGCTGTCATCTTTTCTTTGGAGAGTGCTTCTGCGACCAGTTGGTGATGCGAAAGCCAGACGAAGGCTTTTGCTACGCCCCAGTTGTGGATTTGCGGAAAACATACTTAGAGGCTGCTTGCATGTGTCGCTGGGATTCTTTGGATTCGACAGCGCCAACATGAGACCCCAGATCTGGTGTTGTCATGCATGATTCACCAAATTGGATAGGGAGCTTTTTCTCAAGCAACACTTTCCAGTTCTCAGTGTTGCGCATGGCGAATGTTGCTTTAGAAGTTGCTGCGGCCGTGCGTGCTGCTGTGGCAGACGTAGCTGACATTGCTGCTGAGCCCCTTGCAGATGTCGGTGGACCTCCTGCAGATGTTCACTTCGCAGCTGTCGTTGGAGATGCTGAGCTGAGCCTTGTAGATGTCGTGGGAGATGCTGCGGCCCTTTCTGCAGATATTGGCGGAGATGTTCCGCCAGACTCTCCAAGGAATGATCTCGTGGGCCAGATTGCAGAGTTGAAGGCACGTCGGACCATGCTTGCACAGCAGAAGAGGGAAAACGCGCACAACTTGAAGAACAAAGAGAAGCGGCTGAAGCGTGTGAAGCAGACACTGAGGAAGTTCGATGAAAGCAGCCTCAAAGAGCTGCTCGATTTGAAAATTGCTTTCAAAAAATGATGTGCAGGTGGCTGTGTGGCTGTGTGCTGTTTGGACCTGAAAGGGTTTCTCTCCACACTGCGAAGCAGTTTGGAGTCTTAAACACTGTGCAGCGGCTGTCATTTTTTCTTTAGAGGGTGTTTCCGCGACCAGTTGGTGATGCGAAAGCCAGACGAAGGCGTTTGCTTGGCCTCAGTTGGGGAAAAAAACATAGTCTGTGTGCATGTGGAGAATGTTTCTTGTGCAGTGTTTTGAAAGAAGTAGGCAAAGTATTCGTTGCACAAATTTGGGTGTTGAGCATGTTGTGCAGCTAATCTCTTGGAATGGGCGACCTTGTTTTTCTATTTGCATCATCCTGGAGGCTTGCGCAAGCAACCAATTGCCTTTCTAGAATCTTCACACAAATTAATAAGAAACTTTTCCTCAGACGTTCGAGTTGTCAGGGTTACGCATGGCGAAAGTTGCCGTAGAAGTTTTTGCCACCGTGCGTGCTGCTGTGGCAGATGTTTGCAGCTGACGTGTCTGCTGAGCCCCTTGCAGATGTCGGTTGACGTCCTGCGGATGTCCACTTTGCAGAGACGTTGGAGATGCTGAGCTGAGCCTTGCAGATGTTGTTGGAGATGCTGCGGCCCTTTCTGCAGATATTGGCGGAGATGTTCAGCCAGACCCTCCAAAGAAGGATCTCGTGAGCAAGATTGCAGAATTGAAGGCACGTCGTACTATGCTTGTAAACTTCTTTTCTCTGACCTCGGATTCTTGTAGAAGATGTCTTTTTCCAAATCCTTCTTGTGCTGTTGAGGGTCTGGGGATGTTTGGAATGGTTTCTCAAAACCCAAGAATTTTGGCATGTTGTGCGAAAGGTGAAAGACATTCTTTTGCAAAATGTGAGAGACATTGCAAAAATTCGTGAAGAGAGGTGAAGTGAGTTTTGCCGTGCTTTGCGTGCCAAGGCAAAACAAGTCCAAATGAAAGCGCTTCCTCAACGAGATCGGGCACTTCCTCTCCCATCTGGCAACCAAAGCACCTCGCAATCCGTGCATTTTTCAGTTATGTCAGCCTCGTGTCACGGGCCACCGTTTCATGTCACTCATTTAGTGGCCAAGAATATGGGAAGTGCTAGCAAAAGTAACAAGAGCTAATGTATGGATATGTACATACTGTATGGATAAGATTGGACAAGTCACATGGCACATTCGAGGCCTTCACCCGTTAAAACCCATATACTCATCCTGCGGAAGCAACCTGAGGATATATGCTGTTCTGTGCCTGGGAAGTATTTATTTCCCGACCACCAATGGTTGCAGAGCTCTTTCCGACCATGATCTTGTTTGGTCTCTGTTACATCACCTTCGCTTGGGCGCTCTATATGCGCATAGGCTGGGCCATGTCTCACACGTTTTATTTCGAATTCCTTGTTCATCCGTTTGTTGTCACAAGCTCAAGTGGTGGGAGTGTCTGCACGTCAGTTCTGCATGTAGCAATGATTTCATTTCCGACTTGGCGAACGACGTAACCCGAGCATATAGCGCGGCATTGTATATTCTTATTTGCAATTTGCATTGTCAGTTACATGTCAGATCAATATCTTGCCGGACCTGACCCGCGGTGTTATTTTGTGTGTGTGTGGGTGTTCTTTACATTGAGTAACATGATATCTGTTTATCCTAACCCTTTTACAAATATAAAACAAAAATATGGATGAGACTCCAGCTAACATGTGTGTAAGTAGGTGAATCATCGAAAGGATGAACTTTTTGAGGCAAAAATTGTTGTAACTGCACCTTGAGCGAAACCGGTAAGTGCAACCCTTACACTACACAATTGCAAAATTAGTAAACCAAAACAATGGATACAATCTTATTATGTTTGTCCATTGCGTAGCGTAAGAACATGCTCCAGTACCTAACTATGCCAGAATTAAATCCGGCCAGTCTATTGCCAAAATTTGGAAGCAGCAAGAACATTTTTTGTCCTCATGGCAAGTGGCAGGCCCAGTATTTGCACGTTTAACATGGCCATATAGTTGCTTTTAAAGTACCGCCCCTGCCACTTGTCACATTTAAGGTGGCCAGAACATTGGAATTTGTTGGCATGTGCGATACTTGTGGCAGTTGCGTTCGGACAAGTGACACCGTTTAGTCCTGATTTTGGTGGCAGGCGCAGGATTTGCGGTGTGTGTGACTCTAAACCTACAGAGGGTGAGCGTTTAGTACGGCAGTTGTGGCACTACACGCCTTTTTCCCTGGAAAAAAACAGGAAAACAGGTCCAGCGTTTAGCGTGTAGTGGTTTCTTTTTGTAAATTATATGAATCTATTAAAAATTATTTACAACCGAACACTAGGAAACCCTGAAAATGTGTGTTTTTCCACAGCGCAGAGCGTTTAGTGGGGTACTACACGCCTACACGGTCGCATCCAAAAGTCGTTGTTTTACCACAGTGCGAAGCGTTTAGTGCCTATTTTGCTGGCAGGCACGGTATTCCGGACTTGCATGACACCAAACTCACAGAGGGTGAGCGTTTAGTACGACATTTGTGGCACTACACGGCGGGTTTCCACGTAAATGTTTCTTTGTGAGCTTCCAGCGTGGCAGGCCCAGTTCTGCGCAGACAGGTCTTGCGTGGCAGGCAATGTTTGCTTCTGAAGTATTGCGCCTGCCACGGTTTAAACGTATAACATCCGAACTCTCTAAGGCGCTGGTGTTTCAACATGTTTGGTTTCACTTGTGACGCCACTTTATTATTATGCGTTGTAAGCGTAGATGTACGCGCCTCCTTCTATGCATGAAAAAAGTGAAACAGGCAAAGGTCAAAACAAAGGTTTTGTTGCCAGTTGGTTCCTCTCGTTTATTTTTTGCGGGTTTTAAATGTTTGTTGCTAAGAACGCTTAAGCAAACAAACAAAAAAATACTTGAAACCTGCAGTGAAACATTTCACAGGAACATGTTCACTGCCACTATGGTGGCCATTTTGTTTCAAGTGGCAGGTGGGTGCGTGGTTTTCTTTTCGTGTGTTGGGATCTCTTGCATAGTTGGAGTCAACGTTGGTAACAAAATGATTTTTAGGATAACGATACGTTTCAGTAACAATCGAACTGGCCTCTTTTCTTTACCGTGAGGGCTGCAAGTGGATTTATCACCTGAAGATGAAACCACAGGATTCTGAGGATGGCACCTTCTGCCAGAATCTCAAGGACTGGATTTTGATGTGGCCCAGCCTGGTGAGTATTCCATGGTCAACTATTGGGCCATCTTGAAGGCGCGCAAAATTTCTTAGGAGTCTTCCCAAAAATCCCGGCCTGAGAACATCTCAAATTTTTCCCAATGGATCTCATACTATACATATATATATATATGTAATTAATCATATATATACATATACACAGACACCATCATTCAACATATCTGATTGTGGTCTCCCTCCATGTTGCGAAGCGACCTTCTCCGGTGTTTTTTGATCGTCTCAGGTGGCGTGGTATGGTAAGAAGGTCTGCGGTCACGATTGGCGCAGCCCAGATCTCGGAGGAGTCCGCGGATGCGTCCACCGCAGTGGGCAGCATTTCAGAGACCTGTCGTGCATAGTGTTCAGACGGACATAGCGGACATTTTTCCCAAATATTATCCATAGATTGTCCATAGATTATCCATAGATTATCCATAGATTATGCATAGATTATGCATAGATTATCCATAGATTATCCATAGATTATCCATAGATTGTCCATAGATTATCCATAGATTATCCATAGATTATCCATAGATTACCCATAGATTATCCATAGATTATCCACAGATTATATTATCCATAGATTATCCATAGATTACCCATAGATTATCCATAGATTATCCACAGATTCTCCATTGATTTTCCATAGATTATCCATAGATTATCCATAGATTACCCATAGATTGTCCACAGATTATCCATAGATTATCCATAGATTATCCATATATTATCCACAGATTATCCATATATTATCCATAGATTATCCATAGATTATCCATAGATTACCCATAGATTATCCCTAGATTATCCATAGATTATCCATAGATTATCCATAGATTATCCATAGATTATCCATAGATTATCCATAGATTATCAAAAGATTATCAAAAGATTATCCATAGACGATTTACCAGGAAAAATGGACTGTTCTCCAGGATTTACCAAGAAAAATGGTGAGTTCTTCCATTTTTCACGGGCTGCACGCACGCTACACTGATGCGCTCAACATGCGTATAGTCTGGTGTTTTCGGCTGCAACGCGCCATTGAAAAACCAACAAGTTTCGATAAACAAGACTTGCCAAGATTTAGGCAACTAAAATGCATTCTACTTTTGTGGACTCAAGGCTCCAGATGTTTTATTTCTGTTTTTTCTTCGAGACGTGTTTTCGGCCGCAACAGGCCATTGAAAAAACATCTGGAGCCTTGGGCCCAAAAATATATTGTATTTTAACTGCCTAAATCTTGGCAGGTCTTGTTTGTAAAATTCCGTTGATTTTTCTATGGCCTGTTGCGGCCGAAAAAAGGTATCGAAAAAAGCAAGCCGAGAAAAAACATCTGGGGCCTTGGCCCCAAAAATATATTGTATTTCAACTGCCTTAATCTTGGCAGGTCTCGTTTGTAAAATTCCGTTGATTCTTCTATGGCCTGTTCCAGCCGAAAACAGGTAGCAAAGAAAGTAAGCCAAGAAAAAACATCTGGAGCCTTGGGCCCAAAAATATATTGAATTTGAAGTGCCTGAATCTTGGCAGGTCTCGTTTGTAAAATTCCGTTGTTGTTTCTGTGGCCTGTTGCGGCCGAAAACAGGTATCGAAAAAAGTAAGCCAAGAAAAAACATCTGGAGCCTTGGGCCCAAAAATATATTGAATTTGAACTGCCTGAATCTTGGCAGGTCTCGTTTGTAAAATTCCGTTGTTTTTTCTGTGGCTTGTTGCGGCCGAAAACAGGTATCGAAAAAGTAAACCAAGAAAAAACATCTGGAGCCTTGGCCCCAAAAATCTATTGTATTTTAATTGCCTGAATCTTGGCAGGTCTTGTTTGTAAAATTCCGTTGTTTTTTCTATGGTCTGTTGCGGCCGAAAAAAGGTATCGAAAAAAGCAAGCCGAGAAAAAACATCTGGAGCATTGGGCCCAAAAATATATTGTATTTTAACTGCCTAAATCTGGGCAGGTCTTGTTTGTAAAATTCCGTTGATTTTTCTATGGACTGTTAGCCGAAAACAGGTATCGAAGAAAGTAAGCCAAGAAAAAACATCTGGGGCCTTGGGTCCAAAAATATATTGTATTTTAATTGCCTGAATCTTGGCAGGTCTTGTTTGTAAAATTCCGTTGATTTTTCTATGGCCTCTTGCGGCCGAAAAAAGGTATCGAAAAAAGCAAGCCGAGAAAAAACATCTGGGGCCTTGGCCCCAAAAATATATTGTATTTTAACTGCCTAAATCTTGGCAGGTCTTGTTTGTAAAATTCCGTTGTTTTTTCTATGGTCTGTTGCGGCCGAAAAAAGGTATCGAAAAAAGAAAGCCGAGAAAAAACATCTGGGGCCTTGGCCCCAAAAATATATTGTATTTTAACTGCCTAAATCTGGGCAGGTCTTGTTTGTAAAATTCCGTTGATTTTTCTATGGACTGTTTTAGCCGAAAACAGGTATCGAAGAAAAAAGTAGAAATAAAACATCTGGAGCCTTGGGCCCAAAAATATATTGTATTTTAACTGCCTAAATCTCGGCAGGTCTTGTTGAAAAAAAATCCGTTGATGGCCATGTTTGGCTCTGGGTATTGCGCATGCCAGTTTTTAGCCCTAAGAGGGATACAATGCAGAACAGCGCGACCTCACCATCATTAACATGCTTGCTCGATCGCTATCCGCTATGGATAGGTTACAACAGAATAGAACAAATAGGTCTACATACAATGTTCATGCGGTTCACTTGCACAGCACAAAACAGAAGGAAACCATGTAAAACAATTATGCAACCACGAGTTTGGTGACCTCTGTATGGCGACTGCCACCTTACATGGCGAAGTCAACAGACTGGGGAATATTGTTGCTTGCCACCACCTTCAGCGACAGAGGGGCAGCTTGCGTTGTCCGTGCAAGTGGATCTCGCATCTTCAAGTCGCATTTATTTGATGTTTGATGAGGCACCCTCCGTGTGGCGGAAGATTGAAAGATGTCATTTTCCGTGCATGTCCCTACGAGTGGTGTTTTTCTTCTCGCTGTTCCTGTCTCCCCTTTGTTTTATTTGTTGTTCGTGGTTTTCCGTCACGAGGAAGTTTTATCTTTTTGGCACTACGTAGCGCTGATTTGAAAACACAGGAAACTATAGAATTTTATGGTGAGTTGTTGTGATACACAGATGGCAGGGTGAACCCACTGATGGATCGAAAGGCTGTTGGCGCTTTGAGTCTCTTTCTCTCTCGATAGATGTATACATATGTATATATATATATAAATATATCTCTGTCTCTCTCTTTTTCTCTCTCTCTCTCTCTGTCTCTCTCACTCTCTCCCTCTGTCACCTTATCTGCCTTTCTTTCTCTATAACATCTTTTGCGCGATTGTTTCGCAAAAGTCGGAAACACAATCAGAACGTAAAGGACTTGGAGTCTGGCATGAGAAGGGCACTAGAGAATTTCGGTTTGCTTCTGGTCCAATTCCCTGTGTGGTGGTGCTTGTGGACAATCACAACCTTCATAGGTAGCAGCCGAGCTGCCAAAGGCAAGGCTTCGCAACTGCCAAAGACCATGGTCTTGAAGCACATCCAGCACCTGCGCTGTCGCTGCCTAATTATGCGTTTTGAAGTTTCAAGAAACAAGGTCCAAATGCAGCAGGCAAGTTTCCAAAAGTGAGGCTTTGCAAGAGCCAAATACCAAGACCTCTGGTGTTTGCTTTTCCTTATCCACCTTGCAGCCCGGCAAGGCCATTTGTACCCGGCCAAAGTAAAGCAAACAAAGACCCCACCTTTCATTTTCGGAAGTTTCCAGTTCTTACGTTTGATTGTTTGTTTCTATCGACTTCTGTTGTGTAAAGCGTCATGAGACATTGACCGGTTTTTGACTGAAGTTGGGCAAAACATTGACACAGATCATTATTTTCCGTTTTCGCAATTTGGCATGGTCCGCTATCTGCCAAAAGATGGCGTAACACAAAGCATGCAATGAATGATAGCTCACCGGCATTTTGTTTGGCAGCTCTGGGCATTGCATAGTTGCTATCAATGCCAACTTGACCCAACCTAATGGAACCTACCGTGTGATGCTTGATTCACTCTTTGCTTCATTTGATCTCCTCTCACTGATTTCATTTGATCTAATCTCAACTCTGTTGCTGGATGTATCCACGCTGATCTTGCAGCCGCTGCTATGTCAAGAAATTGCTTCCAAGAATCTCAGCTTGTCGACCCCTGTAGTATTTGGTACAGATCACGGGCTGCGCATTGACTGCAGAGTGCAAATGCCATCGATTGTATGTTAAATATCCTATGTTTCTATGTGTCACCACCCAGGAAACTCACATAGATACAGAACGGCCACGTTGTCTCTCTAGTGAAAAGGGATCCGCATGCAATGCAACGTCGGTTGCGGGGGAAAGGCCCTGCTGTGAGAGTCCATGTTGGCTTGCAACCTGTAGCAGACGGTGAGCAGCAGCCAGATTCGAACCCAGTAGATCCAGTCGAAGAGATTTTGCAACCTGCGGCAGACGGTGAGCAACAGACAGATTCTGTCCCAGCTGAGCCAGTCGAAGAGACGTTACAACCTGGAGCAGACGGTGAGCAACAGACACATTCTGTCCCAGTAGAGTCAGTGGAAGAGACGTTACAACCTGGAGCAGACGGTGAGCAACAGACAGATTCTGTCCCAGTAGAGTCAGTGGAAGACGCGCCAGGTGAGCAAGGAGAAACGCCACTAGTGGGTGGACAGAGATTGACTTCATCTTTGCTGAAGCAGGTGATGGCCGAAGCCATCCGGGGTGAAGACGTGGAAAAGGTGACCTTTAAAATGTTGATGGAAAAGCTTGCAGACCTCTTAGGTGTGGACGTGGAGGAATTGCAGGGGTGCAAAGAAAGGATCCGTGGCTTTGTGGACAAAATCGTGCGAAAAGAGGTTTCCCGGCAGATCTTGGACAAGGTAACCCAGCAGAGCAAGCACAAGAAGCAGAAGGTGGAGCCCGTGACAAAGGCTATAGGAAGCGCACAGGTGCTTATGGCTTATCTGCTGACATGGTCTCATCCGAAGCAACCTTCTGAGGAGCGCAAAAGTCCTGAAGCATTCACCCGAGAAAACCTTCGTGACATACTTCTCAGCAGCTTCATTGCGTCGCAAGCAGAGGTAGCTGACTCAAGACAGGCGGCGATTGCTCTGATGGCCATCTTCGAAGAGCGGCATCAGAGTGGTCTGAAGCACTTTCATGTTGCTGTTCGACTTTCTCAAGCGACTCGGTGGGGCCCATGGCGCAAGGTCTTGCAGGAGGAGCATTCCATATACATGGATTTCAGCACTTGTTCAGAAGGCAGGAAGCAACAGAGGTCAAATTCGAAATCGATCAGACTCTCAGACTCAGCATGTATCATGTAGAATTAGCATGTTTCGTGTAGAATCAGCATGTTTCATGTAGAATCATAGCCAAAGCGGTCCTATATGTTTCACCGAACATTTTTGAAGCTGAAGTTGGTAGAAGTTCCTGACATCATGTGCTTTGCTGGTTTTGTTGGATCCTGGCTGCAAGGCGGCTACCACGCCGTGATTCGATACTGCTTTCTCCCGAGCAAACAGAAGACGGAAGCAGAACTTGACCCTGAGCCATTGCTTTTTGCTGCCGATTCGGAAGGTGGTGTCCATCCCCCACTCTATGAAGCAATGCACAAGAGCTTTTCGGCGAAGGCCGGTTAGACTTGTTTTGTGCGTTCTTTCATTCTGTTGGAGCATGAAGGGTTTAGACTCAATTTGGCTGCCGGCCTACAGCCATTGTTGTAGTTTCAGAGATGGTCGAAGCGCAATGTGTGGAAATAATTTGGAGACGTGGCCATGTTACAATTACTATTTGCTCTATGTGCGAAACTGTACAATAATTTGGTCTTTGATTGGAGCTTTGCGTAGGGCAACCAGCCTGTTGTTGATACACTTGCCAACGTGGTCCCACGAAGGCAACCGGATTATTGGATTGTTGGAGTGAGATGATCATATTGATTGGACCCTCTCTATATTTTCCATATCGTACTAGGTACCTTCCCTAAGGAGTATCGACCCACAACGAGGCGTATCAATAAGCTGTGGCCTATGGGGAAGGCTATGTAGGAAGCAAACATGTGATTGGTATTGTTGCATGGAATGTCCTGTGGCCTTGCAGGAGTGTTTTGAATACGTCAACCTGGTATTGCCATAGCGGGTCATGGCCTTGGGGATTACGTTGGTTTGATGTGCCTATTTTGAGCTTGATGTGCCTTTCCTGGAAACCCTCTGGCCCTGCAGTTGATGTGCCTCGGGGACTTGATGGACCTTAGGGCGCCCACTCGTACGGTATAACTCTTGCGTGTTTTGGTTTTAATTCATGCTGCTGGACCAGTTGTGCATCAACTACATAGCTCGTACGTGAACCATATGGCCCCAATCTTTGACAGACTTGAATTAGTAGCTGCTCGTTGTTTTCACGAATTTGCCACACCTTGGTCAGGAGTGGCGAGAGCAAAGGCTTCAAGTGGAGAAGCGGGCCAGTGGCCTGGGCCGCGCAGCTCCTCGCTTTCAGGAAATTGACTTATGGCCGCTCATTGTCCAGAACTCTTGGGATCCTGCCGATGCGGCCTTTGAAAGCAGAGTCTTATCATATGCAAAAAACAAAGGTGGTTCCGCAATGCTAGCTTTTTGCATGAAGCATATGGATGAATTGAAGAGCATCGGTGAAAAAGCTTGGAAGTTGGAAAATGCAGAAAAAGACATAGCTCAGTCAATGAAGACTAGGCTGCAAGTCTTGGAAGATCACAAGGAAAAGCCGTGCTCCTGCACGGAAACTGGAAAATGGTTCCGAGCAGCCCGTGCTTTGCTACATGCCAATGAGATCGCAGAGGCAGACCTAACGTCCAGCATTTACCAATCTCTGGCGGAAGGCCGCCAGAAAGGAAATTGTGTAACTCTATGTGGAAAACAAGGAAACGAGGGAAAATCCTTTGTTCTCAGACCTTTGATGAGTATTTTTCCCTCACCTGCCACATTTGTGACTCCGACCTCCCATTCATTTCCGCTGCTTGAAATTGATCGGAGTTGGGTCATCTTCTTTGATGACTTTCGATTTTCGAAGTCACCTCTGAGCCTGAGCCAATTGCTTTTGCTTTTGGAAGCTGCTCCACTTTGCATCAGCAGGCCGCAAAATCAACACAAAGGGCATACTGTTTGGTCTGGCACCAGTCCAGTGTTTATAACGACGCTGGAGGACGACCTGATGCACCCGAAAGGCATCTTACCAGGTGACATCGCCATGATTCACAAGCGGCTGAAAGTGTACAGATTCTGGCAAGTCATTTCCTCTCCGGATCCTTCTCTGACACCCTGTGGCACTTGTTTTGCGCAGTGGGTGCTAAACAAAGGTTTTGGTCAGCCCCAACGAAGTTTGGGGAATGATGTTCCAGAGTGGTTGCAAGAATTTTTGGAGTCACCGCATGGAGGTCGAAGACTGAGCGCGTTAAGGGATCTGTTGAACCACGCCCCGCTCCCCAGCGGCAATGCTGCTTGAGTCTGACATTCGCCTAGACTCTTGCCTAGACTCTTGACATTCAGCTTGGAACTGCAAGTGTTGTCGACACAGCTTTGCCACCGGGGGTGTGGGGGCTCTGTGTGCGCCGTGTGCGCAGGGAAAAAAAGGCATACTAGATAGAATTATCGACATTAACAGACACAGATTCATTTCAGTCATGGAAATAGAATGATCTAATGATTGGCAGTACTTCCACATTCAGTGACATACAGTCACGGTCTGTTTTCACTTTTTCAGATTTCTCTGGATTGGACTAGATGCTACCAAAGTCAAAAGAAAAAAGCGACACTTCCTTTTTTTCAGTGCTGCGGTACATGTCGTTGAAAAGCTCACCATTCCAATGTCTTTCACGCACATTGGGAATTTCCTGGCTATTTTGTCGCTGGCAGGTGGAGCTGCTTGCGCTGCTCGATGCATTGACGTGTCCAATTGGCGGTCCATTCTTGTGACGGGGCACTACTTGAGTCGAAAAACCCATGATGTATTATGACAGTGAGTTACACTGGAAGTTCTCCTCTCTGAGCTGTCTTCAAACCAAAACTAACCTCCTTTGTTTTGTTCTAGTGTCAGATACATGTCAGTATATTAGGCCCTGCTGTCAGAGTCCATGTTGGGTTAGTTGACGGTGATGCTGCTACTCCAGTTTCCGAGTCTCGAAGTGCAGACTTGCACAGTGTAGCAGACGGTCAGTAGCAGACAGATTCTGTCCCAGCTGAGCCAGTTGAAGAGATGTTATACAACCTGTAGCAGACGATGAGCAACAGACAGATTCTGTCCCAGCTGAGCCAATTGAAGAGACGTTATACAACCTGTAGCAGACGGTGAGCAACCGAGTGTCCAACGTCAGCTCGTGACTTTGACGTGACGATGCCTGCATATTTCACAGCATCTTGTGCCACCATTAGAATGCCATTCTTCAAGGTCATTTATAGTCATTCGCTCGTTTGAATGACCATGTGCCATTCGGCTTTGCCTACCCAAGCCAGAACGATGACAAGCCAGATTTGTCCCACTCATGAAAAAGGTGAGAGCAGCGTGATTCGTTGAGTGCATGTTTTCATCTGTCATTTTGGATTCTGTTTGCTTTGATGTCTAGGGATGGACAGTTTCAGTGATGTCGTGCTTCAGTGATTTCCATGTTTCGATTTTGGTGTATGTCCCTCCCTCTTCCGGTGTTCGTTCTCTATATCCGTGTGTATCCTGTATATTTATGATATGATGTGGTATACATGTACATGAATATATACTTTCGACGAAACGAGGGTTCGAACATCACGACGATTGCGCGTGGGTGGGTGTTGGCCGTCGCAGGGCCTCTAGATTTTGATCTCTGTCAATAATTATTCTACCTGTCACAAATTAAGAGGGGCAGTTTCAATGTATGTGATTTCCGGCAATTTGAAGATCATGCGGTGGGTGCGCACGGCCTCGGGAATTTCCTCATTTGTCAGCTGTGCGCTTGAAAAAGAAGCATGTCCGACGAGTTCAGTGATTTGTTTCAGTTGTGCAGTTTGTGTGTATAGCCTACCCGTGCGACAGCGTTGTTTGTTTGTTTTGTTTTAACTCTTCCATGTCATAACTTCGAGTCTAACCTCTTTGACAATGAGGTTTGCTGCACAGCAATTCTGCGGGGATCACGCGAAGTTCGTTTGAAACGTTTGCATGTTTCTGTTTTTTCTGTTTTAAATGTGTGTATCGAAAAAAATAGGTGTGACACCCATTTGGTACCAGACATTAGCCCAGTGGCGCGCATGCACCTGTGTGTCCTAAAAGAAAGGGTGTATCAAAAAAAAAGTGTTTGAAACCCATCGGGAAGCATGGGCAGGAAGGATCCGGAGGGTCGAAAAGTAGGCTTGCTAAAGCTGCGGGTGCGGAGACATCAGGGGGATGAAAGATGAAAAGTTGCACGTCGTTGTGGCGCGAAGCAAAGTTTGAAATTTGGGCACACCTATGCTCAAACGGTGCCATTTATTTCTTGAGGATGTCACACAAGTATGCCGTTTTCTATAACATTTGACCATATTCGCTCAATCTTGTATAAACAGGGTAGAGGGCCTGTAGCAGGTCCAGATTCCAACCCCATGAAGAGACGCATCTTCAGAGTTCAGGTGTATGGGGTGGGAATTTCACCTCTTCAGCGCAATTGTTGCTGTTTTGGCTTCCTGCTTTTTTTCGACATTTTGCAGATAGCCATGCAATCTGGTGGCGCCTCTTTTGACAGATTGTGGGGCAGGGATCAAGGACAGTGACCCCAAGAAGCAGCCAAGCCAAGCAAATAAACAAGAAATGTTGAGATGTGAAGCACGCCAGTTGCTGTGTTGGATATCAAAATTGTTTCTTGCGTGCTTTAGCTTGACCACCTTCGCCAATGGATGCTGTCCAGTGCCAGCAGCAGCTGCGTGCCGCACAGCGCAAACTTGGCAGACACAAGCAGCGGCATTGGGGCTTGACGCCTCGTCTGCTTCGAATTTTGATGCTCATTTTTTTGAGGAGTGGCTTTGATGAAGCTAGTGCAGAGCATTTTGCTGTCGCCGTTCGGAAGCAGCGGAAGCGAAGGTGTTTAGCTGAAAGCTCTGTGCCCGTCATGGCATTGTTCCATGCCTGGCCTTTGGATAGCTTGATCAGTATGACTTTTCCTGAAACAGAAGCTGGCAAGCGCGAATATCAGCACGCTTCTGTGTTTTTGGCGGAGCTGGCAACTGCACAATGGGTTCGCAGCATGAATTTTGACCATGGGGTTGCGCCAGATGTGAGGACCTTGCTGACCAAGTACAATGATGTTCGGCGACAAAACGGCTTGGATGCTTGTCAGGCTTTGACGCGGGCTTTGGCGCATGAGTCTAGCGTCGGTCCACGCATGTCTCCATATGGGCGTCAATGGGTACAGCGATTTCGAAAGCGTTGGGATTTGAAGAGAAAGAAGCTGCAGCAGACCTTTCGCTTGGATGTGGACAGCTTAGTGGCCAGAGCTGCTGGGCTGAGTTTAAGGCTTACGTTTGTGTCTTTCATTGCTTTTAAACCCAGAATTGTCAAATGTCCGGGCCAGTTTTGGGTCCAGGAAATGGCCTTATTTTGGGGCCGCGCCATATGGTTTTCTATTGCGGGGTTCTGTTTTGGGGGGTCCAAACTGAGGCCCGATTCTTTTTCAACTGGGTGGATTGGTGTGT
>CAXIUU010000081.1:0-48074 GCA_964035525.1 Porites cylindrica
TTATGTGGTCACCATTCTCGCCTCATCTCGGTCCTGTTCCCTTCGTCCTTCGTCCTTCGGTCACGGACCGGCCTACGGCGACTAGAGGAGAATGGTGACCGTAAGGAGAGAACTAGAAAATAGATTGATAATAGATTTAGGAATTAAAGTTATGTAAAATCCACTAAGAAATCAATGATTATTTATTTGTATTTAATTTGTATTCATTTTGGTTCATTGACTTTAAGGAATTTCATATTCTTACATAACTTTATTATCTGCATTTCCATTTCTTTTTTGTTCTCATATTATTTTTCTATTGATATTTCTTTAGTCTCAGAAATGCAGATAATAATAAATAAAGAACAGAAATTCTAATGATAATTTGTGCTTAATTTGTTGTCTTATGGTCTTAGGCCGGAAGTAACCTGTCTGTCCCGCATGCCATTCCCTCGCTTCACCGTGACCGTTCCCTACGCCTTTCACTTCCCGTTCCTTTCTCTCTCTCATTACGCTCGCGCAGCGGGAAGTGAGTGAGGCGCAGCCGAGGGAACGGTCACGAGCGTAGCGAGGGAGCACGCGGAGCGCCCGAGGGACGAGGATGGGAAGGGAGTGACCGAGCCGCAGGCCGAGGGAAAGACCAGACCAACCGAGGACCGAGGGAGACAACAGAACTTATGATGGACCGCTCCTTGTCTGGCCGAACCTTCCTTGACCGACCGTTACAGCTTCAACCTTGTATTTATTACTAATTAGTTCCAACCTTGTATATATTACTTATATTATAGCTACCTTGTATTTATTACTTATATTGCTTCAACTTTAGATTCATTTCTAGACTTAAATATCTTAACTTTATATATCTTATTATTACTTATATTGTCACAACTTTAGAATTTATTACTTTATATGTACAACCTAGGATTATATACATATTATAGTTATAACCTTATATTCTACATACATATTATATCTTAACTTTATGACTTAATAATATAACCATGAAATCTAGACTAATAAGCAGTAAAGAAAATAATAAAAAGATATGTGAAGAAAATGCTATTTTATTATTATATTTTATGAGAAATCTTTTGGGCCCTTTGCTATCAATAATAAAATAGCATTTTCTATTTATAAATCTAATGATATGTCAAGATTAGTCCAAATAATAGAAAATAAATTACAGATAATAAAGAAATATAAAATTCTTCAAATAACTTTCTATCTTCTAACCTTTCTGGTATTTCATTTGTCTTAAGAATCCTTGTCTAGCGGTCAATATCATTAGAATTCTTTTTGGACTAATATGCTGCTACCTTAGGATTCATATAATTATAGCTTCAACCTTAGAATTACATTATATTAGATCTTAAGTTATAAAATCCTTGACAGCTTATGACATGAAGACAGCCGTGAGGCGAAGTGACAAGGGAACACCAGACGAGCGGCTGTCACTAGAAATCTCATGGTTCGCCTCTGCCTTCGTCACCCTACACCCTTACCTTCGGCGCCGCAGGCGGGGTGAGACGCGACGAAGGAAGCGGCGAACCCCCCTAAGGGGCGCCTCCGGCGGGGTCGCCGCTTCACCGTCTCTCCGCTCACCTCACGTTCCTCTGTCTCGTTCGGATCGCGTAGCGCCGCTTCGCGGCTCCCGCCTGCGGCGCGTAGTGGAACGGAGCGACAAGGGCGGGAATGTTACGAGGGAAGCGGTTAACCTCGCCTTAGAGACGCTTCGCTAGTCGTTACCTTCCCGCTTCCACCGACATCCTCTCCTCGTCACCTTCCCCGCTCCGCGGGCGCCGAAGGCGGGTGACGAGTGTGGAGGTGGCGTGGTTCGCCGTTCATATTGTCGTCTCACCACATCCTCCTCCACCGTGAGGGGCGAAGCCCGGCCCGGAGGGCTCACGAGAGGAGGATGTGACCCGTAACGACAATATGATCTCGGGTTCCAAGTTCCAGGATTCATAGTCTTATTGTCACTTCACTAGTTACTTCCGCCCCTTATCATTCCCGTCGGAGACCGTGTCACCCGGCGAAGCCGCCCGGAGGGGAAGGTGACACGAGAGGCGACGGGAATGGGGGCGGATATGATAATGGTTGATCTGGGGCTGAGTCTTAATGTCTTGAGTTACCTTCCGGCTTAGAGACCAGTCCAACCGCTGCATCTCCTCGTGTCATCCCGCTCCTCACGTGCTCTCCTTACAGTCACGCCCGTAGCGTAGCGAAGGGATGGGATGACACGAGATGCAGCGGTTTATATGGTGAGGTAATAACTGGACTAGTGACCAACCTTTCTCCACTCTACACTTCTCTCACTCCAGTCGCTTCACCTTCGGCTCGCGCCTTTCGTAACGAGAAGCGAACGTAGTGAGAGACGAGTGGAGAAAGGAAGAGGCGAAGGAGGTGGATTTTATTATGAAGTGAAACAAAAGATATGAAAAGATAAGAAATGAATAATAAAATCCACCATTCATAAGTTCCTTTCCTCGTCTCTCTCATCACGTACACCCCGTAGGGAGGAGTGACCGAAGGGAACGCTACGCGATCGGTCTCCCTACGGGGTGATGAGAGAGACGAGGGGAGGTGATGTGGTGTGACGGGTTGGGTGAGGGTAGGGATGGGGTGAGGGTCGTCTCTTGTCACACCACATCACCTCCTTCACTCCCTACGTCGGTCACGCTCCCTTCGTGGCCGCTCCCTTCCGCCGTTCCGTCGGGAACCGGGCCGCGTCCCTCGTCTCCTCACTCACCTCGGTCGTGCTTCACTTCGCTCCGCCACTTCCCTCGGCTCCTTCGTCGCCTTCGGCCCGCTGCGCGGCGTATGGTTAAGAGAAAGAATGAGAAGTGATGACGAAGGAGCCGGAACAGAAGTGGTTAGGCTCGTTCACTCGTCGCTCTTTCTCTACTTTCACTCGCTCCTTATTCACTCGCGTCGCAGACGGGAGGGCGGAGCCCGCTACACGATCCGCTACGGTCCCTTGTCCCTTCGTCGATCGGATCGTGTAGCGCCCCTTCGGGGCTCCCGCCTGCGGCGCGTAGTGAGGGGACAACCGAAGGAACGAGGATCGGAGAGACGAAGGTTGACCCCGAGCCAAGAGCGGCGTAAGGCGTGGATGTGAAGAGAGCCGGCTCGCTCCATTTCCTTTCGTCTTTCCACTCGCCGGTTCTCTTCCTCACGCCTCTCCACTCTCTCCGATCCATACCCTTCGGGAGCGAACGAAGAGAGCGGACGGCGCTCGGTTCCGACGACCGAAGAGAGGAGAAGAGCGCCGAGGGAACGAACGAAGCCCGAAGGTAGCGAAGTGATGTGACCGGGCTTCTTCCGTCACGTCGGGTTCCTCTCTCACTTCGTTCCTTTGTCTCCCTCCGTGTCGGGCGAAGCCCTCGCCTCCGGCGGTGAGTGTAAGGAGCCGACGAGAGGCGGGACCCTCGGTCGTATCCCGCCTCTCACGCCGTTCACTCCGTTCTCTCCCCATCCCACCCCGGCCCCCGCGCTCTTCTCCGCTCGCCCCTCGCTACGGAACCGAGCGCCATTCACTCGCTCCTTACGTCTCTCGTTCATGAACGTAGTGAAGTGAACGGAGTGAGCGGCGCTCGTAAGGGACAGAGGGCCGGTCGTTACTCACGTCGTTCGTCCGCTCCGCTCTCTTCACTGTCGTCCTCCGTCTGTCGTCCTCCATCTCCGATCGCGTAGCGTTCCTCACTCCGTTCGTCACTCCCGGCTGCGCCGCGTATTGAGTGAGGGACGAGTGAGAGAGCGGCAAAGACGGGAGAAGAACGGTGGGAACGCGGAGCCAAAGGACGACTAGACCGGTAGAAACCTCATGGTCTCGCTCCGCTCGTTCACTTACGACGGTCCCTTACTCACTCCACTCCTTACGCGCCGCAGGCGGGAGCGAGCGGCACGCGAGCGCTACGCGATCGTAACGAGGGAAGGAGTGGAGTGAGCGTGCCCGCCGGGCCGGTTCCCGTCCCGAGACGGAAGGCAGGCAAGGAGATGGGGCGTGACGTGACGAGGAAACGACGGGAGAAACGAAGTGACGACAAGAGTGACGAGACACGCCCCATCACTGTCACTTTCCTCGTTTCACCGGTCACTTCTTCACCTCTTCCTCTACACCCTGCGGGCTCCGAGGGAACCGAGGTGAGTGACCGTAGGGAGTGAACCGAGGGTGACCGAGGGTCCGCAGGACGAGGGGAAAGGGAAGTGATGGGGCTCGCTACGCTCGTTCCTTCTTCACTCACCATCACTTCCCTTTCCCACCCCATCCACCCATCCTCCTCGTGGCCCGACACCCGGAGGGTCCGGCCTACGGCCGGGGGCCACGTACGGAGGATGTAGACGGTGGATGGGACCCGTAGGGACGAAGGACCGTAGGGACGAGAGGCGCGGTTCATGTCGTTCACTTCCTCGCTCTGTTCCTTCGCTTGTCGTGTCACTCCACTCACTACATCCGCGCCTCTCGTACACGCCTCACGACCCTCGGTGGCCGTCGGTTGGCCCGTTTCACTCTCCTTCGGAGCCCAACCTCCGGCTCCCCTACGGGTCGCCTACGGCGTGAATGAATGGAGGGAGAGAACGTAGTGAGGGACCGACATGACGAGGGAACACGGGACCACAGGCGATGAAGTGAGGAGTGGAAGGAACCGAGTGAAAGCGACGAAGAGTGAATGAGAATGACGGACGCTATCACTGTTAACCTTCTCCCTTCCCATCCTCACCACCCGTGGCACCGGGCGAAGCCCTCCCTTCGGGGCCACGGGTGAGGATGGGAGACGAAGGGAGAAGAGTGATAGCGGTTAACCTTTCCTTTTCCTTTCGTACACCATCAATCTCATGACTTAAAAGAAGCGGCTGTAAGGTGAGTGTAACGAGACGAGAAGCCGCGGAGATTGATGGTGGGCGGAAGGACTGTCACTCGGTTCTTTCATCTCCCAACCTCATGCCTTCCGCCTCTCGTATCGTCGTCCCGCGTAGCGGTCCGCCTCACGGGCGGGCATGAGGAGAGGAGACGAAAGGCGTAAGCAGAGAGACGACGAACCGAGTGACCGACCAGAGAGGCGGGATATGGATTTTACAGATAACCGTCTATTACAAAGAATTATTGACCATTAACTGCCAAGGAACAAATCATCCAAGAAGCATTCTATCTTTCATGGACATTTCA
The DNA here is from genome assembly GCA_964035525.1 of Porites cylindrica. NCBI lineage: Eukaryota > Metazoa > Cnidaria > Anthozoa > Scleractinia > Poritidae > Porites > Porites cylindrica. The sequence goes on from CAXIUU010000081.1 coordinate 5,147, forward strand.
TTTATAATCTTTGTACCCGCCCCACTCCCCGGTGTCTTCCGCTCCCTACGTTCCTCGGTTCTCTCCATCCACCGCGTAGCGGGCCGGAGGCCTTCGGCCGACGGTAGGGAGTGGAACGAGTAGAGACACGACCGTAGAGCGGAGAAGGTGGATGGGAGCAGAGAACCGAGTAGCGGAGCGGATTACATTGTCCCTGCCGCTCCGTTACACTCACCATATCCGCTCTCTTCATTCCCGTGCCCCGCCGTAGGCGACCCGCAGGGTGAAGGGCACGGGTAGAGAGCGGATATGAGGTGAGTGTAGAGAGTGATAGCGGCGAGATACGGTCCCTTTCGGTTCCTTTTTCACTTTCACTCGCCGCTATCACTCTCTCTCTGCCTTCGGTCTCTCTCTTCCTCCGTCATCATGTCGCCCGAAGGGCCCGGTTCGCTCGCGAACCGGTCCGGCTCCGCCGGGTATGGTGATGAGTGAACGAAGGACGCGGGTTGCGACGGGACGTGAGGAGGGTACCGACGACAGGAGGAACCCGGGGAAGGACCGACAGAACACGGCGAACGAAGTGAGGAACAGACGGGCCCTTTCAACATTCCTTTAGGTGGATGAACGTGACGTGTAAAGGGCCCGTCTTTCATTTGTTGAGATTAGTCCAAGGAAAGTTATACCGCTACAGCCCAAGATTGATTGAGAATTTACCAAAAGCTGGAATTAATTTAGGATTTTCATTCTTTATTTGTAGAACTTTTATAATTGGAGGATTTTATTAGGGATTAAGATAGCAAAATGAAGACTTTAAACAAATTATGCTAAAATCCTCCAACCCAACTAATGAAAACTTAATGCCAATAGATTTATAATTTACATTTCCTGGAGTTCACTTTATAATAATGCATTTTGTAGGATTTATAGATTTAAGATTTTTATTTATTATTATTAGGAAAGTTCCCAAAGATAGGAAAGAAGATTACAAATTATTATTAGATTATAAAATCCTACAAAATAAGCTCCTGTAAACATAGGATTCTAATTTATTATAAGCATTTTAGTCCAGAGATTATTAAAAAGAAGAGCACATGAGGTGGATTTTATTATGTGGATTTTATTATGAAGTGAAACAAAAGATATGAAAAGATAAGAAATGAATAATAAAATCCACCATTCATAAGTTCCTTTCCTCGTCTCTCTCATCACGTACACCCCGTAGGGAGGAGTGACCGAAGGGAACGCTACGCGATCGGTCTCCCTACGGGGTGATGAGAGAGACGAGGGGAGGTGATGTGGTGTGACGGGTTGGGTGAGGGTAGGGATGGGGTGAGGGTCGTCTCTTGTCACACCACATCACCTCCTTCACTCCCTACGTCGGTCACGCTCCCTTCGTGGCCGCTCCCTTCCGCCGTTCCGTCGGGAACCGGGCCGCGTCCCTCGTCTCCTCACTCACCTCGGTCGTGCTTCACTTCGCTCCGCCACTTCCCTCGGCTCCTTCGTCGCCTTCGGCCCGCTGCGCGGCGTATGGTTAAGAGAAAGAATGAGAAGTGATGACGAAGGAGCCGGAACAGAAGTGGTTAGGCTCGTTCACTCGTCGCTCTTTCTCTACTTTCACTCGCTCCTTATTCACTCGCGTCGCAGACGGGAGGGCGGAGCCCGCTACACGATCCGCTACGGTCCCTTGTCCCTTCGTCGATCGGATCGTGTAGCGCCCCTTCGGGGCTCCCGCCTGCGGCGCGTAGTGAGGGGACAACCGAAGGAACGAGGATCGGAGAGACGAAGGTTGACCCCGAGCCAAGAGCGGCGTAAGGCGTGGATGTGAAGAGAGCCGGCTCGCTCCATTTCCTTTCGTCTTTCCACTCGCCGGTTCTCTTCCTCACGCCTCTCCACTCTCTCCGATCCATACCCTTCGGGAGCGAACGAAGAGAGCGGACGGCGCTCGGTTCCGACGACCGAAGAGAGGAGAAGAGCGCCGAGGGAACGAACGAAGCCCGAAGGTAGCGAAGTGATGTGACCGGGCTTCTTCCGTCACGTCGGGTTCCTCTCTCACTTCGTTCCTTTGTCTCCCTCCGTGTCGGGCGAAGCCCTCGCCTCCGGCGGTGAGTGTAAGGAGCCGACGAGAGGCGGGGATGATGTGGGAGGCGAGACACTTCACTTCACTCTCTCTTCACTTCGGTCGTGTGTCTCGCCGTTCACCCACATCATCCGCCTCCGTGGTCTCTCTGCTCCCGTTCACCTTATCCACCCGTGTCCTCCGTGCTCCCTTGGTTCCGTCTTACGCCTTCACCTTCGGTCGCCTTCGGCCACGAGTGGAACGAGTGAACGTAGAGAGCGAGAGACACGAGTAGACGAAGAGAGCGACAGTAAGGTGAAGGTTGAGACGGGTCAGGTGGTTGTCACTTCACTTGTTTCTAAGCCTCACCATCACCATCCCTCATTACGTGCCGCAGGCAGGAGTGAAGGAGTGACAAAGGAACGACGGAACGCTACGCGGTCGCCTGCGGCACGGAAGGGATGGTGATGGGATGACGACAGAAGCTGAGTCCCAAGGTCATGATTTTTCCTTATCATTTGGTACTTTATGGTCAAGTTCTCTTTAGGCTTAGGAATCTTCTCCCGTCGTCTGTCTCTCGCTGCTTCCGTATGCCGTTCCGTTCCTTCTCTACGTTCACTCTCTACACTCTCCATACGCCGCGCAGCGGTCCGGAGGACGAAGGACGACGGGAGAGCGCGGAGCGAGGGAAGGAGGAACGACTGAGCGTCTCTCACGGCGCCCTTCGGCCGGAGGATGGAGCGAAGCGAGTAACGGAGGGAGTGAGCCGCAGGCGCCGAACGAAGTGAGAAGACGACAGGCGAAGTGACCGACGGTACGAGGAGAGCGACAGACGGGTGAGACTATGACAAGATACAACCATGAAATCTTATGTGAATGCTCCTTGTCTAGCGGTCTCATTATTCCTCCTTTGCTGTTACTGCCGGCTCATCCCGTTCCTCCTTCACCCCACGTCACTCTCTCGCTACACTCGTTCATGCCGTGAGGATTGGAGGAAGAATGACGACAAGATGAACGGCACGAGTGAAGTGAGAGAAGGGTGAAGGAGGGCCGCTCACGTCGTTCACTCACCACTCACCTCTCGGCCCTCTGTTGTGCTCCGTTCGTGTCTCGTGTCACTCACCTCTCACTACGCCGCGCAGCGGGCCGAGGGCCGAAGGCACCGAGGGACGGAGCGTAGCGAGGGACGGAGGTGACAAGGGCCGAAGGGACGCGTAGTGAAGGAGCGAGTAGCGAGTGAACGACATGCGACACACGACGAGGGAAGCGAGGAGACTGTTACTCACGTCCTGCGACTGTAAGGCTCGTTCACATCATTCCCGTTCCTGTCACTCTCTTCCCTCGGTCCTTCACTCATCTCCTCGCGCCGCAGGCACGTCCGAGGGAACGGAGTGAGTGACGGACGGACCGAGTAACGAGAGTGAAACGAGAGAGACGAGGACCGGAAGGAACGACCGTAGTGAGTGAAGGACGGGAATGAGTGAAGTGAGAAAGGAACAGGCGAAGCCCACGCGTTTCATTCACTTATAGTCGCTTCGCCTGTTCCTTTCAGTCGTTCTCTTGGCTCTTAGGTTCCCTGGGTTGTGTGTCCGCTCCCTTCACTTCCCACCGCTCATTCTCTTCATTCACTCGCGTAGCGGGAAGCGACCGTAGGGAGCGGCCACACGCGTAGCGAGGTAACGAGCGGAGAGTGTGGGCCCGCGTAGCGGAGTGAATGGCGGGCGCTACGGTCGGTTCCTACGTCTCACTCGCTTCGCGCCCGCCTCACTCACCTCCCTACGGTCGGCTCGTGAGACCGCTCCGCGGGGTATGGAAGGGGTTGGGTCGGGTGGGCAGGGAGTGAGCGACACGCAGAGCGAACGGTATGGGTGGAGGAACGAAGTGACCGCGAGTCGGACGCGTCGCTCACTCACTCATTACGTCGCCGAAGGCGTGGCGAGCGAAGCGAGACGGCAGGCACGAGACGAGAGTAACGAGATGAGGGACAGACGACTCGCGAGAGAGCCGGGACACAAATAATAAATGAATGAAAGAGGAAAATGCTGGATTATTTGTGTCCCGTCTTTCTCTCACATAGGATTCTTCATTCTTAAATCTATTATCCTTACAATCCACTTCTTTTCTGATGTTAATGAAGAATCCTATGTTCATCCCTTCCATGCCTTTACCTTCTCTCGTGTCTCATGTTGGAACTGGAAGAGATTAACCGTGTAACATGAGACCCGATCCGAAGGCCGAAGGCATGAGGTGAAGGGACGAATGTGAAGCGGTTAAGCGAGACCAACATGAGCGCGGCCCGTTCCTACACACTTCCCTCTCACTACGCCCCGCAGGGAGGAGCGACGTGAGGAGCGCTACGCGATCGTAACGACAACCGAAGGGCGAAGTGAAGTGAGCGAGCGTGACGAAGGGAGTGACGACCGGCCGGTTCCGGCCGTAGGCCGAAGGCAGGGGATGGGATACAAGGTGAGTACAACCTTGGAAGTGAATCATAGGCTGTGGACCAAGAGTTAGAGAGATGAAAGGCATGTGGTGAGTGACAAAGGAACGAGCCACAGGCCGTCGGTCTCTCTACTCGCTACGGTCTCCTCACTAACCACTCATTACGCGTCGCAGACGGGAGCGAGCGAAGTGAGCGCTTCGTGTCGGAGACCGAGGCCTTCGGCCGAGAGAAGCGGGAACGAAGTGAGAGACCGACAAGACGCGGGATGAGACGAGGGAGGGAAGGGCGAAGCCCGAGGGAGGGAACGGCCCTTCGGTACGACGAGCAGAGCGAGTAACGAGAGTGAGGCACGAACCGAGTAACGAGTGAGGCGAGGAGACGAGACACAGGACGAAGAAAGACCGAGCCAGGCGAGGGAATGATGAGGCGTGTGGCTCGTGGCCCGGTTCCCGGCGAGGCCGACGGAAGGGCCGTGTGAACGGAGTGGCGAAAGCCCAGAGGAAGTGATGTGTGAAGGAACCGGCGCCCGTTCACCCGCGCCGGACGAGGGGACGAGGAACCCGAGTCACACGCCCTTCGTGACGAGGGACCGAGGACCAGAGGGACGAAGGACGAGCGTAGCGAGGAAGGGAGCGAACAGAGAGAGTGACCGACGAGTGACGCGAGTGGCCCGGTTCCGTAGCGTAGCGTCACGAAGGGCCGTGAAGAGAGTGAAGTGGAGGAAGTGAGTGAGACACCGAGCCGCAGGCGACGGTAAGGTGAACGGCTGACGACACGGAACGGCCGCGAGTCGGACGCGTAGAGGGACAAGGGAAGGACCGAAGGAACGACCCGCGGACCGTACGGTGTCTCTCTCCCTCGGCTCACGTTCTTCACTCACTTCACCCTCTCCATACACGCCGTAGGCGGGAGTGAGCGAAGCGAGCGCTTCACGTTCCCCTCGGGGCGCCTACGGCGAGTGAAGCGTGAGGGAGTGAACGACCGCCGGGCCGGTTCCGTCCCGAGACGAAGGCCGGCGGCCACGAGCGAAGAGACCGCGAAGCGGGGCGTAGCGATCGGAGTGAGGAACGAACGGAGACACCGAGCGAACCAAAGGAGCGAGGGTTGAACGTGAGTGACGAACGGAGGGGGCCGCTTCACGGCGACGAACGTGACGAGGAGACAAGGGAACCGAGGAGCGTAGACGGCGAGGAAGCGGCCCGGGGTGGGAAGGGACACCGAGAGGCGAGGTGGACCGTGGGGGAGTGAACCGGCGAAGTGAGGTGAACGGCATGGGGAGGGACGAGAAGCGGACCGTGGGTCACTCTCTTCTCTCGTCGCCCGGAGGGCGCCCGTAGGGCAAGGAACGAAGCCCGAAGGGTCCCGACGAGCCGTGGAACGGCGGGCGAACCGGATAAGGAACGAGACGGTAAGCCAGACGGACCGCGGATTGGAGGGAATTATAAAATTAATATTAGTCCAAATATAAGAATTTCCAATATTATAGAAATTGTGTAGATAATAGAATATTGGAAATTCATATATTTTATAATTGTGGACTTTTTTATTGGCATTTAATTGAAATCTTATGGTTATTTATCTTTCTAGTCTTTTATTATTATTTACTATTAGAACTTACATTAAATGCCAATAAATTATACATTAGATTTATTTTGGTTATCATTTTTCCTTTAGATTTCTTAGGATTTCAGTCTCTTGGCCTTAAGATCAAAGATGCAGGAATTATAGTCTCATGACTTTTTAATCTTCTAATGTAATCCTATTTCCATTCTACCTCTTAACCTTTGCTCGTCCCTCGCCCGCTACGCTCTCCGCTCCATTCGCTCCCGATCCGTTCCATCTCCCCCGGAGGGCGGCCGAAGGCCGGATGGAACGGGGAGCGGAGCGGATGATGAGCGTAGCGAGAGGGACAACATGAGTGAGCGAAGTGAGCGAGCAGAGAGACAAATGATGTGACGAGATAAGACAAATAAAGTCCTTATCCGCCCTCCATCCTGTCGGTTCACACATCATTTGTCTCTCGTCAACCTACGGAAGCAACTGGAATAACCTTCCTTGGTCGATCTTCTCCTGTGAACATTCCCTCGCCTCATCATTTCCGTTCCCTTCGTGTCGTGTCCCCGCGAAGCGGCCCGTAGGGGAAGGACACGCCACGATCGGTAGGGAACGGAAGAGGCGAGGATATGAAGTGAAAAGGCGAGCGGATACAGTCCTTAGGTGGTTCGTTCGCCAGTCGTCTACTCGCTACTTCCGTTCGTCATTCTTCCTCTCGGTTCGTATCTCGTATCCTCCCGTCTCACGACCGGCTCCGCCGGGATGGGTGAGTGAAAGGAGGCCAGACCAAGAGAGCCGAAGTGAAAGACGGGAGGGCGGGATACGACATGAACGAGGGTCAACATTCTCCTCACTTACGCGGGACCCTCGGTCGTATCCCGCCTCTCACGCCGTTCACTCCGTTCTCTCCCCATCCCACCCCGGCCCCCGCGCTCTTCTCCGCTCGCCCCTCGCTACGGAACCGAGCGCCATTCACTCGCTCCTTACGTCTCTCGTTCATGAACGTAGTGAAGTGAACGGAGTGAGCGGCGCTCGTAAGGGACAGAGGGCCGGTCGTTACTCACGTCGTTCGTCCGCTCCGCTCTCTTCACTGTCGTCCTCCGTCTGTCGTCCTCCATCTCCGATCGCGTAGCGTTCCTCACTCCGTTCGTCACTCCCGGCTGCGCCGCGTATTGAGTGAGGGACGAGTGAGAGAGCGGCAAAGACGGGAGAAGAACGGTGGGAACGCGGAGCCAAAGGACGACTAGACCGGTAGAAACCTCATGGTCTCGCTCCGCTCGTTCACTTACGACGGTCCCTTACTCACTCCACTCCTTACGCGCCGCAGGCGGGAGCGAGCGGCACGCGAGCGCTACGCGATCGTAACGAGGGAAGGAGTGGAGTGAGCGTGCCCGCCGGGCCGGTTCCCGTCCCGAGACGGAAGGCAGGCAAGGAGATGGGGCGTGACGTGACGAGGAAACGACGGGAGAAACGAAGTGACGACAAGAGTGACGAGACACGCCCCATCACTGTCACTTTCCTCGTTTCACCGGTCACTTCTTCACCTCTTCCTCTACACCCTGCGGGCTCCGAGGGAACCGAGGTGAGTGACCGTAGGGAGTGAACCGAGGGTGACCGAGGGTCCGCAGGACGAGGGGAAAGGGAAGTGATGGGGCTCGCTACGCTCGTTCCTTCTTCACTCACCATCACTTCCCTTTCCCACCCCATCCTCACATCCTCCCATCTCCCTCGGTTCGGCCGAAGGCCGGCCCCTGCGGGGCGACAACCGAGGGGATGGGGTGAGGATGGGAATGAGAGAAGCGGATAGACGACGGAACGAGACTCACTCCACACGGCTTCTTTCGTCTCTCTTACTCTTAGTCTCGTTCCGTCGTCTCTGCTGTACCGTTCGCCACTCATCTCCTCACGTCGTCGGCTCGGTTCGCTACGCTCATGCTCGGCTCCGCCGCTTCGTGTCTCACTCACTCCGTTCCCTTACCACTCGCGGCGCAGCCCAACCCCCGGGTTCCCTTCGGGCCGCGGAGCGGACCACCCGGGGGTGCCTGCGGCGCGTAGAGAGAGGATGACCGTGAGTAACAGCCGCTCGGCTTCGTGTCGTGTCACTCGTGTCCTCGCTCCTTACTCACTCGCCTCACGGTCCTCCCTACGGTCGGTTTCTTCCTGTCTGTGCCTGTCCGCGGCCTTCCGTCGTCACTTCCTCACGTCGTACGCCGGGAACCGGCCCGCTCCACCCTTCGTCTCTCGGGTTTCGCTCACCTTACGGTTCCCTCCACCCTCGTTCCTCGGGTTCCGCTCCGCGGGGAGTGGAGTGAGTGAGGCACGAGCGAGTGACACGACAAAAGGAGCGGGATACGAGGTACGGAAGGGTGGAGAGGAGCCGCTTACGTCACTCCACGCCGGGTCCCTTCATCTTTCGTCTCCGATCCCCGTCGCGTAGCGCCGCTTCGCGGCTCCTGCCTGCGGCGCGTAAATGAGACGGAAGGGATCGGTAGGGAAAGAGACGGCGTGGAGAGAGGAAGCGGCCCACCTTCCTTCGCCTGTCATCATCACCCGTGGTCTGGTCTGGTCCGCTCCTTTCACTCGCTTCCCATCCTGTGACCACTGTTGATGATTGAAAGGCTTGGAAGTGATTATAAGGTGATGAAAGGAGCGGTAACACCAGACCACGAGATGAAGAGTGATGATGACGGGACAAGGTTGGCCGCTTCTCTGAGTTCATGTCCTCGGTCCTCATCACTCGCTTCACTCACTCATCCTTCGTTCCTAAGCTCGTATCGTCCCTCGGTTCGCATCCCGCGCCGCCCTCGTTCGGCCCCGCCTCACTACCCACCCCTACCCACGGGCTTCGCCCTTCCCTTCACTCCGCCGTCTTTCTCACTACGTTCGCGAACCGCCGGCGGTGGGCCCGGCTCGTGGTCACTCCCTACGGTCGTTCCTCTCACCGGCGCCTGCGGCGGGCGTAGTGAGAGGAGTGTGGGCCCTTCGTCGCGAGGGATTGCGCCGGAACCGGGCCACTCGCGTCACTCGTCGGTCACTCTCTCTGTTCGCTCCCTTCCTCGCTACGCTCGTCCTTCGTCCCTCTGGTCCTCGGTCCCTCGTCACGAAGGGCGTGTGACTCGGGTTCCTCGTCCCCTCGTCCGGCGCGGGTGAACGGGCGCCGGTTCCTTCACACATCACTTCCTCTGGGCTTTCGCCACTCCGTTCACACGGCCCTTCCGTCGGCCTCGCCGGGAACCGGGCCACGAGCCACACGCCTCATCATTCCCTCGCCTGGCTCGGTCTTTCTTCGTCCTGTGTCTCGTCTCCTCGCCTCACTCGTTACTCGGTTCGTGCCTCACTCTCGTTACTCGCTCTGCTCGTCGTACCGAAGGGCCGTTCCCTCCCTCGGGCTTCGCCCTTCCCTCCCTCGTCTCTCCGCGTCTCTCTCGGTGCCGTTACTCGCTCTCGGTTCCCTTCACTCGCCTTCGGCACCGATCCGTGAGAGACGCGGGACGCTACGCCCGGCTCCCTACGCTCACCGTTTCTCCGCTCGCTGCCCGCGGCCTTCGCCCCGAGGCGGAACCGGCCCGCGGCCTCTCCCTTCGGTCGTCTGGCTCCCTCTCCGCTCCCTACACTCGCTACGCGTCCGCCGACTCCCTTCGGTCGCGACCGCTGCGCGGCGTAATGAGTGAGGAGGTGAATGAAGAGAGCCGACAAGCGAGTGACGTGAGAAGCGGGTGGACAGAGGCCGGGCCCGTCACGACAAAGAAACCGACATGAAGACGGGCCCAACCTCTGTTTCCATGTCCGGCCGCTTCTGTCGTCGCTACGGTTCGGTCGTGTCTCTCTTCGCTCGTCTTACTCCCTCACCATACGCGCCGCAGGCGGCCGGGACGGGCTCCGTTCCCTTCGGGCCCGGGCCCGGCCTCCGGCGGGTAAAGGAGGTGAACGACGAGTGAACCGGGATGATTCGGGCCGTGAGGCGGTCTCCTTCTCACTCACCACCTTTCCCTCTCATTACATTCGCGCCGCAGGCGGGAGTGAGGGCGGAGACCGAGCGCTACGCGATCACGGAACGAGGCCGAAGGCAGAGAGACGAAGAGAGCGGTGAAGCGAGGTTGACCGTCCCTCACTCCCATCCCTTCGCCTGCGGCTCGGGCTCGGTTCCCTCGGCACGACGTGAGGAGTGAGAGGAAGAGCCCGACGAGAGAGCGGGGATGACGGTGATCGGCCAGACAAAGAGACCGCGAGTGGCCGCTCCTTTCACCGTCATCCACCCCGCTCCTCGGTCGTTCGGTTCCTCTCTCTCGGCTCCCTGCCTCCGGCGCTCGCCGTTCGGTTCCACCTCACGACCGCTCCGCGGGGAATGACTGAGGAACGAGGGAATGAGCCAAGGGAGCGGGTTATGTGAGGTGAAGAGCGGCGGACAGGAGAGGAACCGAACCAAGGACGTGAGTAACCCGCTCCTATCCACACGTCTCGTCCCCTCACCGTTCATGTCACTCCGCTACGCTACGCTCATTCACTCTTCTTAGGTGAGGTGACGAACCGTGTGAATGAGAGGAGCGGAGTGACAAGGTGAGGGTCGTGAGGCTCGTGACGTCATCCTCTCGCTTCGGCTGTCGCTCGCTTCTTCCGTCTCTCGTCTCACTCCGGCCTCCGGCCCGTCTCTCCACTCTCTCCCGCTCCGCGTCCGATCGCTACGCGACGTGCCTACGGCGTGTACGGAAGTAGCGAGAGTAAGACGGATATAGACGGAGAACTCGAGCTTATGATTCCCTGTTTCCTTGTCACTTCCGTTCCGTGTCCTTCCGGCTCATATCATCCTCGCCTTTGGCTCGGTTCATTCACCTACAGGCACTTCACTTCCAAGGATTCTAAGGTTGGAGCTCGGTCACCATTAGTAAGCCCGAAGGATATGGATTTTATCAATAATTTTCTATCTTCATATTTCTTTCCGCTTCTTTTCATTATAAAATCCATATCCTGGCCGCTACGCTAGATTTAAAGTGAATGCAGGATTTCTAATGTATAATCTATTAAGTCATAATAATATAATAAGTACTAATGTTGAAATAATAAGTCATAATGTGAATCTAAGGTTGGAAGTAATATTAGTAATGAATCTAAAGTTGTAATAATAAGTCTGTAATATATAAAGTTAAGATATATAAAGTCTATATTTCTAGGTTGTGACAATATAAGTAATATAATAGATTCAAAGTTAAGAACTATAATGTAATAATATCTAAAGTTGTAGCATTAAGTCCTAGATTTCATGGTTGTATCTTACATTAGATTCCAAAGATTACAAAAGCTGTAATGATAAAAGAGTGAACAAAGTGAACGGGAAATGAAATGCCTTTAAATAATTTAGGATTTACAGATTAATATTAGATTTCATGGGCAGTTTTAAAGGCATTTCATTGACAACTTAATGGCCAAGAATTCAATAGCAAAATAAATGACAATGAAATGCCTTTAGAAACAAGAAAGTAATCTGTAAAATCCTTGTCTGTCTCTTGGTTTCTCGTAAATCCTGCTCCTGTGTCACGTGACGAAGGCCGAACGATACGGGCGAGGAACTCACGATCAAGGTTGTCGCTTCACTTGACATTATCCCACCTACAGGCGTAATCTTCTTGAGTCACCGTCCTTCGGCCGTAAGAACAGCACCTGTAACCCGCTCCTTACGTCGTGAGGCGGAGCCGAACACCCGAGGGAGACGTGTAACGGAAACCGAAGGGATGTGACGAGCGTAGTGAGAAGAAGCCCGACGGTTCCGGTACACGGGTCACGAGGGGCCGCTATCATTCTCGTCGGGCGTCTACCGGGTCGTTCATCGTCAGGCTCTTCACTTCCCCGGTACACTTCTCCTCGCCTGGCGGCTTAGTCCCAAGAGCAGGAAAGAAAGGGGAATGTTGGACCTTCCTTGACTGGCGGTTGAACTCAGAGAATGATTCGCCAGTACACGGTCAACCTTCCTTGTCCCACCCGTCTCACCGTCTCCCGTACCGTCGCATCGGGCGGAGCCCGGCCCACAGGGCGAAATGCGACGGAGAGAGACGGTGTGTGGACGGGTGGATCGTGGCGAGTAAGAAGAGACCGTGAGACTCGCCACTCTTGGCTCTCGCTACGCCCTTCGGTCGTCTGTCATCCTCCCTTCGTGCTACGCGTTCGCCCGCTCCTCGTTACACTCGTCGCTTCCCGCTGCGCGGGCGTATATGAAGAGAGAAGAGAAGAGCGGGCGAACATGGAAACAGACCAACAGAAGATCGATGGAAGCGGTTAAACCAAGATATGAAGAAGATAAAGATAAATAAATAATAATGTAATCCTAAATCTTTTAATAGTTTTATCTTTGTAATACCGCTACAATTGATAACTTATTTGATAATTCTTTCAATGCATTTTAAAGTCTTAGGAATCTAAAGGCATTTAAGTGATAAATCTATTGGGCCTCTGTTACCGCCGGCCTGTCTGCTTCTCCCTTCCTCCTCCGGGTCTCGCTTCGCCTGGTGTCGTGTCACTCCGTTCGTCCTTCCACTCCACTCGCTCCGCTCGACCCGTAGGGGAGGAGGAATGGAGTGAGCAGAGCGAGTGACAGGCCGACGACACGAAGGAAGAGCGGATATGACGGGTCTCTTCCTCACTGTCCCTTCACTCTCCCGTCATCCTCCCTCCCATCGTCGTCCGGAGGACGGGCCCGCAGGGGCGAGTGAAGGACGTGAGGAGTGAACGAGACCCGAAGGGACCGGCCGGAGGCCCCGAAGGGACGGCACGGACGACGGTAACGAGGAGCCCGAAGGGAATGTGACGAGGAAACCGGCGAGATGGACGGTCCGTGCCGCTTCCTTCGGGCTCATATTATTATACATTAAATGACAAGGAATTAACGATATCCGAGAGAGACGAGCCCAGGGAAAAGGACGCCGAGCGGCTGTTTCTACCGGCATTCTATTCACTAACCCAACATAAGATCTTTCAATAATAAAGTTATGCCTAGAGAATGAACCGGGCCCTTCACTTCTCACATCTCTTTTTCTCTTCTCTTAAGGGAAGGGCCCGGAGGATATGAATACAGGGAAGTGATTACGAGAGAAGGATGAACGAGGAACAGAGGAAAGAAGCGAGAGACCAAAGTGACGAGTGGATAATGGGAGTGAGTAAGAAGCGGTCTGGTTATGTGGTCACCATTCTCGCCTCATCTCGGTCCTGTTCCCTTCGTCCTTCGTCCTTCGGTCACGGACCGGCCTACGGCGACTAGAGGAGAATGGTGACCGTAAGGAGAGAACTAGAAAATAGATTGATAATAGATTTAGGAATTAAAGTTATGTAAAATCCACTAAGAAATCAATGATTATTTATTTGTATTTAATTTGTATTCATTTTGGTTCATTGACTTTAAGGAATTTCATATTCTTACATAACTTTATTATCTGCATTTCCATTTCTTTTTTGTTCTCATATTATTTTTCTATTGATATTTCTTTAGTCTCAGAAATGCAGATAATAATAAATAAAGAACAGAAATTCTAATGATAATTTGTGCTTAATTTGTTGTCTTATGGTCTTAGGCCGGAAGTAACCTGTCTGTCCCGCATGCCATTCCCTCGCTTCACCGTGACCGTTCCCTACGCCTTTCACTTCCCGTTCCTTTCTCTCTCTCATTACGCTCGCGCAGCGGGAAGTGAGTGAGGCGCAGCCGAGGGAACGGTCACGAGCGTAGCGAGGGAGCACGCGGAGCGCCCGAGGGACGAGGATGGGAAGGGAGTGACCGAGCCGCAGGCCGAGGGAAAGACCAGACCAACCGAGGACCGAGGGAGACAACAGAACTTATGATGGACCGCTCCTTGTCTGGCCGAACCTTCCTTGACCGACCGTTACAGCTTCAACCTTGTATTTATTACTAATTAGTTCCAACCTTGTATATATTACTTATATTATAGCTACCTTGTATTTATTACTTATATTGCTTCAACTTTAGATTCATTTCTAGACTTAAATATCTTAACTTTATATATCTTATTATTACTTATATTGTCACAACTTTAGAATTTATTACTTTATATGTACAACCTAGGATTATATACATATTATAGTTATAACCTTATATTCTACATACATATTATATCTTAACTTTATGACTTAATAATATAACCATGAAATCTAGACTAATAAGCAGTAAAGAAAATAATAAAAAGATATGTGAAGAAAATGCTATTTTATTATTATATTTTATGAGAAATCTTTTGGGCCCTTTGCTATCAATAATAAAATAGCATTTTCTATTTATAAATCTAATGATATGTCAAGATTAGTCCAAATAATAGAAAATAAATTACAGATAATAAAGAAATATAAAATTCTTCAAATAACTTTCTATCTTCTAACCTTTCTGGTATTTCATTTGTCTTAAGAATCCTTGTCTAGCGGTCAATATCATTAGAATTCTTTTTGGACTAATATGCTGCTACCTTAGGATTCATATAATTATAGCTTCAACCTTAGAATTACATTATATTAGATCTTAAGTTATAAAATCCTTGACAGCTTATGACATGAAGACAGCCGTGAGGCGAAGTGACAAGGGAACACCAGACGAGCGGCTGTCACTAGAAATCTCATGGTTCGCCTCTGCCTTCGTCACCCTACACCCTTACCTTCGGCGCCGCAGGCGGGGTGAGACGCGACGAAGGAAGCGGCGAACCCCCCTAAGGGGCGCCTCCGGCGGGGTCGCCGCTTCACCGTCTCTCCGCTCACCTCACGTTCCTCTGTCTCGTTCGGATCGCGTAGCGCCGCTTCGCGGCTCCCGCCTGCGGCGCGTAGTGGAACGGAGCGACAAGGGCGGGAATGTTACGAGGGAAGCGGTTAACCTCGCCTTAGAGACGCTTCGCTAGTCGTTACCTTCCCGCTTCCACCGACATCCTCTCCTCGTCACCTTCCCCGCTCCGCGGGCGCCGAAGGCGGGTGACGAGTGTGGAGGTGGCGTGGTTCGCCGTTCATATTGTCGTCTCACCACATCCTCCTCCACCGTGAGGGGCGAAGCCCGGCCCGGAGGGCTCACGAGAGGAGGATGTGACCCGTAACGACAATATGATCTCGGGTTCCAAGTTCCAGGATTCATAGTCTTATTGTCACTTCACTAGTTACTTCCGCCCCTTATCATTCCCGTCGGAGACCGTGTCACCCGGCGAAGCCGCCCGGAGGGGAAGGTGACACGAGAGGCGACGGGAATGGGGGCGGATATGATAATGGTTGATCTGGGGCTGAGTCTTAATGTCTTGAGTTACCTTCCGGCTTAGAGACCAGTCCAACCGCTGCATCTCCTCGTGTCATCCCGCTCCTCACGTGCTCTCCTTACAGTCACGCCCGTAGCGTAGCGAAGGGATGGGATGACACGAGATGCAGCGGTTTATATGGTGAGGTAATAACTGGACTAGTGACCAACCTTTCTCCACTCTACACTTCTCTCACTCCAGTCGCTTCACCTTCGGCTCGCGCCTTTCGTAACGAGAAGCGAACGTAGTGAGAGACGAGTGGAGAAAGGAAGAGGCGAAGGAGGTGGATTTTATTATGAAGTGAAACAAAAGATATGAAAAGATAAGAAATGAATAATAAAATCCACCATTCATAAGTTCCTTTCCTCGTCTCTCTCATCACGTACACCCCGTAGGGAGGAGTGACCGAAGGGAACGCTACGCGATCGGTCTCCCTACGGGGTGATGAGAGAGACGAGGGGAGGTGATGTGGTGTGACGGGTTGGGTGAGGGTAGGGATGGGGTGAGGGTCGTCTCTTGTCACACCACATCACCTCCTTCACTCCCTACGTCGGTCACGCTCCCTTCGTGGCCGCTCCCTTCCGCCGTTCCGTCGGGAACCGGGCCGCGTCCCTCGTCTCCTCACTCACCTCGGTCGTGCTTCACTTCGCTCCGCCACTTCCCTCGGCTCCTTCGTCGCCTTCGGCCCGCTGCGCGGCGTATGGTTAAGAGAAAGAATGAGAAGTGATGACGAAGGAGCCGGAACAGAAGTGGTTAGGCTCGTTCACTCGTCGCTCTTTCTCTACTTTCACTCGCTCCTTATTCACTCGCGTCGCAGACGGGAGGGCGGAGCCCGCTACACGATCCGCTACGGTCCCTTGTCCCTTCGTCGATCGGATCGTGTAGCGCCCCTTCGGGGCTCCCGCCTGCGGCGCGTAGTGAGGGGACAACCGAAGGAACGAGGATCGGAGAGACGAAGGTTGACCCCGAGCCAAGAGCGGCGTAAGGCGTGGATGTGAAGAGAGCCGGCTCGCTCCATTTCCTTTCGTCTTTCCACTCGCCGGTTCTCTTCCCACGCCTTTCACTCCTCCCTTAGGCGGGTTCCCAATAGACGGATAATGATAATTCTAATGAAAAATCAATGGTTGAACGTGGGAACCCGCCGTGTACAGGGATAACTTAGGATTTCATTGTCAGGTCCTCACTTCCTTGCATTCATTCTCAAGGTCCGGTCCTTCTCACGTTCCGTCCCTTTCCCCTCCGGGTCACCGCGTAGCGGCCGGGACGGCCCGTGGCCGGACCGGTGCCTGCGGCGCGAGTGGAACGAGGGAAGCAGGGAAGCGAGCGGTGAAAGGGACGTGTGAAGGACCGTCGGGCCACACCGTTTCTCACTTCGTTTCACCGGTTGTGTCCCTCGTTCCTTCCCTCGTCACATCCCTTCGGTCGGTCTCGGTTCCTATCCTCACCTCACCCTCCCTACGGTCGTGACGAGGAACGAGTAAGGTTACGGACGGGACATGGAAGCGAGCGAAGCGAGGTGGAAAGGACCGGAGTAACCGACCGAGGGACGAGGCGAGGATCCTTAGGACACAGCCGTAACATCCTCTGAGTTCCGCTCCTGTGCTCCACTCCTTACAGTCGCTACGCGGAGCGGATAAGGTGAGGTGAAGAAGCGACTGTAAGACGCGAGGAACCGAACCGATACGATCCGCGGCTCATTCCTTCCGTCATCCGTACGCCGCGCAGCGCCCGACCGAAGGGAGCCCGGCGCCGAAGGCAGAGGGTGACCGAAGGGAAGGAAGCGTGCCGGTTCCCGGCCGAAGGAACGGAGGACGGAAGGCCGCGGAGATGAGTGAAGGGAAAGAGCGGCCGAACAGAGAGAGTAAGAGACGAGGTGAACGGATGACGAGTCTAAGGTTGGAGTGAACTTTCCTTTCATTTCTGGGATAAATCTCTTGGCCTTGAGTTACCTTCCTGCATTTTATTATTCTCTTCACTTAATGGACAAGGATAACTTTCTCTTAGTCACAGTAATAATAAATTTGTAATCTCTGTACATTTCCTAGGCTTAATTTATTATTTATTTGTACTTTTATTAGGTTTCAATTTCCTGGTTCATCCTTCCTTGGTTTCTGTTCCAGTGAACGGCCCTTACGGGTTACATCATCCTCTGTTCCTTACGTTCCTTACCCGTCTCGTCTGCTCCTCGGTTCGGTGCTCACCTCGTCACATCCTCCACGAGACGGAACGGAGCCTCCGGCGGAGAGACGGTGAGAGAGAGGATGAGGCGAGGACAGGGAGCACCGAGGAGCAGAGTGAACGAGACGAAGAGCATACGGGAGCAGGCGGGACCATAATGTAACCTGTAAAACTCTTGACTTTATAGATTTCCTGTAATTATTTTCTTATATTTTTTATTACTAATGAAATCTCATTTACAATCATATCCTTGTCCTCTGATCATAAATTATTTTTGGAATCTTGGTTTTTTATTAGGGATTACTATTTTATTACAAATTATATCTGGAATCTTCTTAGGTTTACATTATACATCAGATATTAATTCAGCATATTTTAGTATTTTCTTTATTATTAGAGAAATATATTATGGATGGTGTTTACGTTATCTTCATTCTAATGGTTCATCATTTGTCTTTCTTTTGATATTTCTACATCTTGGAAGAGCTATATCTTATGGTTCATATTTTTATAATCCAAATACTTGGTTTTCTGGAATTATTATTATCTTCTTCTTAATGGGAACAGCATTTATGGGTTATGTGTTACCTTTAGGACAAATGAGTTTATGGGGGGTTACAGTAATTACAAATTTATTATCTGCATTTCCATCTTTAATAGAATGGCTTTGTGGAGGACATTACATTTACAATCCTACATTTAAGAGGTTCTTTGTCTTTCATTTTCTATTTCCATTTCTTCTTTGTGGGTTTCTTCTTTATCATATTTTTAATCTACATTTTCTATCTTCTAATAATCCTTTAAGGAATTCCACTAATAATAAAATAGCATTTTTCCCTTTCATTATTAGTAAAGATTTATATGGAAAGATATTAATTCTCTATCTATATCTTCTTCAAATTCATTTCGGTTTCTCTTCTTTCTCACATCCAGATAATGCATTAGAAGCATGTGGATTACTTACTCCTTTACATATAGTACCTGAATGGTATTTCTTATGCCAATATGCTATGTTAAAAGCTGTGCCAAATAAAAATGCAGGATTCATTATATTATTTACTTCTATCTTCATCTTATTTTACTTTATGAGAAGTCTTTCAATCTCATTCTATTTTATAATATTTTTCACCAATAGATTTAATGGTTTTTATCTGTGCTTTTGGTTTCTTCTTCTTTTTTCTTTTATTTGGATAGGTGGTCAATTTCCTGTAGACAACTTTCTATCTTATGGTCGTATCTTGACATTACATTATTATTATCTTCTTATCTGTATCTTATTTTTATTTAATGTAATGTCAAGATTAAGAGTGAAATGGATATGAAATTTAATAAAATCTGCATTCCCTGGATTCTAAGGATTCTTCATGTCACTTTCTAACCGCTTCGCTCGATGCTTGTCACTTCCTCGGTCTTACTGTCCCCGCTTCCCTGCTGTCCCTCCGACCCTTCCCACACTCGCCACTCGTTCCCCAACCCCCGTAACTGTCACCGCTCTTCCGTCGGGTTCCCGCTCCTGTCGTCGCTTCACCCTTGGAATCGCATGCCAGTCCATCCCGTTCCCTTCCACCTCCGCTACGCTTCGGTTCCGGGACGGGAATGGAAGGAACGGAGAGAGTGACATGAACCGGACCGAAGAAGCGACTAAGAGACAAGTAGAAACCAACCTTAGACACAGCTTATGATTGAGGATTTATCCGGTAGAAATCTCATGGTTCCGCTCCTCTTGTCGGTCTTTCTCCTCGCCTGTCTCTCATTCCCTCCGTACGTCGAGTCGCGTCCCTACGGTTCCACTCCTCTCCTTACGCGCCTGCGGCACGTCCCGTAGGGAATGAGTGAGCGTAGCGAGTGAAAGACCGGAGGGATGAGTGTAGCGGAGCGGAACGGTGCCGGAGGCGGGAAGGAAGGGACGGGCGAAGGTAACAGAGGTTGGATGGGCCCTGTCACGGTTACACGCCGCGGACTGTCACTCACCCGTCTCTCACGCTCTTCACCCGGTCTCATCCCTCCCCTCGTTACACTCGCCGCGCAGCGGGAAGGGAGGGAACCGACCGGGCGAACGCGTAGCGAGAGCGGAAGGGAGGTGAGTGACCGACACGCGGAGCGGCGGGGAGGGGACGGAAGTGATGTGACCGCGGAGCGTGACGAGAGTAAAGAGAACCGAGCCGCCTCTTCGCGTCACTCATCCCCCTCGCCTGTCGGCCGGTCCTTCTCTCACTCCGTTCCTTACGGCCCGAGCCTCCGGCGAGGATGGAGGAGAGGAAGAACGAAGGAAGCGAAAGCCAGACGAAGTGATGAAGCGACGACACGAAGGACCGGCTCGCTATCGCTTCACCTCTCATTACGGAGTCCCTCGTCTAGTCGGTCACTCTCCACGTTCCTCTCACTACGCGTCGCAGACGGGAGGGCCCCGGCCCGCTACGCGGTCCCTTCGGTCGGGGCTCCTCCCTCACGGCTGCGCCGCGTAACGACAAGAGGAACGGAGTGACCGACGAGCGTAGAGTGAAGTGGATGAAAGGAACGGAACCAAGCGAGGAGATCATGGACACGGTTAAACCTTAGAATCTTATTTACATTATATGTTTTAACTTTAGATCTACATATACATTATTATTACTTATATTAGTTACAATCTTAGAATCTATTATAATATTAGTTCCAACCTTATATTCATTACTTTATTATTCTTAACCTTACATATTATAGCTACAACTATGGATATTACTTACTTATAGTTTTAACTTTATATATCTTAGGATTCTATTACAGATATTGTCTTAACCTTAGATTCATTATTCATAGACTTAATAGATTCAACATTAGTACTTATTACATATTAGTTTTAACCTTATATTCCTTATTACTTATATTGTTTAACCTAGGATTATTATATATTAGTTATAACCTTAGGACTTATTATATTATTACTTATAGTTACAACTTTAGTATCTATTACATATATTAGTTACAACCTTGAATATTAGACTTATAGTTTTAACATTAGATTAACCGCTTCTATGCCTTACGGTTCATATCTTCCAGTAATAATTTGTATTAAGAGAACCAAGGAAGGAACCTACCGAAGTGCCGTGATTCAAGAGAAAACTGGTGCTCAGGGTCTTATTGTCAGGCCGTTGGCTTCCTCGTAATCAAGGATGACTCAATTTCTGAGAGACGAGGGTAGTGACAGTGAGGAAGTCCTTACACCGCTCATGCTGGACGGAACTTACCTGTCAAGGAATTTTGCTACCTTAGGACCTTTCCTAACCTTACAGCCGCCGTGTCTGGCTCCTTCTATCGGGTCTCAGGTTCGGTCGTTCTCATGTCGTTCACTCCCTTACCATTCACCCCGTAGGGAAGGAGCCGAAAGGCGACTGGAGGTGGAGGTACGGAACCGAAAGGAGCCCAGAGGCGACGAGATGGAGGGGTGAATGGGAGTGAACGAGTGACACGGCGAGGGTAAGTGAGAGACACGAAGTGACGACCCTCGCCCCACATCACTCGTTCACTCTGGTCCTCGGTTCGTTCCCTTGTCTCTCACCTCGGCCCTTCGTTCCTCGGTCCTCTCTTCGTTCGTCACCCTCGTCACTTACGCTCCTCGGTTCCTCACTCCGTTCGGAGCCGCAGGCGTAGAGAGGAGAAGAACCGAGGGAAGCGTAAGGGTGACGAACAGAGGACCGAGGTAACTGTAAGGATTCTTCATTTTATTATTACATTTTACATTTTACATTTCCTGTTTCATTTGGAAGTGAATTCAAGGTTACGGGGTTGGTCCCTGAGAGCGGGCTCGTCATTCTCTTGTCTACTCGCCCGCGGCTCGCTTCGCTCACCATTTACTCCTCTCCACCGCGTAGCGTAGCGCTCGGTTCGTTCACTCTGCTCACTTCCTCGCTCCTCGCTACGCGGTGTATGGTTAGAGGAGTAAATGATACGAGCGAAGAAGGAACGACAGAAGCGAGGATACGACTAGCGAAGCGGCTCCGTGACAAGGACAACAGTCGTATCGGTCGTTACTTCCGTCTAGTCGGTTTCTTTCCTCGTTCCTCACTCCGTTCACTGTGTTCGCCCCTCGTTCTCACGGTTCACTCGTGGCTCACTTCGTTCACTCCGTAGGCGTACCGAGGGAGGTGAAACCGACCAGAGGGAGGATGAACCGAACGAGGAAGGCAAGGAGTGGAGAGTGACGAAGAGAGCCACGAGGTGAATGAGAAACCGACTAGACGAGAGAAGCATGGGAACAGAAGCCAGAAGATTCCTAAGGCATTTCGTTCTTCATTCTCACTTATTTTAAATCTGTTGGTTTCTCATAGCCATTAGAATAACCTTAGATTTACAGATTCTTTTAATTCTTTAATCTAATATATTTCTCTAATTTATTTCTCTTTATCATTGGCATTTCATTTGTCTTATTTTTCTTTATTATATTTTATGAGGTGAACAAATGAAATGCCAATAATAAAATATAATAAGATGAAGAAAACCATAAGATAGAAATTCTATTCATTCTAGTTCTTGGTCTTTATTAACTTTTCCATCTCATTCTATCTTATGGTTTTCTCTTAAATACAAATAAATAATAAATGATCTGAGATTAAATTCGCTCCATTTCTTATCTTTCTAATGGTTTTTGCTATGCTTTTCATGAAATCTCAGATCATTTACTCGTGTCCTTCGTGCTTCCGGTTCGGTCTTCGTCTGTTTCACTCCGTTTCACGCCTCATCCCTCACCTACAGATAATAAATTTAAGGTGTTACACGGTTGTAGCTGGAGAACCTGATGTAGTGACAAGTGAAGTGAGTGAACGACGAGCGACTAGCGAGACTCACGAACGGAACAGAAGGAGTGTGAGCCGCGTCTTGTCGTCGGTCGTCATCATCCTCCCTCACCTCCCGTCGGTTACCGTCGTCGTTCCGTGTCTTCGTCACTCCACTACCTCCGGTTCCCTTCGTTCTTCGCCCGAAGGGCCCCTCCGGGAGGATGAGGTGAGGAAGGGAAGGAGCGACGAAAGGAGTGACAGACCGACCGAACCACAGACGACCGGAGGGATACAAGTGAAGGAACCTTACGACCTTAGGACTTAATTCGTCATCATTTGTCTCTCATTCTCACCTCTTCCCCTTATCATTTCGCCCCGCAGGGGCCCCGCTTCGCGGGATGAACGGGAATGAGGAACGAATGAGAGTGAAGAGCGAGAAGCGGGGATGATGTGGGCCTGGCATCGGTTAACCCTTGATTTGTGGCTCGCCAAGGATAACAGGTTCTTGAATCCTAAGAGCTCCTACAAAAGGATTCTGATGGCACCTTCATGTCGGTTCACCTCCCTGTCTCTTCGCTCACCATCCTTTCCCCTCTGCTACCCCGGTCTCCGACCGGAGGGAGGGGAGCCGGATGGAACGCGTAGCGAGACAGACGGTGACCCGACCCTCCGGGAGAAGAGACCGGGGAGAGAGACGGGACGAGACACACGTAATCCATCTCGTTACTCACGTCGTGTGTCTCGTCCCTCGCCCGGTCACTTCGTCTCTCGGTTCCTCACTCGCCCCTTCGGTGCTTCCCTCGTCACACTCGTTCCTCGTGACCGAACCGGAGGTGAGGAGAGAAGGAACGTGACGAGGGAAAGGAACCGAGAGATAGAGCGTGAATGACCGTCACTCTTCTCTTCTCTGTGCCTTTCGTCTCTCGTCATTCACGCTCTATCCCCGCGTCTCTCATCTCGTCACCTTCGGGTCTCGTTTCCTCGGCGGGTCCGTTCGTCCCTCACTCGTTACACGCCCGCCTCGTCACCTCGTCCCTCGGTGCCGAGACCGCTCCGCGGGTGATGGTTGAGGGCGAGTGAAGGGCGTGTAGAGTGAAGAAGGACGAAGGGAACCGGTAGAGACAGAGAAAGAGCGGGCCCGTCACCATTCTCTTCACACACGGGCCCGTAACACCCACCCAACCACATCATAGGACTTATTATTACTTATATTAGTTATAACCTTAGGATCCTTATAGACTTATAGTTTGTACCTTAGATATTACTTATATTTCTTATATTATATATCTTAGGACTTACAGTCTAACCCTTAGATATTACTTAACTTAGCTACAACCTTGTATTTATATCTTTTATTGTCACAACCTAATATTTATTACATTAATTATTCTTAACTTTAGATCTTATATTATAGTAGCTACAACCTTATATTCTATTATTAATTACAACTACAACCTTAGGATTACATAGGACTTATAGTTATAACCTAGGATTCATTACTTATATCTCTTAACTACAGATTCATTATATGACTTAATATGTACAACTTTAGATCTTATTATGACTTAATATATTTTAACTTTAGATTCATAGACTTAATATCTATAACTTTAGTATTTATTATGGTGGATTTTATTATGAAGTGAAACAAAAGATATGAAAAGATAAGAAATGAATAATAAAATCCACCATTCATAAGTTCCTTTCCTCGTCTCTCTCATCACGTACACCCCGTAGGGAGGAGTGACCGAAGGGAACGCTACGCGATCGGTCTCCCTACGGGGTGATGAGAGAGACGAGGGGAGGTGATGTGGTGTGACGGGTTGGGTGAGGGTAGGGATGGGGTGAGGGTCGTCTCTTGTCACACCACATCACCTCCTTCACTCCCTACGTCGGTCACGCTCCCTTCGTGGCCGCTCCCTTCCGCCGTTCCGTCGGGAACCGGGCCGCGTCCCTCGTCTCCTCACTCACCTCGGTCGTGCTTCACTTCGCTCCGCCACTTCCCTCGGCTCCTTCGTCGCCTTCGGCCCGCTGCGCGGCGTATGGTTAAGAGAAAGAATGAGAAGTGATGACGAAGGAGCCGGAACAGAAGTGGTTAGGCTCGTTCACTCGTCGCTCTTTCTCTACTTTCACTCGCTCCTTATTCACTCGCGTCGCAGACGGGAGGGCGGAGCCCGCTACACGATCCGCTACGGTCCCTTGTCCCTTCGTCGATCGGATCGTGTAGCGCCCCTTCGGGGCTCCCGCCTGCGGCGCGTAGTGAGGGGACAACCGAAGGAACGAGGATCGGAGAGACGAAGGTTGACCCCGAGCCAAGAGCGGCGTAAGGCGTGGATGTGAAGAGAGCCGGCTCGCTCCATTTCCTTTCGTCTTTCCACTCGCCGGTTCTCTTCCTCACGCCTCTCCACTCTCTCCGATCCATACCCTTCGGGAGCGAACGAAGAGAGCGGACGGCGCTCGGTTCCGACGACCGAAGAGAGGAGAAGAGCGCCGAGGGAACGAACGAAGCCCGAAGGTAGCGAAGTGATGTGACCGGGCTTCTTCCGTCACGTCGGGTTCCTCTCTCACTTCGTTCCTTTGTCTCCCTCCGTGTCGGGCGAAGCCCTCGCCTCCGGCGGTGAGTGTAAGGAGCCGACGAGAGGCGGGGATGATGTGGGAGGCGAGACACTTCACTTCACTCTCTCTTCACTTCGGTCGTGTGTCTCGCCGTTCACCCACATCATCCGCCTCCGTGGTCTCTCTGCTCCCGTTCACCTTATCCACCCGTGTCCTCCGTGCTCCCTTGGTTCCGTCTTACGCCTTCACCTTCGGTCGCCTTCGGCCACGAGTGGAACGAGTGAACGTAGAGAGCGAGAGACACGAGTAGACGAAGAGAGCGACAGTAAGGTGAAGGTTGAGACGGGTCAGGTGGTTGTCACTTCACTTGTTTCTAAGCCTCACCATCACCATCCCTCATTACGTGCCGCAGGCAGGAGTGAAGGAGTGACAAAGGAACGACGGAACGCTACGCGGTCGCCTGCGGCACGGAAGGGATGGTGATGGGATGACGACAGAAGCTGAGTCCCAAGGTCATGATTTTTCCTTATCATTTGGTACTTTATGGTCAAGTTCTCTTTAGGCTTAGGAATCTTCTCCCGTCGTCTGTCTCTCGCTGCTTCCGTATGCCGTTCCGTTCCTTCTCTACGTTCACTCTCTACACTCTCCATACGCCGCGCAGCGGTCCGGAGGACGAAGGACGACGGGAGAGCGCGGAGCGAGGGAAGGAGGAACGACTGAGCGTCTCTCACGGCGCCCTTCGGCCGGAGGATGGAGCGAAGCGAGTAACGGAGGGAGTGAGCCGCAGGCGCCGAACGAAGTGAGAAGACGACAGGCGAAGTGACCGACGGTACGAGGAGAGCGACAGACGGGTGAGACTATGACAAGATACAACCATGAAATCTTATGTGAATGCTCCTTGTCTAGCGGTCTCATTATTCCTCCTTTGCTGTTACTGCCGGCTCATCCCGTTCCTCCTTCACCCCACGTCACTCTCTCGCTACACTCGTTCATGCCGTGAGGATTGGAGGAAGAATGACGACAAGATGAACGGCACGAGTGAAGTGAGAGAAGGGTGAAGGAGGGCCGCTCACGTCGTTCACTCACCACTCACCTCTCGGCCCTCTGTTGTGCTCCGTTCGTGTCTCGTGTCACTCACCTCTCACTACGCCGCGCAGCGGGCCGAGGGCCGAAGGCACCGAGGGACGGAGCGTAGCGAGGGACGGAGGTGACAAGGGCCGAAGGGACGCGTAGTGAAGGAGCGAGTAGCGAGTGAACGACATGCGACACACGACGAGGGAAGCGAGGAGACTGTTACTCACGTCCTGCGACTGTAAGGCTCGTTCACATCATTCCCGTTCCTGTCACTCTCTTCCCTCGGTCCTTCACTCATCTCCTCGCGCCGCAGGCACGTCCGAGGGAACGGAGTGAGTGACGGACGGACCGAGTAACGAGAGTGAAACGAGAGAGACGAGGACCGGAAGGAACGACCGTAGTGAGTGAAGGACGGGAATGAGTGAAGTGAGAAAGGAACAGGCGAAGCCCACGCGTTTCATTCACTTATAGTCGCTTCGCCTGTTCCTTTCAGTCGTTCTCTTGGCTCTTAGGTTCCCTGGGTTGTGTGTCCGCTCCCTTCACTTCCCACCGCTCATTCTCTTCATTCACTCGCGTAGCGGGAAGCGACCGTAGGGAGCGGCCACACGCGTAGCGAGGTAACGAGCGGAGAGTGTGGGCCCGCGTAGCGGAGTGAATGGCGGGCGCTACGGTCGGTTCCTACGTCTCACTCGCTTCGCGCCCGCCTCACTCACCTCCCTACGGTCGGCTCGTGAGACCGCTCCGCGGGGTATGGAAGGGGTTGGGTCGGGTGGGCAGGGAGTGAGCGACACGCAGAGCGAACGGTATGGGTGGAGGAACGAAGTGACCGCGAGTCGGACGCGTCGCTCACTCACTCATTACGTCGCCGAAGGCGTGGCGAGCGAAGCGAGACGGCAGGCACGAGACGAGAGTAACGAGATGAGGGACAGACGACTCGCGAGAGAGCCGGGACACAAATAATAAATGAATGAAAGAGGAAAATGCTGGATTATTTGTGTCCCGTCTTTCTCTCACATAGGATTCTTCATTCTTAAATCTATTATCCTTACAATCCACTTCTTTTCTGATGTTAATGAAGAATCCTATGTTCATCCCTTCCATGCCTTTACCTTCTCTCGTGTCTCATGTTGGAACTGGAAGAGATTAACCGTGTAACATGAGACCCGATCCGAAGGCCGAAGGCATGAGGTGAAGGGACGAATGTGAAGCGGTTAAGCGAGACCAACATGAGCGCGGCCCGTTCCTACACACTTCCCTCTCACTACGCCCCGCAGGGAGGAGCGACGTGAGGAGCGCTACGCGATCGTAACGACAACCGAAGGGCGAAGTGAAGTGAGCGAGCGTGACGAAGGGAGTGACGACCGGCCGGTTCCGGCCGTAGGCCGAAGGCAGGGGATGGGATACAAGGTGAGTACAACCTTGGAAGTGAATCATAGGCTGTGGACCAAGAGTTAGAGAGATGAAAGGCATGTGGTGAGTGACAAAGGAACGAGCCACAGGCCGTCGGTCTCTCTACTCGCTACGGTCTCCTCACTAACCACTCATTACGCGTCGCAGACGGGAGCGAGCGAAGTGAGCGCTTCGTGTCGGAGACCGAGGCCTTCGGCCGAGAGAAGCGGGAACGAAGTGAGAGACCGACAAGACGCGGGATGAGACGAGGGAGGGAAGGGCGAAGCCCGAGGGAGGGAACGGCCCTTCGGTACGACGAGCAGAGCGAGTAACGAGAGTGAGGCACGAACCGAGTAACGAGTGAGGCGAGGAGACGAGACACAGGACGAAGAAAGACCGAGCCAGGCGAGGGAATGATGAGGCGTGTGGCTCGTGGCCCGGTTCCCGGCGAGGCCGACGGAAGGGCCGTGTGAACGGAGTGGCGAAAGCCCAGAGGAAGTGATGTGTGAAGGAACCGGCGCCCGTTCACCCGCGCCGGACGAGGGGACGAGGAACCCGAGTCACACGCCCTTCGTGACGAGGGACCGAGGACCAGAGGGACGAAGGACGAGCGTAGCGAGGAAGGGAGCGAACAGAGAGAGTGACCGACGAGTGACGCGAGTGGCCCGGTTCCGTAGCGTAGCGTCACGAAGGGCCGTGAAGAGAGTGAAGTGGAGGAAGTGAGTGAGACACCGAGCCGCAGGCGACGGTAAGGTGAACGGCTGACGACACGGAACGGCCGCGAGTCGGACGCGTAGAGGGACAAGGGAAGGACCGAAGGAACGACCCGCGGACCGTACGGTGTCTCTCTCCCTCGGCTCACGTTCTTCACTCACTTCACCCTCTCCATACACGCCGTAGGCGGGAGTGAGCGAAGCGAGCGCTTCACGTTCCCCTCGGGGCGCCTACGGCGAGTGAAGCGTGAGGGAGTGAACGACCGCCGGGCCGGTTCCGTCCCGAGACGAAGGCCGGCGGCCACGAGCGAAGAGACCGCGAAGCGGGGCGTAGCGATCGGAGTGAGGAACGAACGGAGACACCGAGCGAACCAAAGGAGCGAGGGTTGAACGTGAGTGACGAACGGAGGGGGCCGCTTCACGGCGACGAACGTGACGAGGAGACAAGGGAACCGAGGAGCGTAGACGGCGAGGAAGCGGCCCGGGGTGGGAAGGGACACCGAGAGGCGAGGTGGACCGTGGGGGAGTGAACCGGCGAAGTGAGGTGAACGGCATGGGGAGGGACGAGAAGCGGACCGTGGGTCACTCTCTTCTCTCGTCGCCCGGAGGGCGCCCGTAGGGCAAGGAACGAAGCCCGAAGGGTCCCGACGAGCCGTGGAACGGCGGGCGAACCGGATAAGGAACGAGACGGTAAGCCAGACGGACCGCGGATTGGAGGGAATTATAAAATTAATATTAGTCCAAATATAAGAATTTCCAATATTATAGAAATTGTGTAGATAATAGAATATTGGAAATTCATATATTTTATAATTGTGGACTTTTTTATTGGCATTTAATTGAAATCTTATGGTTATTTATCTTTCTAGTCTTTTATTATTATTTACTATTAGAACTTACATTAAATGCCAATAAATTATACATTAGATTTATTTTGGTTATCATTTTTCCTTTAGATTTCTTAGGATTTCAGTCTCTTGGCCTTAAGATCAAAGATGCAGGAATTATAGTCTCATGACTTTTTAATCTTCTAATGTAATCCTATTTCCATTCTACCTCTTAACCTTTGCTCGTCCCTCGCCCGCTACGCTCTCCGCTCCATTCGCTCCCGATCCGTTCCATCTCCCCCGGAGGGCGGCCGAAGGCCGGATGGAACGGGGAGCGGAGCGGATGATGAGCGTAGCGAGAGGGACAACATGAGTGAGCGAAGTGAGCGAGCAGAGAGACAAATGATGTGACGAGATAAGACAAATAAAGTCCTTATCCGCCCTCCATCCTGTCGGTTCACACATCATTTGTCTCTCGTCAACCTACGGAAGCAACTGGAATAACCTTCCTTGGTCGATCTTCTCCTGTGAACATTCCCTCGCCTCATCATTTCCGTTCCCTTCGTGTCGTGTCCCCGCGAAGCGGCCCGTAGGGGAAGGACACGCCACGATCGGTAGGGAACGGAAGAGGCGAGGATATGAAGTGAAAAGGCGAGCGGATACAGTCCTTAGGTGGTTCGTTCGCCAGTCGTCTACTCGCTACTTCCGTTCGTCATTCTTCCTCTCGGTTCGTATCTCGTATCCTCCCGTCTCACGACCGGCTCCGCCGGGATGGGTGAGTGAAAGGAGGCCAGACCAAGAGAGCCGAAGTGAAAGACGGGAGGGCGGGATACGACATGAACGAGGGTCAACATTCTCCTCACTTACGCGGGACCCTCGGTCGTATCCCGCCTCTCACGCCGTTCACTCCGTTCTCTCCCCATCCCACCCCGGCCCCCGCGCTCTTCTCCGCTCGCCCCTCGCTACGGAACCGAGCGCCATTCACTCGCTCCTTACGTCTCTCGTTCATGAACGTAGTGAAGTGAACGGAGTGAGCGGCGCTCGTAAGGGACAGAGGGCCGGTCGTTACTCACGTCGTTCGTCCGCTCCGCTCTCTTCACTGTCGTCCTCCGTCTGTCGTCCTCCATCTCCGATCGCGTAGCGTTCCTCACTCCGTTCGTCACTCCCGGCTGCGCCGCGTATTGAGTGAGGGACGAGTGAGAGAGCGGCAAAGACGGGAGAAGAACGGTGGGAACGCGGAGCCAAAGGACGACTAGACCGGTAGAAACCTCATGGTCTCGCTCCGCTCGTTCACTTACGACGGTCCCTTACTCACTCCACTCCTTACGCGCCGCAGGCGGGAGCGAGCGGCACGCGAGCGCTACGCGATCGTAACGAGGGAAGGAGTGGAGTGAGCGTGCCCGCCGGGCCGGTTCCCGTCCCGAGACGGAAGGCAGGCAAGGAGATGGGGCGTGACGTGACGAGGAAACGACGGGAGAAACGAAGTGACGACAAGAGTGACGAGACACGCCCCATCACTGTCACTTTCCTCGTTTCACCGGTCACTTCTTCACCTCTTCCTCTACACCCTGCGGGCTCCGAGGGAACCGAGGTGAGTGACCGTAGGGAGTGAACCGAGGGTGACCGAGGGTCCGCAGGACGAGGGGAAAGGGAAGTGATGGGGCTCGCTACGCTCGTTCCTTCTTCACTCACCATCACTTCCCTTTCCCACCCCATCCTCACATCCTCCCATCTCCCTCGGTTCGGCCGAAGGCCGGCCCCTGCGGGGCGACAACCGAGGGGATGGGGTGAGGATGGGAATGAGAGAAGCGGATAGACGACGGAACGAGACTCACTCCACACGGCTTCTTTCGTCTCTCTTACTCTTAGTCTCGTTCCGTCGTCTCTGCTGTACCGTTCGCCACTCATCTCCTCACGTCGTCGGCTCGGTTCGCTACGCTCATGCTCGGCTCCGCCGCTTCGTGTCTCACTCACTCCGTTCCCTTACCACTCGCGGCGCAGCCCAACCCCCGGGTTCCCTTCGGGCCGCGGAGCGGACCACCCGGGGGTGCCTGCGGCGCGTAGAGAGAGGATGACCGTGAGTAACAGCCGCTCGGCTTCGTGTCGTGTCACTCGTGTCCTCGCTCCTTACTCACTCGCCTCACGGTCCTCCCTACGGTCGGTTTCTTCCTGTCTGTGCCTGTCCGCGGCCTTCCGTCGTCACTTCCTCACGTCGTACGCCGGGAACCGGCCCGCTCCACCCTTCGTCTCTCGGGTTTCGCTCACCTTACGGTTCCCTCCACCCTCGTTCCTCGGGTTCCGCTCCGCGGGGAGTGGAGTGAGTGAGGCACGAGCGAGTGACACGACAAAAGGAGCGGGATACGAGGTACGGAAGGGTGGAGAGGAGCCGCTTACGTCACTCCACGCCGGGTCCCTTCATCTTTCGTCTCCGATCCCCGTCGCGTAGCGCCGCTTCGCGGCTCCTGCCTGCGGCGCGTAAATGAGACGGAAGGGATCGGTAGGGAAAGAGACGGCGTGGAGAGAGGAAGCGGCCCACCTTCCTTCGCCTGTCATCATCACCCGTGGTCTGGTCTGGTCCGCTCCTTTCACTCGCTTCCCATCCTGTGACCACTGTTGATGATTGAAAGGCTTGGAAGTGATTATAAGGTGATGAAAGGAGCGGTAACACCAGACCACGAGATGAAGAGTGATGATGACGGGACAAGGTTGGCCGCTTCTCTGAGTTCATGTCCTCGGTCCTCATCACTCGCTTCACTCACTCATCCTTCGTTCCTAAGCTCGTATCGTCCCTCGGTTCGCATCCCGCGCCGCCCTCGTTCGGCCCCGCCTCACTACCCACCCCTACCCACGGGCTTCGCCCTTCCCTTCACTCCGCCGTCTTTCTCACTACGTTCGCGAACCGCCGGCGGTGGGCCCGGCTCGTGGTCACTCCCTACGGTCGTTCCTCTCACCGGCGCCTGCGGCGGGCGTAGTGAGAGGAGTGTGGGCCCTTCGTCGCGAGGGATTGCGCCGGAACCGGGCCACTCGCGTCACTCGTCGGTCACTCTCTCTGTTCGCTCCCTTCCTCGCTACGCTCGTCCTTCGTCCCTCTGGTCCTCGGTCCCTCGTCACGAAGGGCGTGTGACTCGGGTTCCTCGTCCCCTCGTCCGGCGCGGGTGAACGGGCGCCGGTTCCTTCACACATCACTTCCTCTGGGCTTTCGCCACTCCGTTCACACGGCCCTTCCGTCGGCCTCGCCGGGAACCGGGCCACGAGCCACACGCCTCATCATTCCCTCGCCTGGCTCGGTCTTTCTTCGTCCTGTGTCTCGTCTCCTCGCCTCACTCGTTACTCGGTTCGTGCCTCACTCTCGTTACTCGCTCTGCTCGTCGTACCGAAGGGCCGTTCCCTCCCTCGGGCTTCGCCCTTCCCTCCCTCGTCTCTCCGCGTCTCTCTCGGTGCCGTTACTCGCTCTCGGTTCCCTTCACTCGCCTTCGGCACCGATCCGTGAGAGACGCGGGACGCTACGCCCGGCTCCCTACGCTCACCGTTTCTCCGCTCGCTGCCCGCGGCCTTCGCCCCGAGGCGGAACCGGCCCGCGGCCTCTCCCTTCGGTCGTCTGGCTCCCTCTCCGCTCCCTACACTCGCTACGCGTCCGCCGACTCCCTTCGGTCGCGACCGCTGCGCGGCGTAATGAGTGAGGAGGTGAATGAAGAGAGCCGACAAGCGAGTGACGTGAGAAGCGGGTGGACAGAGGCCGGGCCCGTCACGACAAAGAAACCGACATGAAGACGGGCCCAACCTCTGTTTCCATGTCCGGCCGCTTCTGTCGTCGCTACGGTTCGGTCGTGTCTCTCTTCGCTCGTCTTACTCCCTCACCATACGCGCCGCAGGCGGCCGGGACGGGCTCCGTTCCCTTCGGGCCCGGGCCCGGCCTCCGGCGGGTAAAGGAGGTGAACGACGAGTGAACCGGGATGATTCGGGCCGTGAGGCGGTCTCCTTCTCACTCACCACCTTTCCCTCTCATTACATTCGCGCCGCAGGCGGGAGTGAGGGCGGAGACCGAGCGCTACGCGATCACGGAACGAGGCCGAAGGCAGAGAGACGAAGAGAGCGGTGAAGCGAGGTTGACCGTCCCTCACTCCCATCCCTTCGCCTGCGGCTCGGGCTCGGTTCCCTCGGCACGACGTGAGGAGTGAGAGGAAGAGCCCGACGAGAGAGCGGGGATGACGGTGATCGGCCAGACAAAGAGACCGCGAGTGGCCGCTCCTTTCACCGTCATCCACCCCGCTCCTCGGTCGTTCGGTTCCTCTCTCTCGGCTCCCTGCCTCCGGCGCTCGCCGTTCGGTTCCACCTCACGACCGCTCCGCGGGGAATGACTGAGGAACGAGGGAATGAGCCAAGGGAGCGGGTTATGTGAGGTGAAGAGCGGCGGACAGGAGAGGAACCGAACCAAGGACGTGAGTAACCCGCTCCTATCCACACGTCTCGTCCCCTCACCGTTCATGTCACTCCGCTACGCTACGCTCATTCACTCTTCTTAGGTGAGGTGACGAACCGTGTGAATGAGAGGAGCGGAGTGACAAGGTGAGGGTCGTGAGGCTCGTGACGTCATCCTCTCGCTTCGGCTGTCGCTCGCTTCTTCCGTCTCTCGTCTCACTCCGGCCTCCGGCCCGTCTCTCCACTCTCTCCCGCTCCGCGTCCGATCGCTACGCGACGTGCCTACGGCGTGTACGGAAGTAGCGAGAGTAAGACGGATATAGACGGAGAACTCGAGCTTATGATTCCCTGTTTCCTTGTCACTTCCGTTCCGTGTCCTTCCGGCTCATATCATCCTCGCCTTTGGCTCGGTTCATTCACCTACAGGCACTTCACTTCCAAGGATTCTAAGGTTGGAGCTCGGTCACCATTAGTAAGCCCGAAGGATATGGATTTTATCAATAATTTTCTATCTTCATATTTCTTTCCGCTTCTTTTCATTATAAAATCCATATCCTGGCCGCTACGCTAGATTTAAAGTGAATGCAGGATTTCTAATGTATAATCTATTAAGTCATAATAATATAATAAGTACTAATGTTGAAATAATAAGTCATAATGTGAATCTAAGGTTGGAAGTAATATTAGTAATGAATCTAAAGTTGTAATAATAAGTCTGTAATATATAAAGTTAAGATATATAAAGTCTATATTTCTAGGTTGTGACAATATAAGTAATATAATAGATTCAAAGTTAAGAACTATAATGTAATAATATCTAAAGTTGTAGCATTAAGTCCTAGATTTCATGGTTGTATCTTACATTAGATTCCAAAGATTACAAAAGCTGTAATGATAAAAGAGTGAACAAAGTGAACGGGAAATGAAATGCCTTTAAATAATTTAGGATTTACAGATTAATATTAGATTTCATGGGCAGTTTTAAAGGCATTTCATTGACAACTTAATGGCCAAGAATTCAATAGCAAAATAAATGACAATGAAATGCCTTTAGAAACAAGAAAGTAATCTGTAAAATCCTTGTCTGTCTCTTGGTTTCTCGTAAATCCTGCTCCTGTGTCACGTGACGAAGGCCGAACGATACGGGCGAGGAACTCACGATCAAGGTTGTCGCTTCACTTGACATTATCCCACCTACAGGCGTAATCTTCTTGAGTCACCGTCCTTCGGCCGTAAGAACAGCACCTGTAACCCGCTCCTTACGTCGTGAGGCGGAGCCGAACACCCGAGGGAGACGTGTAACGGAAACCGAAGGGATGTGACGAGCGTAGTGAGAAGAAGCCCGACGGTTCCGGTACACGGGTCACGAGGGGCCGCTATCATTCTCGTCGGGCGTCTACCGGGTCGTTCATCGTCAGGCTCTTCACTTCCCCGGTACACTTCTCCTCGCCTGGCGGCTTAGTCCCAAGAGCAGGAAAGAAAGGGGAATGTTGGACCTTCCTTGACTGGCGGTTGAACTCAGAGAATGATTCGCCAGTACACGGTCAACCTTCCTTGTCCCACCCGTCTCACCGTCTCCCGTACCGTCGCATCGGGCGGAGCCCGGCCCACAGGGCGAAATGCGACGGAGAGAGACGGTGTGTGGACGGGTGGATCGTGGCGAGTAAGAAGAGACCGTGAGACTCGCCACTCTTGGCTCTCGCTACGCCCTTCGGTCGTCTGTCATCCTCCCTTCGTGCTACGCGTTCGCCCGCTCCTCGTTACACTCGTCGCTTCCCGCTGCGCGGGCGTATATGAAGAGAGAAGAGAAGAGCGGGCGAACATGGAAACAGACCAACAGAAGATCGATGGAAGCGGTTAAACCAAGATATGAAGAAGATAAAGATAAATAAATAATAATGTAATCCTAAATCTTTTAATAGTTTTATCTTTGTAATACCGCTACAATTGATAACTTATTTGATAATTCTTTCAATGCATTTTAAAGTCTTAGGAATCTAAAGGCATTTAAGTGATAAATCTATTGGGCCTCTGTTACCGCCGGCCTGTCTGCTTCTCCCTTCCTCCTCCGGGTCTCGCTTCGCCTGGTGTCGTGTCACTCCGTTCGTCCTTCCACTCCACTCGCTCCGCTCGACCCGTAGGGGAGGAGGAATGGAGTGAGCAGAGCGAGTGACAGGCCGACGACACGAAGGAAGAGCGGATATGACGGGTCTCTTCCTCACTGTCCCTTCACTCTCCCGTCATCCTCCCTCCCATCGTCGTCCGGAGGACGGGCCCGCAGGGGCGAGTGAAGGACGTGAGGAAGTGAACGAGACCCGAAGGGACCGGCCGGAGGCCCCGAAGGGACGGCACGGACGACGGTAACGAGGAGCCCGAAGGGAATGTGACGAGGAAACCGGCGAGATGGACGGTCCGTGCCGCTTCCTTCGGGCTCATATTATTATACATTAAATGACAAGGAATTTAAGATAAAGAGATATAAAATGTATAATAATATGAGGTGTAAATGAGATTATGAAAGTAAATAGCTGTCATATCCCTCATGGCCCGCGTAAGTGAGCTTCGGCCCGTCATGCTTCGCCTTCCGTACCTTCTCCTCACGTACGCGGCCCCTTCGGGTCTCGCTTCGCTCGGATTAATGACAAGAGAATGAGCGGAGCGGATTATGAGGTGAAGGAAGAGAGAAAGTGACGAGTGAAGCGAGAGCCCGACGGGCGGTCACTCTCTTCTCACCTCATACCCGCTCCGCCCTCCGTTCCCCGTGCTCACGTCGGTCCCTCGGTGTCTCTGTTCCCTCACCACCTTCGGTCCCGTCGTTCACACGGCTCACTCCGGTGACTGTAAGGAGAGGAGTGTGACGTGGGGAAAGACGGGGAACCGGAGGTGACAGAGACACGGACCGACGGCAAGCACGGAGAGAACGGGAGACACAGGACGGCTTCTTGTCTCACCGTTCCTGCCTTCGGCCACTCCCTCTGGTCGTTACGGAAGGGAACCGGAGGTGACCGTAGGGAGCCGAAGGTGACCGACGACCAGAGGAGAGAGGTGGATGGTGGGTCACTCCGTTCCTTCCGTCATCACCATCCACCTCGTGCCGCTACGCTTGTCGTCTCCCTCCGTACCTCTCCCGTCCGATCGTCGGCCCGAAGGGCCCGCCCTACGGGCGGATCGGACGGGGTACGGAGGATAAGAGACGAGTGTGACGCGTAGCGGATCGGTTCCCTTCGCCTCGTTCATCCTCTCATTATCCGCTCTCCTCTCGTGTCACCGGCCTTTGGCCGCCGCCTACGGCGGGGAGTGACACGGAGAGCGGAGAGAATGAGAGGTGAACGGTGGATGATGTGGGCCCCTTCCGTGTCACTTCGTTCCTCTCCCTTACGGGCCCACATCCCCACCGTTCCACCGCTACGCTCATTCCCTTCTCCCATCCATCCCCTCGGGTCGGCCGAAGGCCGGGGCGCAGCCCGACACCCGAGGGGATGAGATGGATGGGAGAAGGGAATGAGTGAGGAACCCGAGAGACGAACCATGAGATGTAGCGTGACGAAGGAACAGAGGAACAGAGGGCGTGCATCTCATGGTTCTTCTCTCGGGCGTAGCCGTAAGACGAGAGGCAAAGGAAGGTGAAACGAACCGAAGGAGAGATGAACCGACCGCCTCTCGGCTCGCTACGCGTCTCATTCACTCCCATTCCATTCGCCGCGCAGCGCCCCGGGCCGGGTCCGGTCCCTTCGGGCCCGGGGCCCGGGGTGCCTCCGGCGGGTAGTGAAAGGGTGAACGAAGTGAGCACGGAACGGACGACGGAGGCAAGGAAGCGGCGAAGGGAATGATGTGACTGTAAGACGCGTGGGTGAACATTCCCTTCACATTGCCGCTTCCATGTCTCGGCTCTTTTACTCGCCTCTTTCCTCTTCTCCTTACACATCCGCGCCGCAGGCGGGAGTGACCGGAGGGAACGCTACGCGACGAGGCGAGAAACGAGCCGAGGAAGCGAGTAGCGGAACGAAGGGAACGACCAACGAGAGGCGCGGATGGGAGCGGATTTTATTATTATTGGTATCGTTCGTCTTTTGTTTAATAAAATCCGCTCGTTTCCTCCGCTACTCCACTCCTTTACCGCCGGTGATGGTGAGTCGTTCCTTCACTACGCTCATTCTCTCCTCTAACCATACCCGCCGGAGGCAGGAGTGAGCGTAGCGAGCGCTTCACGGTCGTTCACTCCGTTCACTTCCGCTTCGCGGGGAGGGGTAAGGTGGGTGGGTTGGAACGGTAGGAGTGAACGACCAGGGAAGCGGAGCGAAGGGAACGACACGAGGAAGGGTAACGACAAGACGAGTCCCATCACCAGTTCCTTTCGGGTCGCGTCTTGTCTCCCTTCCGTTACTCGGTTCAACCTCACTCTCGCTCGGTTTCACCTCACGTAAGACACGACGAGGTGAAGGATGAAGTGAGGAGTGTCCGCCCCGTGGGTCGTGTCGGCTCTTGGTTCGTTCCTCACTCATTCGCCTCCACTCCCCTCGCGCCGCAGGCCGGGCGTGAGCCGCGCTACGCGCTCCCTTCGGGCTCACGCCTTCGGCCGGTCTGCGACGCGAGGATGTAGGGAGTGGAGAGAGTGACGTGAGGAACGGTACGGTTCATCTTCTCGTCTCATCATCCGCCGTCACCGCGCTTCACTCACCCGGCTTCCTTCCGGTCCTCCGTCCCTTACCCGCTACGCGGCGGAGCCGGGGTCGCTCGCGCTCGGCGGATGAATAGAGGGTGAACCGTACCGTATCTCGTGTCTCTCGTCGGTTTCTTCTTTACCTTCACCATTTCCATTCCTTTTTGAACGAGAGAGAAGAAACCGACATGACAATAAGACCCTGAGCCGCCTTTACCCGTTCCATTCCGCCCTCCGGGCCGGGCTTCGCCCGATGGAACGGAGTGAAAGGCGGTGAAAGGGATGGTTAAGAGGTGAGATACGGTTCGGAGGGCGTAAGCCACGAGATGAAGAGAGACAATGAACCGAACCGTATCTCACCTTCCTCCCGTTCGTTCCGTCTCCCTGTCGGTCGTTCTCTCGCTACGCGATCGATCTCCCTTCGGTCGACGTCCCTCCGGGAGGAGTGAGAAGAGGAGTGAGTGAGCCGAGAGAACGACCAAGGAGACGGTTAACCTTCAATCTTCTACCTCATATCCCGTCTCAACCCTTCCTTCACCCAACCATCCCTCGTTCACTCCGTTCACTCGTCCCCCTTCCTCCCACGGGTCGGGCGGGGGAGCCCTCCGGGCGGATGGGTTGGGTGAGGAAGGGGGACGGTGAGGCGTGTAAAGGAGGAACCGAAGGATACGGGACTGAGCCTCACCAACCTTAGATATTACTTATGACTTTATATCTTAACCTTGAATCCTCGCCTCTTACCATTCACCTCCTCGTCCGAGACGCCCTCCGGGCCCACCTTCGGTGGTCGGACGAGGTGAGAGGTGAATGGAATCCGAGAGGCGAGGGCGGCGCTACGAAGGGACCATAAGCGCCGCGGATCCTTACGGTTCGTCTCTCTGTCACTATCCTCGCTACACTCGCCCGTTCCCCTCGCCCGTCACCTTGTCTCCTCCGTTTCACCCCGTTCCCTACGCTCTCTCGCTACGCGTGTGAAACGGAGTCGCCTGCGGCTCGGGCGAGGATGTGGAAAGGAAAGTGACGAGAGAGAGGCGGATGTTGTCGTTCCCACCGTCATCCACGCCCTGCGGGCTCTCTACACTCACAACATCCGCCTTTCTCTCGGTTCTTTCCACAGGCCGGTTCCGCCACTCCACCGCCCTGTCCCCATCCCACCCCGCTACCCTCCGTTCCTTCCGTTCACCGGCCTTCGGCCTCGCCTACGGCGTGAACGGGAACCGGAACGGAATGACGAGAGGAAAGAGTGACGGAGACCGTGCCGTAGGCGATCGCGTAGCGTTCCTCGTTCCTCGTCACTCCTGCCTACGGCGTGTAGAGAATGAGAAAGACGCGAGAATGAAGTGAGCGTAGTGAACGAGACCGAGCGGCTTACGACATGAACGGAACGACCGAAGGCAGAGAGAGAGTGATAGCGGCGAGTGAAAGTGAAAAAGGAACCGAAAGGGACCGTATCTCGCCGCTATCACTCTCTACACTCACCTCATATCCGCTCTCTACCCGTGCCCTTCACCCTGCGGGTCGCCTACGGCGGGGCACGGGAATGAAGAGAGCGGATATGGTGAGTGTAACGGAGCGGCAGGGACAATGTAATCCGCTCCGTGTCGCTCTCTCCGCTCGCTTCTCGCTCTCTACGTCTTCGCCTCCGATCGCGTAGCGCTCGCTCTGCTCGCTCCTGCCTCCGGCGGGTAATGAGTGAGAAGAGTGAGGGCGAAGACATGAAGAGAGCGACACGAGTCAAGTTCCTGCCAGCGGCCTGAGGGTTCGGTCACATGTCGTTTAACCGTCCTTCCCGCGTCCTGTCCCTTCGTCCCTCGCTCCTTACGTCGCACCCGCAGGGGGAAGGGAACGAAGTGACCGGCCGGACGCGTAGCGGAAGGACGGGAACAGTGAGTGACCGAACCCCGAAGGGACCGAGAGACACGAGACCCGCTCGCTTCGCTCACTTCGTGTCTCTCTCTCGTGGCCCTTCCGTCCCTTCGGGCCGGGAACCGGGCCGGGCGAGTGGCGTGTCTCTCTCCGTTCGTCACTTACTCGCCCGTGTCTCCCTCCGCCACGTCGTGAGACACGCCGCCCACCCGCCCCAACCCACGGGCTTCGCCCTCCCCTCATTCACTCCGGGGCGGGTCAACGGGCCCCGGGTCGTCTACACCTCACCACATCCGGCCTGTCGGCGCTACGCTCACACCGGCCCTTCGCCGCCCTGCGACGGAACCGGGCCGTGGGAACGGGAGTGAGCCTCGGGCGGTCCCTTGTCCCTACGTCGGGTCACTACCGTTCCCACCTTACTCGCCCTGGGGCCGTTCTCTCTCTACGTTCGCTCACTCCGGTCTCCTTCCCTTCGGGCGGAGCCCGGCCCGCAGGGGCGAGGTGACAGAGGAACGAAGGAACCGAGCACCGAAGGGACGGGTGAACGACCGTGAGGAAGGTTAGAAGGAGACCGGGAGACGAGTGACGAGAGAGACACGCGCCGTTCATCTCACATTCTCGTCACGGTCGTCTCTCTTCACTCGTCTCATCCTCCGGTCACTCCCTACGGTCGTTCCCTCCGGAGGAACCGAGTGAACGGAGAGAACGAGGGCCCGACGGTAAGGGACGGTGAGTCGGGCGTGAGTAACGAGATGGACGGGCTCATTCTCTGTTCCTCCCGGCTCGGTTTCCTCGCCTTGTCCCTTAGTCGTGTCCGCTCGTCATCCCTCACCCTACGCTCATTCCATTCGCCCCGCAGGGCGGGTGAGTGAGGAACGAGCGAACCCCCCTAAGGGGCCTCCCTTCGGTCGGATGAAAGGAGAGCGAAGGGACCGAGAGAACCGAGCCGTACGCTTCTCGCTTCCTCCATTCTCTCGTCACCTCGTCGCGTAGCGCTCGGTCCCCTCGCTCCCGCCTGCGGCGCGTATTGGAGTGAGGAAGGGACGAGCGTAAGGGGCGAGAATGTGACGAGAGAGGGAAGCGTGTAGCGTGAAAGGCGAGGACCATAAGATAGAGAATAGAAATGTCCATGAAAGGCCAAGAACCCCCAATATTTCAATGATTTCCAATATTTTTCAATAATTTTTGCATTTAATTCTCTTTAATATTGGGGGTTCTTGGAATCTAAGGTTAAAGTTATAAGTCCTATGTAATGATCTAAGGTTAAGAACTATTAAGTCTGTAGATTCAAGGTTAAGAGTGTAATTAGTAATAAGATCTAAGGTTATGATATTAAGTCATATTAAGTACTAAAGGTTAAAACTGTTAAGTCTAGAGATCTAAAGTTATGACAATAAGGCGTAATTTCAAGGACCGGTTAAACCTAGCGAGATGGAAAGTTAGACAAGAGCAGACAATAAGACTAAGATTGATGGTGAAAGGCTTAGAGACAGAATGATAGCGTCTTGTCTCCTTACGTCTCCGCTCCTGAGTGAGTGACCGTGACGATTACTTCCGCAGCTCCTTGGCTTCTCACATCATCCGCGCCGCCTCTGGGCTCCGCCGCTTCGTGTCTCACTCACTCCGTTCCCTTACCACTCGCGGCGCAGCCCAACCCCCGGGTTCCCTTCGGGCCGCGGAGCGGACCACCCGGGGGTGCCTGCGGCGCGTAGAGAGAGGATGACCGTGAGTAACAGCCGCTCGGCTTCGTGTCGTGTCACTCGTGTCCTCGCTCCTTACTCACTCGCCTCACGGTCCTCCCTACGGTCGGTTTCTTCCTGTCTGTGCCTGTCCGCGGCCTTCCGTCGTCACTTCCTCACGTCGTACGCCGGGAACCGGCCCGCTCCACCCTTCGTCTCTCGGGTTTCGCTCACCTTACGGTTCCCTCCACCCTCGTTCCTCGGGTTCCGCTCCGCGGGGAGTGGAGTGAGTGAGGCACGAGCGAGTGACACGACAAAAGGAGCGGGATACGAGGTACGGAAGGGTGGAGAGGAGCCGCTTACGTCACTCCACGCCGGGTCCCTTCATCTTTCGTCTCCGATCCCCGTCGCGTAGCGCCGCTTCGCGGCTCCTGCCTGCGGCGCGTAAATGAGACGGAAGGGATCGGTAGGGAAAGAGACGGCGTGGAGAGAGGAAGCGGCCCACCTTCCTTCGCCTGTCATCATCACCCGTGGTCTGGTCTGGTCCGCTCCTTTCACTCGCTTCCCATCCTGTGACCACTGTTGATGATTGAAAGGCTTGGAAGTGATTATAAGGTGATGAAAGGAGCGGTAACACCAGACCACGAGATGAAGAGTGATGATGACGGGACAAGGTTGGCCGCTTCTCTGAGTTCATGTCCTCGGTCCTCATCACTCGCTTCACTCACTCATCCTTCGTTCCTAAGCTCGTATCGTCCCTCGGTTCGCATCCCGCGCCGCCCTCGTTCGGCCCCGCCTCACTACCCACCCCTACCCACGGGCTTCGCCCTTCCCTTCACTCCGCCGTCTTTCTCACTACGTTCGCGAACCGCCGGCGGTGGGCCCGGCTCGTGGTCACTCCCTACGGTCGTTCCTCTCACCGGCGCCTGCGGCGGGCGTAGTGAGAGGAGTGTGGGCCCTTCGTCGCGAGGGATTGCGCCGGAACCGGGCCACTCGCGTCACTCGTCGGTCACTCTCTCTGTTCGCTCCCTTCCTCGCTACGCTCGTCCTTCGTCCCTCTGGTCCTCGGTCCCTCGTCACGAAGGGCGTGTGACTCGGGTTCCTCGTCCCCTCGTCCGGCGCGGGTGAACGGGCGCCGGTTCCTTCACACATCACTTCCTCTGGGCTTTCGCCACTCCGTTCACACGGCCCTTCCGTCGGCCTCGCCGGGAACCGGGCCACGAGCCACACGCCTCATCATTCCCTCGCCTGGCTCGGTCTTTCTTCGTCCTGTGTCTCGTCTCCTCGCCTCACTCGTTACTCGGTTCGTGCCTCACTCTCGTTACTCGCTCTGCTCGTCGTACCGAAGGGCCGTTCCCTCCCTCGGGCTTCGCCCTTCCCTCCCTCGTCTCTCCGCGTCTCTCTCGGTGCCGTTACTCGCTCTCGGTTCCCTTCACTCGCCTTCGGCACCGATCCGTGAGAGACGCGGGACGCTACGCCCGGCTCCCTACGCTCACCGTTTCTCCGCTCGCT
Organism: Porites cylindrica; assembly: GCA_964035525.1. Lineage (NCBI taxonomy): Eukaryota > Metazoa > Cnidaria > Anthozoa > Scleractinia > Poritidae > Porites > Porites cylindrica. Next base: position 48,066 of record CAXIUU010000081.1, read on the forward strand.
GCCCGCGGC
>CAXIUU010000082.1:0-27914 GCA_964035525.1 Porites cylindrica
TAAGTTTCAGTTTAAGTTTCAGGAGACTGTTTTCCAAGACATGACTTCGGCCGCCATAATTTATCACGCGCGGACTGCGTTTCGTGGATCAGATTGCACCAATCAAAAGTCTTACATTGGCTCATAAAAGAAATTCTAGCCTTGCAATTGTTCTCTTTGTGTCGATTGGCGGCACGCTCCATTGTTTACACCGAGAAAAAAAAGACACCAATCACCGACGAGAACTCGCGATCCGCATATTAATTGATCCTATTGAATTTGGCAACATAAATAGAAACTGTGATATCCCGAATTACCAAACTCTATTTCGAAAAGGCAGAGATATCTTTCCTTTACCATGGCACCTAAACCGATTGCAGCTAAAAGGGAGAGAAGAAGAGCGGCGGTAAGGCAAAATCCACGTCGGGCGACAGTACGAAAAAACGGCGATCGAAACGGAAGGAGAGTTATGCGATCTACATCTACAAAGTGTTGAAGCAGGTACATCCTGACACCGGAATCTCCAGCAAAGCAATGGGTATCATGAACTCTTTCGTGAACGATATCTTTGAGCGCATTGCTACAGAATCCTCCCGTCTAGCCCACTACAACAAGAAGTCCACTATCAGCTCCCGCGAGATTCAGACAGCCATCAGACTGCTCCTTCCAGGAGAACTCGCAAAGCACGCAGTCAGTGAGGGTACCAAGGCCGTCACGAAGTACACTAGTAGCAAGTGAAGTCCATTCTTCAATACCAGATCTAAACAACGGCTCTTTTAGGAGCCACCAAATGTCAAAAAAAGCACATGATCAACACAGTTTCTTAGAGTTTTCAATCGTCATTATAAACCCTGAAACTCTTCGCACACTTGCTCCCATTAAAAAATGTCAAGGAACGAACAAATCATTCCTCTATTTACCCGTTCAACTTTACTTTTTACATAAAAAACACACAGATAAAGGTTTTAAAAGATGATTTTTATGTAAGCAAAGAGAAAAGAAGAAAAAAAAAAAACAAAACAAATAAACGATTGCTGGTTGACAACACGCACCGAACCCAACAGTTTCCGCACGATCTCCTTCCCAGCGCGATGACCACTACACCACGCCAGAGAATCAACTGAAGTAGTTCGTAAAACAACGATACTTAAAAGTGTTACAGGCATGAACAGGTCATTTCGGTACTGCACTTGAGAACAAGAAAACGGTTTACCAGGCTGCAAATATATATTTTCCGGGATGTAAGGGTTTTAATACTTCAAATCAGTTAAGCGGGAGGGATTCTTACTATTGAATATTGACGTTTACGGTAGTTTTCATTACCCGGGTACCTGATAACCAGTTTCTTGACCAAGGTGCATGTACTGACCACTTCGAATAAAAAGTATTTATCTTATCTGATCTGATCTGATCTGATCTGATCTTATGGAGTGGCTTTTGTTTACTCTTTTAAGGCGTCTCTAAGCCGCGGTTCAAGTAACCTTCTGCTTAACAAAAACGAAATCAGTTTCGGCAAAGGAGAAATAAATACTGTGCTATAGGTGAAGGTGACCTAAGGTCAACATACTAGAGGTGATATTGGTGATGACTTTTCTTTATTTGGTGGCTCCTAAAGGAGCCGGTAGTTGAATAAGTGGGCGAGTTTTACTTGCCACTGACTTTCTTGTTGGCTGATTTTTTAACCGAGGCTTTGCTTTCTTTCGCTTTCTTAGGCAACGGCTTCTTTGTGGCAGTCTTCTTTGGCACGAGAGGTGTCTTCTTCTTGCTGCTGGAAACTTTCTTACCCGGCGATTTCTTGGTTTTCTCGGCTGGTTTGCGGGCGGTCTTTTCTTTCGCGGCGACCTTCTTTATTTTTGGTTTGTTGGCTGGATCGGCGGTTTTGGTCTTCTTCGCCAGGTCTTTGGCTACCTTTGCTTTCTTTACTTCTTTGTTGACCTTGAAAGAACCTGAAGCTCCGGACCCTTTGGTGTTGATAAATTGACCATTCTCCACGCCTCTCTTAAGAGCCATTTTAATAAAATGACTTGCTTTGTCTCCCACTTTGAAATGGTTCTTAACGTACTTGTCGACAGCCTGACGCGAAGAACCATTACGATCTTTCAGGGCGTGAAGGGCTTGTATGATCATTTCTGCATACTTAGGGTGTTCGGCCGGCTGTTTAGAAGCTTTCTTCTGGGTGCTTTTGACAGACATGTCTCGTTATAGTCTCCACAGCGATAGCTAATGTTGGTTACTTGCGCAACTCTTTTCTTAAGTTGTTATAGCGGACCGCAGAGGGATCAGTTACTACTGATCGCGATAGATCTGTTACCTCTAAGATGTTTGCTAAGTTCGTTGAAAATGAGATGGATTGTAAACGTCAACATAGGAAGACAGGCAGAGAGATTGACTGAACGAATAAGGAGTTGTTGGGCGCAATCACTAATTTTTTGGTAAGCTTAGGGATACTAGTACTCTACTGTGTCCTTATCGCGAAAAACTTGTAACGGCGTGGAGTATGAGAATTATTTCTGTCTCATTTCACTAGTAACTAATAAAGAAATAAGTAGAGACAAGGTAAGAAGTAGTTTATTGGCCATTAACTTTTATTGTCAGGTGGTGGCTCCTAAAGGAGCCGTTTGTAATGTGAGATTGTCAGAACCGAGCTGAGCTGTTATGCACGTTCGCCCCGGATCCTACGAGCCAACTGGATATCTTTAGGCATGATGGTGACACGTTTAGCGTGAATGGCGCAAAGGTTGGTGTCCTCGAAAAGACCGACCAGGTAGGCTTCGCTAGCCTCTTGAAGAGCCAGCACGGCTGAGCTTTGAAAGCGCAAGTCGGTCTTGAAATCCTGAGCGATTTCTCGAACAAGACGCTGAAACGGTAACTTGCGAATCAGCAACTCGGTGGACTTCTGATAACGACGGATCTCTCTGAGGGCCACTGTTCCTGGCCTGTAACGGTGCGGTTTTTTCACGCCACCAGTAGCAGGAGCGCTCTTTCGAGCTGCCTTAGTAGCCAGCTGTTTACGAGGCGCTTTTCCTCCGGTGGACTTTCTCGCTGTTTGCTTGGTTCGGGCCATGACTGTGAAACTGATGTTCAGAAGATTAAAGGCTCTATGTGAAAGCTGGGCAATTTTTATGGCCGCGATTTATCAGGAGGCTATCGCAAGCCGATTGGATATTTAAGGATTTATGCATTTCTGATTGGTTCGGCTTCGGAGACACCCTGCTTTGATTTGCATGCCTTACAATAGACAGTGGGGGCGAAAGAAAATTATAATATTCTTTTGTTGTCCTTTTACTAAGAACAAATCTATGTAAATACAAGAAATAATGTTTCCCGAGAGGTCAGATTGAAGGGTATAGATTGAAAAGTAATTTCTGTTCTGCAGTAATTTAACATAGAGCGAGACCTTTCCCTTTTTAAACCTTGACGATAATTCAGACAACCGAGAATGTCCGGTCGCGGCAAAGGAGGTAAAGGCTTGGGCAAAGGTGGTGCTAAGCGTCATCGTAAGATTCTACGCGATAATATCCAAGGAATTACCAAGCCAGCGATCCGTCGTCTCGCTCGCCGTGGGGGTGTAAAGCGAATTTCTGGACTGATCTACGAGGAGACACGCGGTGTTCTGAAAGTTTTCCTTGAGAACGTTATCCGCGATGCCGTGACCTACACCGAGCACGCCAAGCGTAAGACCGTTACAGCCATGGACGTAGTATACGCTCTGAAACGACAAGGACGTACTCTGTACGGTTTTGGGGGTTAGAATACACTGTGATCCCTGATCAACACTTAAACCAACGGCTCTTTTAGGAGCCAACAAATGTATGAAAAGCTCTGACCAATACGTGATAAGAGAATTTGTTTTCATTACGATCATTGCTGAAGGTTTATATACATATCAACAAGTCAACATACACCTGAAATCGATTCAGCGCTTTATTTACTGGGTGCGTCCACGCGAGTTTTTTCTTTTTTAGTGACTTTACAGCAGCGCAGTCGTTACTTATACAGGGAAATTATTTTTTCCCCGTCTAGATTAGCCTCATAGCTCTTTGCGGGGCATACAATACTGTAAAGCTTTTGTCTTTAGTTAGTGAATAAACTGTTGTTGTACGTTGTTGTTGTGGCAGAATTAAGAGAGCAAGCTGGTTTGTGTCGTTACCGACGACGGTTTATAACTGTGTTAGTTTATTTTACGTAAACAGCTTGTGTACCGAAGGAAATCACGACGATCTCTTGTAATTTTTAGGCAAAGAAAACAACATTTCAAGCTCAGTAGTAGCAGCAATGTTTGTTCCCGTGGTAGGAATGCGATTAATTGTGTACTCGTTTAAAAAGAGCAGAAAGTTGTTCGATTGTCGCTTGGTATGTACCTCGAAGTTCGTATAAAAAACCTGTTGGAAACAGCGCGAATGAAACCTGCATAGAAAGCAAACGCAATTTCAACTTTCATGATATAATCACATCAGTCTTTAAATTCATGTTACACCGAGCTAAACTGACCTAAGACTGGTTTCAGTTTTCAAGCAATGCTGTGGTTGCTGTTGTTTGTTTCTTACATGCAATAGCCGAAATAGCGCTAAATATGCTTTGGTATACGCATTTATGAACAAAACTAGCAACATGGAACCATGCAAAAACAAATAGAAATAGCGAGTTTCCGCGAGACATAATTATTTGTGGCTAAGTATCGATCGAGTTATTAACCCCAAACTTACTATTTGGGGGGTAGATTACAAATTTATATCGTGATTGGTCATGACTTTATTCTAGACTTGGTGGCTCCTAAAAGAGCCGTTTGTATTTATGGTTGTTGCCGTCGCTTAGTGTTGTTTCTTCTCTGTCTTTTTAGGTAGTAATACTGCCTGAATTGTTGGGAAGAACACCGCCTTGAGCGATGGTGACACCGGCAAGGAGTTTGTTTAATTCTTCGTCATTTCGTACAGCCAACTGGAGGTGACGAGGAATGATTCTTGACTTCTTGTTGTCGCGTGCTGCGTTTCCTGCTAACTCGAGGATCTCAGCACTCAGATACTCAAGTACGGCAGCCAAGTACACGGGAGCACCGGCTCCGACGCGTTCAGCGTAGTTGCCTTTACGAAGAAGGCGATGGATGCGACCAACAGGAAACTGTAGACCTGCCCTGGAAGAACGAGTCTTTGACTTGGTGCCCTGGGCTTTACCTTTTCCTCGTCCGGTCATTTTGTCGAGTAACTCGTATCTTAAGTTTCAGTTTAAGTTTCAGGAGACTGTTTTCCAAGACATGACTTCGGCCGCCATAATTTATCACGCGCGGACTGCGTTTCGTGGATCAGATTGCACCAATCAAAAGTCTTACATTGGCTCATAAAAGAAATTCTAGCCTTGCAATTGTTCTCTTTGTGTCGATTGGCGGCACGCTCCATTGTTTACACCGAGAAAAAAAAGACACCAATCACCGACGAGAACTCGCGATCCGCATATTAATTGATCCTATTGAATTTGGCAACATAAATAGAAACTGTGATATCCCGAATTACCAAACTCTATTTCGAAAAGGCAGAGATATCTTTCTTTACCATGGCACCTAAACCGATTGCAGCTAAAAAGGGAGAGAAGAAGAGCGGCGGTAAGGCAAAATCCACGTCGGGCGACAGTACGAAAAAACGGCGATCGAAACGGAAGGAGAGTTATGCGATCTACATCTACAAAGTGTTGAAGCAGGTACATCCTGACACCGGAATCTCCAGCAAAGCAATGGGTATCATGAACTCTTTCGTGAACGATATCTTTGAGCGCATTGCTACAGAATCCTCCCGTCTAGCCCACTACAACAAGAAGTCCACTATCAGCTCCCGCGAGATTCAGACAGCCATCAGACTGCTCCTTCCAGGAGAACTCGCAAAGCACGCAGTCAGTGAGGGTACCAAGGCCGTCACGAAGTACACTAGTAGCAAGTGAAGTCCATTCTTCAATACCAGATCTAAACAACGGCTCTTTTAGGAGCCACCAAATGTCAAAAAAAGCAATGATCAACACAGTTTCTTAGAGTTTTCAATCGTCATTATAAACCCTGAAACTCTTCGCACACTTGCTCCCATTAAAAAATGTCAAGGAACGAACAAATCATTCCTCTATTTACCCGTTCAACTTTACTTTTTACATAAAAAACACACAGATAAAGGTTTTAAAAGATGATTTTTATGTAAGCAAAGAGAAAAGAAGAAAAAAAAAAAACAAAACAAATAAACGATTGCTGGTTGACAACACGCACCGAACCCAACAGTTCTCCGCACGATCTCCTTCCCAGCGCGATGACCACTACACCACGCCAGAGAATCAACTGAAGTAGTTCGTAAAACAACGATACTTAAAAGTGTTACAGGCATGAACAGGTCATTTCGGTACTGCACTTGAGAACAAGAAAACGGTTTACCAGGCTGCAAATATATATTTTCCGGGATGTAAGGGTTTTAATACTTCAAATCAGTTAAGCGGGAGGGATTCTTACTATTGAATATTGACGTTTACGGTAGTTTTCATTACCCGGGTACCTGATAACCAGTTTCTTGACCAAGGTGCATGTACTGACCACTTCGAATAAAAAGTATTTATCTTATCTGATCTGATCTGATCTGATCTGATCTTATGGAGTGGCTTTTGTTTACTCTTTTAAGGCGTCTCTAAGCCGCGGTTCAAGTAACCTTCTGCTTAACAAAAACGAAATCAGTTTCGGCAAAGGAGAAATAAATACTGTGCTATAGGTGAAGGTGACCTAAGGTCAACATACTAGAGGTGATATTGGTGATGACTTTTCTTTATTTGGTGGCTCCTAAAGGAGCCGGTAGTTGAATAAGTGGGCGAGTTTTACTTGCCACTGACTTTCTTGTTGGCTGATTTTTTAACCGAGGCTTTGCTTTCTTTCGCTTTCTTAGGCAACGGCTTCTTTGTGGCAGTCTTCTTTGGCACGAGAGGTGTCTTCTTCTTGCTGCTGGAAACTTTCTTACCCGGCGATTTCTTGGTTTTCTCGGCTGGTTTGCGGGCGGTCTTTTCTTTCGCGGCGACCTTCTTTATTTTTGGTTTGTTGGCTGGATCGGCGGTTTTGGTCTTCTTCGCCAGGTCTTTGGCTACCTTTGCTTTCTTTACTTCTTTGTTGACCTTGAAAGAACCTGAAGCTCCGGACCCTTTGGTGTTGATAAATTGACCATTCTCCACGCCTCTCTTAAGAGCCATTTTAATAAAATGACTTGCTTTGTCTCCCACTTTGAAATGGTTCTTAACGTACTTGTCGACAGCCTGACGCGAAGAACCATTACGATCTTTCAGGGCGTGAAGGGCTTGTATGATCATTTCTGCATACTTAGGGTGTTCGGCCGGCTGTTTAGAAGCTTTCTTCTGGGTGCTTTTGACAGACATGTCTCGTTATAGTCTCCACAGCGATAGCTAATGTTGGTTACTTGCGCAACTCTTTTCTTAAGTTGTTATAGCGGACCGCAGAGGGATCAGTTACTACTGATCGCGATAGATCTGTTACCTCTAAGATGTTTGCTAAGTTCGTTGAAAATGAGATGGATTGTAAACGTCAACATAGGAAGACAGGCAGAGAGATTGACTGAACGAATAAGGAGTTGTTGGGCGCAATCACTAATTTTTTGGTAAGCTTAGGGATACTAGTACTCTACTGTGTCCTTATCGCGAAAAACTTGTAACGGCGTGGAGTATGAGAATTATTTCTGTCTCATTTCACTAGTAACTAATAAAGAAATAAGTAGAGACAAGGTAAGAAGTAGTTTATTGGCCATTAACTTTTATTGTCAGGTGGTGGCTCCTAAAGGAGCCGTTTGTAATGTGAGATTGTCAGAACCGAGCTGAGCTGTTATGCACGTTCGCCCCGGATCCTACGAGCCAACTGGATATCTTTAGGCATGATGGTGACACGTTTAGCGTGAATGGCGCAAAGGTTGGTGTCCTCGAAAAGACCGACCAGGTAGGCTTCGCTAGCCTCTTGAAGAGCCAGCACGGCTGAGCTTTGAAAGCGCAAGTCGGTCTTGAAATCCTGAGCGATTTCTCGAACAAGACGCTGAAACGGTAACTTGCGAATCAGCAACTCGGTGGACTTCTGATAACGACGGATCTCTCTGAGGGCCACTGTTCCTGGCCTGTAACGGTGCGGTTTTTTCACGCCACCAGTAGCAGGAGCGCTCTTTCGAGCTGCCTTAGTAGCCAGCTGTTTACGAGGCGCTTTTCCTCCGGTGGACTTTCTCGCTGTTTGCTTGGTTCGGGCCATGACTGTGAAACTGATGTTCAGAAGATTAAAGGCTCTATGTGAAAGCTGGGCAATTTTTATGGCCGCGATTTATCAGGAGGCTATCGCAAGCCGATTGGATATTTAAGGATTTATGCATTTCTGATTGGTTCGGCTTCGGAGACACCCTGCTTTGATTTGCATGCCTTACAATAGACAGTGGGGCGAAAGAAAATTATAATATTCTTTTGTTGTCCTTTTACTAAGAACAAATCTATGTAAATACAAGAAATAATGTTTCCCGAGAGGTCAGATTGAAGGGTATAGATTGAAAAGTAATTTCTGTTCTGCAGTAATTTAACATAGAGCGAGACCTTTCCCTTTTTAAACCTTGACGATAATTCAGACAACCGAGAATGTCCGGTCGCGGCAAAGGAGGTAAAGGCTTGGGCAAAGGTGGTGCTAAGCGTCATCGTAAGATTCTACGCGATAATATCCAAGGAATTACCAAGCCAGCGATCCGTCGTCTCGCTCGCCGTGGGGGTGTAAAGCGAATTTCTGGACTGATCTACGAGGAGACACGCGGTGTTCTGAAAGTTTTCCTTGAGAACGTTATCCGCGATGCCGTGACCTACACCGAGCACGCCAAGCGTAAGACCGTTACAGCCATGGACGTAGTATACGCTCTGAAACGACAAGGACGTACTCTGTACGGTTTTGGGGGTTAGAATACACTGTGATCCCTGATCAACACTTAAACCAACGGCTCTTTTAGGAGCCAACAAATGTATGAAAAGCTCTGACCAATACGTGATAAGAGAATTTGTTTTCATTACGATCATTGCTGAAGGTTTATATACATATCAACAAGTCAACATACACCTGAAATCGATTCAGCGCTTTATTTACTGGGTGCGTCCACGCGAGTTTTTTCTTTTTTAGTGACTTTACAGCAGCGCAGTCGTTACTTATACAGGGAAATTATTTTTTCCCCGTCTAGATTAGCCTCATAGCTCTTTGCGGGGCATACAATACTGTAAAGCTTTTGTCTTTAGTTAGTGAATAAACTGTTGTTGTACGTTGTTGTTGTGGCAGAATTAAGAGAGCAAGCTGGTTTGTGTCGTTACCGACGACGGTTTATAACTGTGTTAGTTTATTTTACGTAAACAGCTTGTGTACCGAAGGAAATCACGACGATCTCTTGTAATTTTTAGGCAAAGAAAACAACATTTCAAGCTCAGTAGTAGCAGCAATGTTTGTTCCCGGTTGGTAGGAATGCGATTAATTGTGTACTCGTTTAAAAAGAGCAGAAAGTTGTTCGATTGTCGCTTGGTATGTACCTCGAAGTTCGTATAAAAACCTGTTGGAAACAGCGCGAATGAAACCTGCATAGAAAGCAAACGCAATTTCAACTTTCATGATATAATCACATCAGTCTTTAAATTCATGTTACACCGAGCTAAACTGACCTAAGACTGGTTTCAGTTTTCAAGCAATGCTGTGGTTGCTGTTGTTTGTTTCTTACATGCAATAGCCGAAATAGCGCTAAATATGCTTTGGTATACGCATTTATGAACAAAACTAGCAACATGGAACCATGCAAAAACAAATAGAAATAGCGAGTTTCCGCGAGACATAATTATTTGTGGCTAAGTATCGATCGAGTTATTAACCCCAAACTTACTATTTGGGGGGTAGATTACAAATTTATATCGTGATTGGTCATGACTTTATTCTAGACTTGGTGGCTCCTAAAAGAGCCGTTTGTATTTATGGTTGTTGCCGTCGCTTAGTGTTGTTTCTTCTCTGTCTTTTTAGGTAGTAATACTGCCTGAATGTTGGGAAGAACACCGCCTTGAGCGATGGTGACACCGGCAAGGAGTTTGTTTAATTCTTCGTCATTTCGTACAGCCAACTGGAGGTGACGAGGAATGATTCTTGACTTCTTGTTGTCGCGTGCTGCGTTTCCTGCTAACTCGAGGATCTCAGCACTCAGATACTCAAGTACGGCAGCCAAGTACACGGGAGCACCGGCTCCGACGCGTTCAGCGTAGTTGCCTTTACGAAGAAGGCGATGGATGCGACCAACAGGAAACTGTAGACCTGCCCTGGAAGAACGAGTCTTTGACTTGGTGCCCTGGGCTTTACCTTTTCCTCGTCCGGTCATTTTGTCGAGTAACTCGTATCTTAAGTTTCAGTTTAAGTTTCAGGAGACTGTTTTCCAAGACATGACTTCGGCCGCCATAATTTATCACGCGCGGACTGCGTTTCGTGGATCAGATTGCACCAATCAAAAGTCTTACATTGGCTCATAAAAGAAATTCTAGCCTTGCAATTGTTCTCTTTGTGTCGATTGGCGGCACGCTCCATTGTTTACACCGAGAAAAAAAAGACACCAATCACCGACGAGAACTCGCGATCCGCATATTAATTGATCCTATTGAATTTGGCAACATAAATAGAAACTGTGATATCCCGAATTACCAAACTCTATTTCGAAAAGGCAGAGATATCTTTCTTTACCATGGCACCTAAACCGATTGCAGCTAAAAAGGGAGAGAAGAAGAGCGGCGGTAAGGCAAAATCCACGTCGGGCGACAGTACGAAAAAACGGCGATCGAAACGGAAGGAGAGTTATGCGATCTACATCTACAAAGTGTTGAAGCAGGTACATCCTGACACCGGAATCTCCAGCAAAGCAATGGGTATCATGAACTCTTTCGTGAACGATATCTTTGAGCGCATTGCTACAGAATCCTCCCGTCTAGCCCACTACAACAAGAAGTCCACTATCAGCTCCCGCGAGATTCAGACAGCCATCAGACTGCTCCTTCCAGGAGAACTCGCAAAGCACGCAGTCAGTGAGGGTACCAAGGCCGTCACGAAGTACACTAGTAGCAAGTGAAGTCCATTCTTCAATACCAGATCTAAACAACGGCTCTTTTAGGAGCCACCAAATGTCAAAAAAAGCAATGATCAACACAGTTTCTTAGAGTTTTCAATCGTCATTATAAACCCTGAAACTCTTCGCACACTTGCTCCCATTAAAAAATGTCAAGGAACGAACAAATCATTCCTCTATTTACCCGTTCAACTTTACTTTTTACATAAAAAACACACAGATAAAGGTTTTAAAAGATGATTTTTATGTAAGCAAAGAGAAAAGAAGAAAAAAAAAAAACAAAACAAATAAACGATTGCTGGTTGACAACACGCACCGAACCCAACAGTTTCCGCACGATCTCCTTCCCAGCGCGATGACCACTACACCACGCCAGAGAATCAACTGAAGTAGTTCGTAAAACAACGATACTTAAAAGTGTTACAGGCATGAACAGGTCATTTCGGTACTGCACTTGAGAACAAGAAAACGGTTTACCAGGCTGCAAATATATATTTTCCGGGATGTAAGGGTTTTAATACTTCAAATCAGTTAAGCGGGAGGGATTCTTACTATTGAATATTGACGTTTACGGTAGTTTTCATTACCCGGGTACCTGATAACCAGTTTCTTGACCAAGGTGCATGTACTGACCACTTCGAATAAAAAGTATTTATCTTATCTGATCTGATCTGATCTGATCTGATCTTATGGAGTGGCTTTTGTTTACTCTTTTAAGGCGTCTCTAAGCCGCGGTTCAAGTAACCTTCTGCTTAACAAAAACGAAATCAGTTTCGGCAAAGGAGAAATAAATACTGTGCTATAGGTGAAGGTGACCTAAGGTCAACATACTAGAGGTGATATTGGTGATGACTTTTCTTTATTTGGTGGCTCCTAAAGGAGCCGGTAGTTGAATAAGTGGGCGAGTTTTACTTGCCACTGACTTTCTTGTTGGCTGATTTTTTAACCGAGGCTTTGCTTTCTTTCGCTTTCTTAGGCAACGGCTTCTTTGTGGCAGTCTTCTTTGGCACGAGAGGTGTCTTCTTCTTGCTGCTGGAAACTTTCTTACCCGGCGATTTCTTGGTTTTCTCGGCTGGTTTGCGGGCGGTCTTTTCTTTCGCGGCGACCTTCTTTATTTTTGGTTTGTTGGCTGGATCGGCGGTTTTGGTCTTCTTCGCCAGGTCTTTGGCTACCTTTGCTTTCTTTACTTCTTTGTTGACCTTGAAAGAACCTGAAGCTCCGGACCCTTTGGTGTTGATAAATTGACCATTCTCCACGCCTCTCTTAAGAGCCATTTTAATAAAATGACTTGCTTTGTCTCCCACTTTGAAATGGTTCTTAACGTACTTGTCGACAGCCTGACGCGAAGAACCATTACGATCTTTCAGGGCGTGAAGGGCTTGTATGATCATTTCTGCATACTTAGGGTGTTCGGCCGGCTGTTTAGAAGCTTTCTTCTGGGTGCTTTTGACAGACATGTCTCGTTATAGTCTCCACAGCGATAGCTAATGTTGGTTACTTGCGCAACTCTTTTCTTAAGTTGTTATAGCGGACCGCAGAGGGATCAGTTACTACTGATCGCGATAGATCTGTTACCTCTAAGATGTTTGCTAAGTTCGTTGAAAATGAGATGGATTGTAAACGTCAACATAGGAAGACAGGCAGAGAGATTGACTGAACGAATAAGGAGTTGTTGGGCGCAATCACTAATTTTTTGGTAAGCTTAGGGATACTAGTACTCTACTGTGTCCTTATCGCGAAAAACTTGTAACGGCGTGGAGTATGAGAATTATTTCTGTCTCATTTCACTAGTAACTAATAAAGAAATAAGTAGAGACAAGGTAAGAAGTAGTTTATTGGCCATTAACTTTTATTGTCAGGTGGTGGCTCCTAAAGGAGCCGTTTGTAATGTGAGATTGTCAGAACCGAGCTGAGCTGTTATGCACGTTCGCCCCGGATCCTACGAGCCAACTGGATATCTTTAGGCATGATGGTGACACGTTTAGCGTGAATGGCGCAAAGGTTGGTGTCCTCGAAAAGACCGACCAGGTAGGCTTCGCTAGCCTCTTGAAGAGCCAGCACGGCTGAGCTTTGAAAGCGCAAGTCGGTCTTGAAATCCTGAGCGATTTCTCGAACAAGACGCTGAAACGGTAACTTGCGAATCAGCAACTCGGTGGACTTCTGATAACGACGGATCTCTCTGAGGGCCACTGTTCCTGGCCTGTAACGGTGCGGTTTTTTCACGCCACCAGTAGCAGGAGCGCTCTTTCGAGCTGCCTTAGTAGCCAGCTGTTTACGAGGCGCTTTTCCTCCGGTGGACTTTCTCGCTGTTTGCTTGGTTCGGGCCATGACTGTGAAACTGATGTTCAGAAGATTAAAGGCTCTATGTGAAAGCTGGGCAATTTTTATGGCCGCGATTTATCAGGAGGCTATCGCAAGCCGATTGGATATTTAAGGATTTATGCATTTCTGATTGGTTCGGCTTCGGAGACACCCTGCTTTGATTTGCATGCCTTACAATAGACAGTGGGGCGAAAGAAAATTATAATATTCTTTTGTTGTCCTTTTACTAAGAACAAATCTATGTAAATACAAGAAATAATGTTTCCCGAGAGGTCAGATTGAAGGGTATAGATTGAAAAGTAATTTCTGTTCTGCAGTAATTTAACATAGAGCGAGACCTTTCCCTTTTTAAACCTTGACGATAATTCAGACAACCGAGAATGTCCGGTCGCGGCAAAGGAGGTAAAGGCTTGGGCAAAGGTGGTGCTAAGCGTCATCGTAAGATTCTACGCGATAATATCCAAGGAATTACCAAGCCAGCGATCCGTCGTCTCGCTCGCCGTGGGGGTGTAAAGCGAATTTCTGGACTGATCTACGAGGAGACACGCGGTGTTCTGAAAGTTTTCCTTGAGAACGTTATCCGCGATGCCGTGACCTACACCGAGCACGCCAAGCGTAAGACCGTTACAGCCATGGACGTAGTATACGCTCTGAAACGACAAGGACGTACTCTGTACGGTTTTGGGGGTTAGAATACACTGTGATCCCTGATCAACACTTAAACCAACGGCTCTTTTAGGAGCCAACAAATGTATGAAAAGCTCTGACCAATACGTGATAAGAGAATTTGTTTTCATTACGATCATTGCTGAAGGTTTATATACATATCAACAAGTCAACATACACCTGAAATCGATTCAGCGCTTTATTTACTGGGTGCGTCCACGCGAGTTTTTTCTTTTTTAGTGACTTTACAGCAGCGCAGTCGTTACTTATACAGGGAAATTATTTTTTCCCCGTCTAGATTAGCCTCATAGCTCTTTGCGGGGCATACAATACTGTAAAGCTTTTGTCTTTAGTTAGTGAATAAACTGTTGTTGTACGTTGTTGTTGTGGCAGAATTAAGAGAGCAAGCTGGTTTGTGTCGTTACCGACGACGGTTTATAACTGTGTTAGTTTATTTTACGTAAACAGCTTGTGTACCGAAGGAAATCACGACGATCTCTTGTAATTTTTAGGCAAAGAAAACAACATTTCAAGCTCAGTAGTAGCAGCAATGTTTGTTCCCGGTTGGTAGGAATGCGATTAATTGTGTACTCGTTTAAAAAGAGCAGAAAGTTGTTCGATTGTCGCTTGGTATGTACCTCGAAGTTCGTATAAAAACCTGTTGGAAACAGCGCGAATGAAACCTGCATAGAAAGCAAACGCAATTTCAACTTTCATGATATAATCACATCAGTCTTTAAATTCATGTTACACCGAGCTAAACTGACCTAAGACTGGTTTCAGTTTTCAAGCAATGCTGTGGTTGCTGTTGTTTGTTTCTTACATGCAATAGCCGAAATAGCGCTAAATATGCTTTGGTATACGCATTTATGAACAAAACTAGCAACATGGAACCATGCAAAAACAAATAGAAATAGCGAGTTTCCGCGAGACATAATTATTTGTGGCTAAGTATCGATCGAGTTATTAACCCCAAACTTACTATTTGGGGGGTAGATTACAAATTTATATCGTGATTGGTCATGACTTTATTCTAGACTTGGTGGCTCCTAAAAGAGCCGTTTGTATTTATGGTTGTTGCCGTCGCTTAGTGTTGTTTCTTCTCTGTCTTTTTAGGTAGTAATACTGCCTGAATGTTGGGAAGAACACCGCCTTGAGCGATGGTGACACCGGCAAGGAGTTTGTTTAATTCTTCGTCATTTCGTACAGCCAACTGGAGGTGACGAGGAATGATTCTTGACTTCTTGTTGTCGCGTGCTGCGTTTCCTGCTAACTCGAGGATCTCAGCACTCAGATACTCAAGTACGGCAGCCAAGTACACGGGAGCACCGGCTCCGACGCGTTCAGCGTAGTTGCCTTTACGAAGAAGGCGATGGATGCGACCAACAGGAAACTGTAGACCTGCCCTGGAAGAACGAGTCTTTGACTTGGTGCCCTGGGCTTTACCTTTTCCTCGTCCGGTCATTTTGTCGAGTAACTCGTATCTTAAGTTTCAGTTTAAGTTTCAGGAGACTGTTTTCCAAGACATGACTTCGGCCGCCATAATTTATCACGCGCGGACTGCGTTTCGTGGATCAGATTGCACCAATCAAAAGTCTTACATTGGCTCATAAAAGAAATTCTAGCCTTGCAATTGTTCTCTTTGTGTCGATTGGCGGCACGCTCCATTGTTTACACCGAGAAAAAAAAGACACCAATCACCGACGAGAACTCGCGATCCGCATATTAATTGATCCTATTGAATTTGGCAACATAAATAGAAACTGTGATATCCCGAATTACCAAACTCTATTTCGAAAAGGCAGAGATATCTTTCTTTACCATGGCACCTAAACCGATTGCAGCTAAAAAGGGAGAGAAGAAGAGCGGCGGTAAGGCAAAATCCACGTCGGGCGACAGTACGAAAAAACGGCGATCGAAACGGAAGGAGAGTTATGCGATCTACATCTACAAAGTGTTGAAGCAGGTACATCCTGACACCGGAATCTCCAGCAAAGCAATGGGTATCATGAACTCTTTCGTGAACGATATCTTTGAGCGCATTGCTACAGAATCCTCCCGTCTAGCCCACTACAACAAGAAGTCCACTATCAGCTCCCGCGAGATTCAGACAGCCATCAGACTGCTCCTTCCAGGAGAACTCGCAAAGCACGCAGTCAGTGAGGGTACCAAGGCCGTCACGAAGTACACTAGTAGCAAGTGAAGTCCATTCTTCAATACCAGATCTAAACAACGGCTCTTTTAGGAGCCACCAAATGTCAAAAAAAGCAATGATCAACACAGTTTCTTAGAGTTTTCAATCGTCATTATAAACCCTGAAACTCTTCGCACACTTGCTCCCATTAAAAAATGTCAAGGAACGAACAAATCATTCCTCTATTTACCCGTTCAACTTTACTTTTTACATAAAAAACACACAGATAAAGGTTTTAAAAGATGATTTTTATGTAAGCAAAGAGAAAAGAAGAAAAAAAAAAAACAAAACAAATAAACGAGTGCTGGTTGACAACACGCACCGAACCCAACAGTTTCCGCACGATCTCCTTCCCAGCGCGATGACCACTACACCACGCCAGAGAATCAACTGAAGTAGTTCGTAAAACAACGATACTTAAAAGTGTTACAGGCATGAACAGGTCATTTCGGTACTGCACTTGAGAACAAGAAAACGGTTTACCAGGCTGCAAATATATATTTTCCGGGATGTAAGGGTTTTAATACTTCAAATCAGTTAAGCGGGAGGGATTCTTACTATTGAATATTGACGTTTACGGTAGTTTTCATTACCCGGGTACCTGATAACCAGTTTCTTGACCAAGGTGCATGTACTGACCACTTCGAATAAAAAGTATTTATCTTATCTGATCTGATCTGATCTGATCTGATCTTATGGAGTGGCTTTTGTTTACTCTTTTAAGGCGTCTCTAAGCCGCGGTTCAAGTAACCTTCTGCTTAACAAAAACGAAATCAGTTTCGGCAAAGGAGAAATAAATACTGTGCTATAGGTGAAGGTGACCTAAGGTCAACATACTAGAGGTGATATTGGTGATGACTTTTCTTTATTTGGTGGCTCCTAAAGGAGCCGGTAGTTGAATAAGTGGGCGAGTTTTACTTGCCACTGACTTTCTTGTTGGCTGATTTTTTAACCGAGGCTTTGCTTTCTTTCGCTTTCTTAGGCAACGGCTTCTTTGTGGCAGTCTTCTTTGGCACGAGAGGTGTCTTCTTCTTGCTGCTGGAAACTTTCTTACCCGGCGATTTCTTGGTTTTCTCGGCTGGTTTGCGGGCGGTCTTTTCTTTCGCGGCGACCTTCTTTATTTTTGGTTTGTTGGCTGGATCGGCGGTTTTGGTCTTCTTCGCCAGGTCTTTGGCTACCTTTGCTTTCTTTACTTCTTTGTTGACCTTGAAAGAACCTGAAGCTCCGGACCCTTTGGTGTTGATAAATTGACCATTCTCCACGCCTCTCTTAAGAGCCATTTTAATAAAATGACTTGCTTTGTCTCCCACTTTGAAATGGTTCTTAACGTACTTGTCGACAGCCTGACGCGAAGAACCATTACGATCTTTCAGGGCGTGAAGGGCTTGTATGATCATTTCTGCATACTTAGGGTGTTCGGCCGGCTGTTTAGAAGCTTTCTTCTGGGTGCTTTTGACAGACATGTCTCGTTATAGTCTCCACAGCGATAGCTAATGTTGGTTACTTGCGCAACTCTTTTCTTAAGTTGTTATAGCGGACCGCAGAGGGATCAGTTACTACTGATCGCGATAGATCTGTTACCTCTAAGATGTTTGCTAAGTTCGTTGAAAATGAGATGGATTGTAAACGTCAACATAGGAAGACAGGCAGAGAGATTGACTGAACGAATAAGGAGTTGTTGGGCGCAATCACTAATTTTTTGGTAAGCTTAGGGATACTAGTACTCTACTGTGTCCTTATCGCGAAAAACTTGTAACGGCGTGGAGTATGAGAATTATTTCTGTCTCATTTCACTAGTAACTAATAAAGAAATAAGTAGAGACAAGGTAAGAAGTAGTTTATTGGCCATTAACTTTTATTGTCAGGTGGTGGCTCCTAAAGGAGCCGTTTGTAATGTGAGATTGTCAGAACCGAGCTGAGCTGTTATGCACGTTCGCCCCGGATCCTACGAGCCAACTGGATATCTTTAGGCATGATGGTGACACGTTTAGCGTGAATGGCGCAAAGGTTGGTGTCCTCGAAAAGACCGACCAGGTAGGCTTCGCTAGCCTCTTGAAGAGCCAGCACGGCTGAGCTTTGAAAGCGCAAGTCGGTCTTGAAATCCTGAGCGATTTCTCGAACAAGACGCTGAAACGGTAACTTGCGAATCAGCAACTCGGTGGACTTCTGATAACGACGGATCTCTCTGAGGGCCACTGTTCCTGGCCTGTAACGGTGCGGTTTTTTCACGCCACCAGTAGCAGGAGCGCTCTTTCGAGCTGCCTTAGTAGCCAGCTGTTTACGAGGCGCTTTTCCTCCGGTGGACTTTCTCGCTGTTTGCTTGGTTCGGGCCATGACTGTGAAACTGATGTTCAGAAGATTAAAGGCTCTATGTGAAAGCTGGCCAATTTTTATGGCCGCGATTTATCAGGAGGCTATCGCAAGCCGATTGGATATTTAAGGATTTATGCATTTCTGATTGGTTCGGCTTCGGAGACACCCTGCTTTGATTTGCATGCCTTACAATAGACAGTGGGGCGAAAGAAAATTATAATATTCTTTTGTTGTCCTTTTACTAAGAACAAATCTATGTAAATACAAGAAATAATGTTTCCCGAGAGGTCAGATTGAAGGGTATAGATTGAAAAGTAATTTCTGTTCTGCAGTAATTTAACATAGAGCGAGACCTTTCCCTTTTTAAACCTTGACGATAATTCAGACAACCGAGAATGTCCGGTCGCGGCAAAGGAGGTAAAGGCTTGGGCAAAGGTGGTGCTAAGCGTCATCGTAAGATTCTACGCGATAATATCCAAGGAATTACCAAGCCAGCGATCCGTCGTCTCGCTCGCCGTGGGGGTGTAAAGCGAATTTCTGGACTGATCTACGAGGAGACACGCGGTGTTCTGAAAGTTTTCCTTGAGAACGTTATCCGCGATGCCGTGACCTACACCGAGCACGCCAAGCGTAAGACCGTTACAGCCATGGACGTAGTATACGCTCTGAAACGACAAGGACGTACTCTGTACGGTTTTGGGGGTTAGAATACACTGTGATCCCTGATCAACACTTAAACCAACGGCTCTTTTAGGAGCCAACAAATGTATGAAAAGCTCTGACCAATACGTGATAAGAGAATTTGTTTTCATTACGATCATTGCTGAAGGTTTATATACATATCAACAAGTCAACATACACCTGAAATCGATTCAGCGCTTTATTTACTGGGTGCGTCCACGCGAGTTTTTTCTTTTTTAGTGACTTTACAGCAGCGCAGTCGTTACTTATACAGGGAAATTATTTTTTCCCCGTCTAGATTAGCCTCATAGCTCTTTGCGGGGCATACAATACTGTAAAGCTTTTGTCTTTAGTTAGTGAATAAACTGTTGTTGTACGTTGTTGTTGTGGCAGAATTAAGAGAGCAAGCTGGTTTGTGTCGTTACCGACGACGGTTTATAACTGTGTTAGTTTATTTTACGTAAACAGCTTGTGTACCGAAGGAAATCACGACGATCTCTTGTAATTTTTAGGCAAAGAAAACAACATTTCAAGCTCAGTAGTAGCAGCAATGTTTGTTCCCGGTTGGTAGGAATGCGATTAATTGTGTACTCGTTTAAAAAGAGCAGAAAGTTGTTCGATTGTCGCTTGGTATGTACCTCGAAGTTCGTATAAAAACCTGTTGGAAACAGCGCGAATGAAACCTGCATAGAAAGCAAACGCAATTTCAACTTTCATGATATAATCACATCAGTCTTTAAATTCATGTTACACCGAGCTAAACTGACCTAAGACTGGTTTCAGTTTTCAAGCAATGCTGTGGTTGCTGTTGTTTGTTTCTTACATGCAATAGCCGAAATAGCGCTAAATATGCTTTGGTATACGCATTTATGAACAAAACTAGCAACATGGAACCATGCAAAAACAAATAGAAATAGCGAGTTTCCGCGAGACATAATTATTTGTGGCTAAGTATCGATCGAGTTATTAACCCCAAACTTACTATTTGGGGGGTAGATTACAAATTTATATCGTGATTGGTCATGACTTTATTCTAGACTTGGTGGCTCCTAAAAGAGCCGTTTGTATTTATGGTTGTTGCCGTCGCTTAGTGTTGTTTCTTCTCTGTCTTTTTAGGTAGTAATACTGCCTGAATGTTGGGAAGAACACCGCCTTGAGCGATGGTGACACCGGCAAGGAGTTTGTTTAATTCTTCGTCATTTCGTACAGCCAACTGGAGGTGACGAGGAATGATTCTTGACTTCTTGTTGTCGCGTGCTGCGTTTCCTGCTAACTCGAGGATCTCAGCACTCAGATACTCAAGTACGGCAGCCAAGTACACGGGAGCACCGGCTCCGACGCGTTCAGCGTAGTTGCCTTTACGAAGAAGGCGATGGATGCGACCAACAGGAAACTGTAGACCTGCCCTGGAAGAACGAGTCTTTGACTTGGTGCCCTGGGCTTTACCTTTTCCTCGTCCGGTCATTTTGTCGAGTAACTCGTATCTTAAGTTTCAGTTTAAGTTTCAGGAGACTGTTTTCCAAGACATGACTTCGGCCGCCATAATTTATCACGCGCGGACTGCGTTTCGTGGATCAGATTGCACCAATCAAAAGTCTTACATTGGCTCATAAAAGAAATTCTAGCCTTGCAATTGTTCTCTTTGTGTCGATTGGCGGCACGCTCCATTGTTTACACCGAGAAAAAAAAGACACCAATCACCGACGAGAACTCGCGATCCGCATATTAATTGATCCTATTGAATTTGGCAACATAAATAGAAACTGTGATATCCCGAATTACCAAACTCTATTTCGAAAAGGCAGAGATATCTTTCTTTACCATGGCACCTAAACCGATTGCAGCTAAAAAGGGAGAGAAGAAGAGCGGCGGTAAGGCAAAATCCACGTCGGGCGACAGTACGAAAAAACGGCGATCGAAACGGAAGGAGAGTTATGCGATCTACATCTACAAAGTGTTGAAGCAGGTACATCCTGACACCGGAATCTCCAGCAAAGCAATGGGTATCATGAACTCTTTCGTGAACGATATCTTTGAGCGCATTGCTACAGAATCCTCCCGTCTAGCCCACTACAACAAGAAGTCCACTATCAGCTCCCGCGAGATTCAGACAGCCATCAGACTGCTCCTTCCAGGAGAACTCGCAAAGCACGCAGTCAGTGAGGGTACCAAGGCCGTCACGAAGTACACTAGTAGCAAGTGAAGTCCATTCTTCAATACCAGATCTAAACAACGGCTCTTTTAGGAGCCACCAAATGTCAAAAAAAGCAATGATCAACACAGTTTCTTAGAGTTTTCAATCGTCATTATAAACCCTGAAACTCTTCGCACACTTGCTCCCATTAAAAAATGTCAAGGAACGAACAAATCATTCCTCTATTTACCCGTTCAACTTTACTTTTTACATAAAAAACACACAGATAAAGGTTTTAAAAGATGATTTTTATGTAAGCAAAGAGAAAAGAAGAAAAAAAAAAAACAAAACAAATAAACGATTGCTGGTTGACAACACGCACCGAACCCAACAGTTTCCGCACGATCTCCTTCCCAGCGCGATGACCACTACACCACGCCAGAGAATCAACTGAAGTAGTTCGTAAAACAACGATACTTAAAAGTGTTACAGGCATGAACAGGTCATTTCGGTACTGCACTTGAGAACAAGAAAACGGTTTACCAGGCTGCAAATATATATTTTCCGGGATGTAAGGGTTTTAATACTTCAAATCAGTTAAGCGGGAGGGATTCTTACTATTGAATATTGACGTTTACGGTAGTTTTCATTACCCGGGTACCTGATAACCAGTTTCTTGACCAAGGTGCATGTACTGACCACTTCGAATAAAAAGTATTTATCTTATCTGATCTGATCTGATCTGATCTGATCTTATGGAGTGGCTTTTGTTTACTCTTTTAAGGCGTCTCTAAGCCGCGGTTCAAGTAACCTTCTGCTTAACAAAAACGAAATCAGTTTCGGCAAAGGAGAAATAAATACTGTGCTATAGGTGAAGGTGACCTAAGGTCAACATACTAGAGGTGATATTGGTGATGACTTTTCTTTATTTGGTGGCTCCTAAAGGAGCCGGTAGTTGAATAAGTGGGCGAGTTTTACTTGCCACTGACTTTCTTGTTGGCTGATTTTTTAACCGAGGCTTTGCTTTCTTTCGCTTTCTTAGGCAACGGCTTCTTTGTGGCAGTCTTCTTTGGCACGAGAGGTGTCTTCTTCTTGCTGCTGGAAACTTTCTTACCCGGCGATTTCTTGGTTTTCTCGGCTGGTTTGCGGGCGGTCTTTTCTTTCGCGGCGACCTTCTTTATTTTTGGTTTGTTGGCTGGATCGGCGGTTTTGGTCTTCTTCGCCAGGTCTTTGGCTACCTTTGCTTTCTTTACTTCTTTGTTGACCTTGAAAGAACCTGAAGCTCCGGACCCTTTGGTGTTGATAAATTGACCATTCTCCACGCCTCTCTTAAGAGCCATTTTAATAAAATGACTTGCTTTGTCTCCCACTTTGAAATGGTTCTTAACGTACTTGTCGACAGCCTGACGCGAAGAACCATTACGATCTTTCAGGGCGTGAAGGGCTTGTATGATCATTTCTGCATACTTAGGGTGTTCGGCCGGCTGTTTAGAAGCTTTCTTCTGGGTGCTTTTGACAGACATGTCTCGTTATAGTCTCCACAGCGATAGCTAATGTTGGTTACTTGCGCAACTCTTTTCTTAAGTTGTTATAGCGGACCGCAGAGGGATCAGTTACTACTGATCGCGATAGATCTGTTACCTCTAAGATGTTTGCTAAGTTCGTTGAAAATGAGATGGATTGTAAACGTCAACATAGGAAGACAGGCAGAGAGATTGACTGAACGAATAAGGAGTTGTTGGGCGCAATCACTAATTTTTTGGTAAGCTTAGGGATACTAGTACTCTACTGTGTCCTTATCGCGAAAAACTTGTAACGGCGTGGAGTATGAGAATTATTTCTGTCTCATTTCACTAGTAACTAATAAAGAAATAAGTAGAGACAAGGTAAGAAGTAGTTTATTGGCCATTAACTTTTATTGTCAGGTGGTGGCTCCTAAAGGAGCCGTTTGTAATGTGAGATTGTCAGAACCGAGCTGAGCTGTTATGCACGTTCGCCCCGGATCCTACGAGCCAACTGGATATCTTTAGGCATGATGGTGACACGTTTAGCGTGAATGGCGCAAAGGTTGGTGTCCTCGAAAAGACCGACCAGGTAGGCTTCGCTAGCCTCTTGAAGAGCCAGCACGGCTGAGCTTTGAAAGCGCAAGTCGGTCTTGAAATCCTGAGCGATTTCTCGAACAAGACGCTGAAACGGTAACTTGCGAATCAGCAACTCGGTGGACTTCTGATAACGACGGATCTCTCTGAGGGCCACTGTTCCTGGCCTGTAACGGTGCGGTTTTTTCACGCCACCAGTAGCAGGAGCGCTCTTTCGAGCTGCCTTAGTAGCCAGCTGTTTACGAGGCGCTTTTCCTCCGGTGGACTTTCTCGCTGTTTGCTTGGTTCGGGCCATGACTGTGAAACTGATGTTCAGAAGATTAAAGGCTCTATGTGAAAGCTGGGCAATTTTTATGGCCGCGATTTATCAGGAGGCTATCGCAAGCCGATTGGATATTTAAGGATTTATGCATTTCTGATTGGTTCGGCTTCGGAGACACCCTGCTTTGATTTGCATGCCTTACAATAGACAGTGGGGCGAAAGAAAATTATAATATTCTTTTGTTGTCCTTTTACTAAGAACAAATCTATGTAAATACAAGAAATAATGTTTCCCGAGAGGTCAGATTGAAGGGTATAGATTGAAAAGTAATTTCTGTTCTGCAGTAATTTAACATAGAGCGAGACCTTTCCCTTTTTAAACCTTGACGATAATTCAGACAACCGAGAATGTCCGGTCGCGGCAAAGGAGGTAAAGGCTTGGGCAAAGGTGGTGCTAAGCGTCATCGTAAGATTCTACGCGATAATATCCAAGGAATTACCAAGCCAGCGATCCGTCGTCTCGCTCGCCGTGGGGGTGTAAAGCGAATTTCTGGACTGATCTACGAGGAGACACGCGGTGTTCTGAAAGTTTTCCTTGAGAACGTTATCCGCGATGCCGTGACCTACACCGAGCACGCCAAGCGTAAGACCGTTACAGCCATGGACGTAGTATACGCTCTGAAACGACAAGGACGTACTCTGTACGGTTTTGGGGGTTAGAATACACTGTGATCCCTGATCAACACTTAAACCAACGGCTCTTTTAGGAGCCAACAAATGTATGAAAAGCTCTGACCAATACGTGATAAGAGAATTTGTTTTCATTACGATCATTGCTGAAGGTTTATATACATATCAACAAGTCAACATACACCTGAAATCGATTCAGCGCTTTATTTACTGGGTGCGTCCACGCGAGTTTTTTCTTTTTTAGTGACTTTACAGCAGCGCAGTCGTTACTTATACAGGGAAATTATTTTTTCCCCGTCTAGATTAGCCTCATAGCTCTTTGCGGGGCATACAATACTGTAAAGCTTTTGTCTTTAGTTAGTGAATAAACTGTTGTTGTACGTTGTTGTTGTGGCAGAATTAAGAGAGCAAGCTGGTTTGTGTCGTTACCGACGACGGTTTATAACTGTGTTAGTTTATTTTACGTAAACAGCTTGTGTACCGAAGGAAATCACGACGATCTCTTGTAATTTTTAGGCAAAGAAAACAACATTTCAAGCTCAGTAGTAGCAGCAATGTTTGTTCCCGGTTGGTAGGAATGCGATTAATTGTGTACTCGTTTAAAAAGAGCAGAAAGTTGTTCGATTGTCGCTTGGTATGTACCTCGAAGTTCGTATAAAAACCTGTTGGAAACAGCGCGAATGAAACCTGCATAGAAAGCAAACGCAATTTCAACTTTCATGATATAATCACATCAGTCTTTAAATTCATGTTACACCGAGCTAAACTGACCTAAGACTGGTTTCAGTTTTCAAGCAATGCTGTGGTTGCTGTTGTTTGTTTCTTACATGCAATAGCCGAAATAGCGCTAAATATGCTTTGGTATACGCATTTATGAACAAAACTAGCAACATGGAACCATGCAAAAACAAATAGAAATAGCGAGTTTCCGCGAGACATAATTATTTGTGGCTAAGTATCGATCGAGTTATTAACCCCAAACTTACTATTTGGGGGGTAGATTACAAATTTATATCGTGATTGGTCATGACTTTATTCTAGACTTGGTGGCTCCTAAAAGAGCCGTTTGTATTTATGGTTGTTGCCGTCGCTTAGTGTTGTTTCTTCTCTGTCTTTTTAGGTAGTAATACTGCCTGAATGTTGGGAAGAACACCGCCTTGAGCGATGGTGACACCGGCAAGGAGTTTGTTTAATTCTTCGTCATTTCGTACAGCCAACTGGAGGTGACGAGGAATGATTCTTGACTTCTTGTTGTCGCGTGCTGCGTTTCCTGCTAACTCGAGGATCTCAGCACTCAGATACTCAAGTACGGCAGCCAAGTACACGGGAGCACCGGCTCCGACGCGTTCAGCGTAGTTGCCTTTACGAAGAAGGCGATGGATGCGACCAACAGGAAACTGTAGACCTGCCCTGGAAGAACGAGTCTTTGACTTGGTGCCCTGGGCTTTACCTTTTCCTCGTCCGGTCATTTTGTCGAGTAACTCGTATCTTAAGTTTCAGTTTAAGTTTCAGGAGACTGTTTTCCAAGACATGACTTCGGCCGCCATAATTTATCACGCGCGGACTGCGTTTCGTGGATCAGATTGCACCAATCAAAAGTCTTACATTGGCTCATAAAAGAAATTCTAGCCTTGCAATTGTTCTCTTTGTGTCGATTGGCGGCACGCTCCATTGTTTACACCGAGAAAAAAAAGACACCAATCACCGACGAGAACTCGCGATCCGCATATTAATTGATCCTATTGAATTTGGCAACATAAATAGAAACTGTGATATCCCGAATTACCAAACTCTATTTCGAAAAGGCAGAGATATCTTTCTTTACCATGGCACCTAAACCGATTGCAGCTAAAAAGGGAGAGAAGAAGAGCGGCGGTAAGGCAAAATCCACGTCGGGCGACAGTACGAAAAAACGGCGATCGAAACGGAAGGAGAGTTATGCGATCTACATCTACAAAGTGTTGAAGCAGGTACATCCTGACACCGGAATCTCCAGCAAAGCAATGGGTATCATGAACTCTTTCGTGAACGATATCTTTGAGCGCATTGCTACAGAATCCTCCCGTCTAGCCCACTACAACAAGAAGTCCACTATCAGCTCCCGCGAGATTCAGACAGCCATCAGACTGCTCCTTCCAGGAGAACTCGCAAAGCACGCAGTCAGTGAGGGTACCAAGGCCGTCACGAAGTACACTAGTAGCAAGTGAAGTCCATTCTTCAATACCAGATCTAAACAACGGCTCTTTTAGGAGCCACCAAATGTCAAAAAAAGCAATGATCAACACAGTTTCTTAGAGTTTTCAATCGTCATTATAAACCCTGAAACTCTTCGCACACTTGCTCCCATTAAAAAATGTCAAGGAACGAACAAATCATTCCTCTATTTACCCGTTCAACTTTACTTTTTACATAAAAAACACACAGATAAAGGTTTTAAAAGATGATTTTTATGTAAGCAAAGAGAAAAGAAGAAAAAAAAAAAACAAAACAAATAAACGATTGCTGGTTGACAACACGCACCGAACCCAACAGTTTCCGCACGATCTCCTTCCCAGCGCGATGACCACTACACCACGCCAGAGAATCAACTGAAGTAGTTCGTAAAACAACGATACTTAAAAGTGTTACAGGCATGAACAGGTCATTTCGGTACTGCACTTGAGAACAAGAAAACGGTTTACCAGGCTGCAAATATATATTTTCCGGGATGTAAGGGTTTTAATACTTCAAATCAGTTAAGCGGGAGGGATTCTTACTATTGAATATTGACGTTTACGGTAGTTTTCATTACCCGGGTACCTGATAACCAGTTTCTTGACCAAGGTGCATGTACTGACCACTTCGAATAAAAAGTATTTATCTTATCTGATCTGATCTGATCTGATCTGATCTTATGGAGTGGCTTTTGTTTACTCTTTTAAGGCGTCTCTAAGCCGCGGTTCAAGTAACCTTCTGCTTAACAAAAACGAAATCAGTTTCGGCAAAGGAGAAATAAATACTGTGCTATAGGTGAAGGTGACCTAAGGTCAACATACTAGAGGTGATATTGGTGATGACTTTTCTTTATTTGGTGGCTCCTAAAGGAGCCGGTAGTTGAATAAGTGGGCGAGTTTTACTTGCCACTGACTTTCTTGTTGGCTGATTTTTTAACCGAGGCTTTGCTTTCTTTCGCTTTCTTAGGCAACGGCTTCTTTGTGGCAGTCTTCTTTGGCACGAGAGGTGTCTTCTTCTTGCTGCTGGAAACTTTCTTACCCGGCGATTTCTTGGTTTTCTCGGCTGGTTTGCGGGCGGTCTTTTCTTTCGCGGCGACCTTCTTTATTTTTGGTTTGTTGGCTGGATCGGCGGTTTTGGTCTTCTTCGCCAGGTCTTTGGCTACCTTTGCTTTCTTTACTTCTTTGTTGACCTTGAAAGAACCTGAAGCTCCGGACCCTTTGGTGTTGATAAATTGACCATTCTCCACG
>CAXIUU010000084.1:0-12500 GCA_964035525.1 Porites cylindrica
GCTTCAAATCAACTACGCCTTGTTAATATTAACATGACAAACCTCTAAAAAGAGACAACACCTAGCTCTCTTTAAGTATGCTTTTGTTTTAATCCGTCCCTCATATTGTAAGCGGTTAAGGATTTCTAATACTGTAAATTTAGGCAAGCGTTGCCTCCCAGCTTCATCTTTTTCATCTTATTTAAACTGGCATCAGAAACCTCTACAAAAAGACATAACAGTGAACCTAGCTTAAGTACGCTTTTGGTTCATCCGCCTCTCATATTTTAAACGGTTGACAATCTGATCTACGGTAAACTTTTTTAAGAATTGCCTCCCAGCCTCGTCTTCTTCAAGAATGTTCTTTACGGCTGGTTTTGAGATAATTCCACTCTTGATTGTAGGCTTAAATAGCCGAAGGAGATCCTCCTTTTCCCTTAAGGAAAAAAGGTTTCGGCTCACGTAACTTGAATTTGATGGTGGCACAAATTCTGAAACACTTGAACTTGACATATAGCGACTCATTTTGTCTGAAAAAGTTTCTTCTTCGTCTGGAGGGTCAACTGCACCAGCAGTCTCCAAGTGACTTTCATCACGTTTGTGACGCCATTCACTGCGAACTCTGTCGCAGATCTTTTTAGGGTCGTGATTGCAAAGGATCGCATTATGTGTTATCTTTTCTCTGACAAGTGCCATTGTTACCGACTTCTGGTCGATTTCTTCACGGAAAAGCTCTCTTATGGCTTCTATTTGTTGCTTGTTCCAGGTTACATGTTTCTCCGTGCTATCTTTAGTACCAGCAGGAATATCTTCTTCCATAGTAGTAATGGAATCGCCTCCCTCCAGTACTTTTTTTGTTGTTCTCATAATGAAGGGAAGCTCGGCTGCTGCTTCAACACAGGATTTTTGTTTCTCGTGAAGTTTGTAGTACCTTTGGGCTGTCGACTCTTTGTGTGCCATGAGATCAGCGAGTTTTCCTGTCATGTCTTTGTGGCTGGTATGTACGGCAGTCACCGCTGACTTTCGGAAAAGAGTTGAACTGATATGACCCTCTAACCCTGCTTTTTTCCAAGCGGCGTTGATTGCAGTTGATATTTGGCCTGACACGACCTTTGCTCCACTCCACGACAATATCACAGAGTCATTTTCATCTTTGGTCGAATTTACTACACTTCTCACTTCATTAACGTACACTTTCAGGTAACCAAACAGTTTAGGTGAAAGCACGACTCTGGCAGGACCATGAATGGATGCAGTCTTATGGTTCTTTACACTTACTACGTAGCTTCCATTGCTTTCATGCTTTGATTTGTTGAACTCACCTATAGTCATGTTAGCTAGCACACCCGATCTATGGGCATTAGCAATTGTCATTTCAGTTAGGATGAAATCTCTAATTAGTGTGTACTGTTCTTGGTTAAGTTGAATACAGTGAGCCCCACTAAGCTGACCAATGAGGGACACTGCTCTTCGTGTTGATTCACTCTGCTCAAATGTAGTCACCATCTCAGCTGTTATCAAGTTAGAAATATCTTCATCCTGTTTCTCCAAATGCCTACGTTGACAATCTTTCTTGTATGAAGTCGACCACAAACGGGCTTTCTCATCAATTACATTAATACTAGCATCGTCCACATTTAGGCCCTCAGGACGCTCTGTTAAGACAAAGCTGCAGAAATATCGTAGACTTAACAAGTACGATTTAATAGTGTCAGGTTTGTAGGTTTTTTCAGCGTGATCTCTTAAGAAAGTGTCACGAATAAGTTTACGATCAAATAGCGACGCCAGATCTTTGTTCGGGTCAATAACAGTAAGAATCTTTTCTACCTGTGAGGCATGCTGTTTCGACATTTTGTGCGGTTTCCTTCCACCATCAGTTGTCTGTAGCCAGCTTATGAAAGAACCAAATATGCCATGGCTCATTTCTAAATTGCCAGTGCTTTCAGCTTCCGTTTGTGAATCACTGTCAGGTGTGCCTTCATAGCCACAGTTGTCACCATCACTGATACTATCTGAATTTTCTGTGCCGCTATCCTTGTTGCCGTCACCTTTCACGCTAGTTCCAGCTACGCTGTTATTATCACTGTTGCTACTGAGGCTTATTTCGGCTTCTTCAGTTCTTCTTGACACCAGTGCTGATGATCGCGAAGGTTTTCTTGGCCGAGCTTCTTTTAATATGGCTTTGTATTCCGATGAGCCCTTCCGTATTTCTTTGTGTACTTGCCGTAAATGTTGGGAAAGTCGCTTTACTATCGAGTGACAGCCTGAAATTGGGCACTTGCGGTGGTAATGATAGTCTTTCCACTTGCGGTCTTTTCCTTTTCCGTCCATGTTAGTAGACGAAAAGCTTTCCCGCATTCCAAACCTGGAGGTCGCCTTTTTAGCTTTTTCTCTGGCCCATTTATGAACGTCTCTCAAATGGCGAGGAAGATCACGTACCTGTGATTTACACCCTTTAATGGGGCAAAGATACTTTTTTCTGGTCTGACGAGAGTTGCCACCGTTGTTTTCACCTTTAACTGCCTTTTTAGATACCTTCTGCTTTTCGTCGACGCTGTTGTTGGGATTATCCTCGTCTTCCCAACCAGTGCTTCCTACCTCCTCATCACTACGTTCATCCAAACATTCGAGGGGCGGTTGTCGAAAATCATCAATGTCGAAGTCTTCTTCAACGGGCTCATATTCTCTCATCCGGAGTTTGTTTACCCATTCATTTTTCCTGTCTTCCAATTTTTTCCTACACTGCAATTAACACATTTCAGAAAAAGGCAATTAAGTTAATACGCGTGATCACTAAATCGTCTATTGGGCCTAAAGTACCCACAATTTAGCATAGTTTTCCCCGTATATTACTCTACTTAGTGGCAGTTTCATATGCTATCATAATGTAATTATCTCATAAGTAGGTTGAGTGTGATCGTCCGGGTGATCGACTCTGAAGATGACTACCGCACATTTTGTCGAAAGGTCAGTCACTGTCAACAACAACAGTCCTATTCAGGGCTACGTTCACCCGGACGATCATCCCCAACCTTTACGTGTGAATTCAACACGGTAAAAAATTACAAATTTTGGACAAAAACCATGGACTAACCCCTTTGAAAAAATCCCAGTTTTTCGCCTTTTTTAACTCCTTGTTTTTATAGTCTAGAAAAGCTTTTTTTCTTTCTAGAATATCGTCAAACACATTTTCCTTGCCTATTTTATGTAAAATAAAAACATGGAAAATTTTCAAATTTTGGTAGTAGTCAAAACCATTGTTTCATAGCTTTGCTTTAACAAGAACAGGATCTATGTTGAGAAAGATTGGATTACTTAAGGACAGATTATGATGTAGGTATGAATATAAGAAAATCATATATGACAACTGCGGGGTGAAGAACTATATGACGGGTTTATAACGTAACAAGGAAAGATAAATGAGAGCGCGCTGATCACTAATTTGAAAATGAAAGATAAATCAGAGCGCGCTGATCCCTTGCGTTACAATAAAAGATTAACCAGAACACGCTGATCACTAACGTGACAATGAAAGGTAAATCAGAGCTAGCCTGTGAACAGGCTCTCTGTTTTGGGAAAAAATTAGCAAGGAAAGTTCCCCGCTCGACCAAAGGCCTGTTCACAGGCTAAATCAGAGCACGCTGATCACTAGAGTAAGAATTAAATTCAAATCAGAACGCGCTATCACTTACGTAACAATAAAAGATAAATCAGAGCGCACTAAACACTAACGTAACAACGAACAATAAATAAGAGCGCTCAGATCACTAACGTACGTAACAATGATAGATAACTGAGAGCGCACTGTTCACTAACGTAACAATGAAAGACAACTCAGGGTGCGCTGATCACTAACGTGACAATGAAAGATAAATCAGAACTCGATGACCACTAACGTAATAACGAAAGAAAACTCAGAGCGCGCTGATCACTAACGTAACAATGAAAGATAACGGAGAGCGCGCTGATCACTAATGTAACAACGAAAGAAAACTCAGAGCACGCTAATCACTAATTTAACAATGAAAGATAAATCAGAATGTGCTAAATACTAACGTAACAACGAAGGATAGAAATGAGCGCCCTGAACATTAATGGTAAGAGCGCTGCACCGGTAACGCAGAGGTCAAGGGTTCGAATCCCCTACAAGCCTGAATTTTTCAGGCTTTCTTTTCCCAATTGCAAAAGTTGCCTCTATAACTGCGATGATCTTCTTTCATATAATTCTTCACCCCGCAGTTCTCATACATGATTTTCATATATGATATCTTTCATATAATTAAGGACAGATCATAAGAAACGTTATGGGGAAGTGAAGGGGCTGGGGAGGCAAAGCACCCAAGAATATTCATGCAAGAGAAATTGAAAAAAAAATCATGTGGCTAGAAAATTGCCTGCACACCTCAAAATTCCTCTTAGATGAATGTTTTGGGTACTGATATAGATGTATATAAAATAAACCTCAAATGATCTTCTTACCTGCTCGACTCTTTCTTTAACTCCTGACATTAGTGCTTTTGCAAGGTCTGATTTTGCTTTTTGTATACTAACAAGCAGTTCCTCAGACATGGTTGTAAACCCTAACAGATTTCAAAGAAAATTCTGCATCAGAAAATAGTACTATATATGTAGCATAGTTTTGCCCCTATATAAGTGGCAGTTTCATATCCTTTCATAATGTATTCTCCTTAGTAGGTTGAGCGTGATCGTCCGGGTGAACATATATAGTCCTGAATAGGACTGTTGTTGTTGACAGTGACTAATGGAAAATGCAACATCACTCCACAATCCTTGTTTACGCGAGTCCTGTCCATTATTAATTTTTAACTTAAACTCATGTTCGATCTCTTCTTCGATCTCCTCTTCGATCTCATGTTGGATTAATTTCATAGAAATGTGAAATTAAGTGCCATGGGAAAGTGCCAATGGTTTTAACTACTGCCAACATCTGTTTAGAACAGTTTCCATGCCGCTTTTCACTGACATTGAGTACACGGTGAAACGTAGAAAAGCGGCCTTTCCATTTTCTCGAACAATCCTTCAATGTTATTGAAAATCATTTATGCTGCGTAGTCGCAGATACGTAACATGGAAATTTGATGTTGCATTTTAAATTTTTGGCCTCATAAAAAATGTTTTTCACGATTAAAAAGAGGACAAGAAAAACATGTGCTACTCACCTCGTGTTTCGTTTTACGGGCACTTCAAATATGCATCACAAAGTGTCATACTGTAAACGTTGCTGAAATCACTCGTAACCAAGCAATTACACATGCCATACATTACAAATCCGATAGCGAAAAATGGAATGAATGTAATATAGCTCTTTTTCTGTTTCGTTTTTGAAAATCGATTGATAAAATTTTATACCAAGCATGACCAGGTTTGTATCAGCGGTAATGGGTAAAGGGGGGCAGGTGGAGGCAATTACACATGCCATACATTACAAATCCGATAGCGAAAAATGGAATGAATGTAATATAGCTGTTTTTCGTGTTTCGTTTTTGGAAATTAATTGATTAAATTTTCTACTAAGCTTGACCAAGTTTATATCCGTGGGAATGAGTAAAGGGGGTGGGTGGAGGCGGAAAAAGCACAAAAGACCCGCGTACTTACCGATCCGATAGTGAGAACTAAAAAGAAAATGTACGACAGCTGCTTTTCGAGTTTCGTTTTTGGAAATAAATTGATTAAATTTTCTACTAAGCTTGACCAAGTTTATATCAGCGGGAATGGGTAAAGGGGGTGGGTGGAGGCGGAAAGAGCACAAAAGACCCGTGTACGTATAGATCCGATAGTGAGAACTGAAAAGTAAAATGTATAACAGCTGTTTTTCGAGTTTCGTTTTTGGAAAAAAATGGATTAAATTTTCTACTAAGCTTGTCCAAGTTTATATCAGCGGGAATGGGTAAAGGGGGAGGGTGGAGGCGGAAAGAGCACAAAAGACCCGCGGACGTACAGATCCGATAGTGAGAACTGAAAAGTAAAATGTATGACAGCCGTTTTTCGTGTTTCGTTTTTGGAAATTAATTGATTAAATTTTCTACTAAGCTTGACCAAGTTTATATCAGCGGGAATGGGTAAAGGAAGTGGGTGTGGGGGGAAAGGGCCAGTGACGCCATCAAAATGATATGGAAATCTAATTTTGGAGGGAGGATCGGTCACTTACAAAACGGTCCAAAAACGTAGGCAATTACGCTGAAAATCGTAAAGCTCTTTCAGCAAAACTTGGTACATCACCCTTTAAGGGTTGTACTGTTTGGGAGCCTCAAAATATACGAAATTTTGCTGAGTGAGGTTTTTTTTTTTTTAATTATGTACTTCAGGAGCGTAGCATTCTTATAAGCACATACGCACGGAAAAAAAATGTTTCTTTCCTGAAAAAGTCTTTTTTAGTATTTGTTTTGATAATATATGTTTCTGGATTGAAAGTACTGTATCAGTGCATTCTTTTGACGTAACAACATTTCCATTTATTCCAAAAACAGATAGTTTTAAAGCGACTATAAATCTACTTGACAATTAGGGCATTTACGCAACGCGCAATATATTCGTATTGCAAAACGCTAAAAACTTAAAAAAAAAATGTTAGCCGCTGTTTCCTCGAGCCAGTTTTTTTGTGAAGAAAGAATGCAATATATGCTAGTGTTTTGGGGAATTTCAACTGAAAACACTCAGGAATTCCAGAGATATAGCAACTTCTTTAAAAAAAAAGTGCTTCACATTTCGAATGAGTTTTCAGAACCTCACAAATGGATGAAGAAGTATATGATACTACGGCGCTTTTTTGTCGATTGCAAAATCTCGGAAGAGACTGTTTGTGGATCACGAGTGAATGGCTAGGAAGAGTTTAACAGGTCGAACACCTCTAAATCCACGCAAAAAAGCACTTTAAAATGTCTTTAAAAGGACCATCCACGGAGTAGGGAATTTTTGCAACTTCGCAACATGTTTAATAGCTGTAAAAACATTCAAAATATTGGTAAAAAGTTGAAACAGTGTGTGGTTGTTAGTATAGTTATTAGGCATCGAAAAATCATAACAAGCAATTGTGAGTAACCTTTAGAAGAAAGCTTTAACGAAAGGAGGAAAAGTGACAAAAAATGCCCTACTTTATATCTGCAGAGAGAGAGAGAGAGAGAGAGAGAGAGAGAGAGAGAGAGAGAGAGAGAGAGAGAGAGAGAGAGAGTAATTTGATGATATTTCACCCGTATCAAGTGTGGAAACATTGTGCCTGGTTGGTTGTGGATAGTTTTATCAGTGCCGGGAAAGTGGTTAATTGTGTGATTTCCTGAAGTTGTTGACAGACAGAATTCAGGTATGTCATGGTGCTCGTGTTACAAGAATACTGTGTTCAAGCATAAAAACGCTTCGTGAGTGCTTAATTGAAGTGATTTTGTCTTAGACAACCGAATTCTGGGCTCAAGGAAGGTGGATTCTAGGTCTGTTTTAGTCGGGCATCTCGCTATGAGCCCCCTAGTTTGAGAGACTGAAAGGTCATAATTTCTGTGGAGTTTACCCTGCGAGCAAGCTCTCCACCAGAGCGCCCAGGAGAACGTACTCACAGGCTAGTGCTTTTAAATGTTGTTCATTTCATGACAAATCTGTCGCTTTTGCCAGAGCGACTTTTCATGTGTTGCCAGCGATTAATTTGTCCTTTTTAAGCCCCAACTAGCGACTTTCAACTGCTTTTTATTCACCTCAAGGGTCAAATTGTTAAAACGCACTTAAAATTTCTATAGGTACTTTTTAACAAATCCAGTCAGTTATATATTTTATTTTTTAGAAAAGGCGTCAATAATCAACACTGTTTAGAAGAACTGTAGAAGAAAATTCGTCGAAGGGAAATTGACGCGTAAACGATATTTTCAATTGTTTTGGAGAAAAAATTATTTTAACCAATCTGTTGTTGTTTGTCTGTTTGGTTTTTTTGTTCACGCTTTCAGACAGCGTAAGAACTCTCGAGATTGAGCTGTTTCTTGAAAAAAGACAAAGGAAAAATTCGTAGAGAATTTGGTAAACAAAACACCAAAGCTAGATGAGTTATGTTGCATTTCTTATATTCTTAACTTAATAATGGCTTGTCCGCAAATTTGGTGCGCGGGATAGCGAAGTGTGCCCTCGCGATTTTGCCACGCTGGGCAATCGACCTACCCGAACCACGTTTTCACTGTTGTTGAAACTTTCGAATATTTCCTTCTAACATAGAAATCTATTTTTTGCAGGCAAAGAAAGAGGCGGAAGAGCTCTTAAAGAAAAACTTTTAATGACAAGAACTTGTTTTCCTAGAATTTTCCTTGGAAACTGGGAATTAAGTATTTATTGGCAACTAGGCCAGAACTGAATTTAAAAAGAGCCCTTCATTCAGTGCCGGTAAATTGTAAATACCAGGCCATTTCTTTTTTTCAAATCGCTACTCTGGGACCTCTTGCGCCGAAATATTTGTTGGTATTTCCAACATACATTGGCGTTTTCAAGAGGACATGACTGCAGATGTTCAACAAATGCTGCCTTAACCGCCTAATTCATACGCAGACTTATACAATCATTGAGAACGTAAGTTGTATAGCTGTCCCACAACACAGAGTCCTGGCTGGTTATACCTCGGCTTCTGAATGCTTTTCTTCGCCATTATGTTCGTGTTCCTCCGCCCTATTTCTGATAACTGGGCTTGATAAATTAGCTTGCTCTGAAGAAATGAAATGACTTTTAATAAACGACAACTTGGTTCTCATTTATAAAATAACGGTTTAATATCCCACTGAACTTCTTTGTGGCCTTAGGGTTGAGTGGCTTCAACTCTTTCGGCTGTGTTTTCTGGGCGAATCAGGCGTGTAGCGTACAGTCAAACCTCCAGTAGTGGCCACCTCTCTACAACGGCCACCTTTCCACAAAGGCCACTTCATTTTGTTCCGCCGGGGCGAACGGTCCATACATAGACTCTTGTTTAAACCTTTCTACAACCGCAACGGCCACTAAAGCGTGTCCCCAACGGCCAAAAGAAACTCTCGAGACTCTCTCGACAACGGCAAGTTTTTTCAGCGACTGATGAGAAAGTCACTGAGAATGGTCAGGACATTTCATACCGTGTGGCGCGTTCATGATTAATCGCGGCAACCGTACGCGCACATTTTCATTTTTTTTTTTTTTTCATTTATACTGCTGCTACGATACTTATAGCGAATATTGCGAATCTTGCTCGTTCTGTCCCGTTAAAATTTGGTCCAAGTTTTTTGTGTATTTTATCTCTATTATAATTATTTTTTATGACTGGATTACCGTTATGGGATACGGTAAGCATGAACTTAGCACAATAAACACGTTGTACTCCCCTAGAAAAATTTGTCAAGTTACACTGCTACCTCACTCCTGCCTCCTGTCCACAACGACCTCTTTCTCCTGTCCCTATAGTCTGCGTGGCAGGCGTTCGAAAGGGAAGGAGAAGGGAATTAGGGCGCGAGACCACGCGCGATGGAGGCCCACGCGCTCTTGCGCGCCCAAGTTCCCCCTTCCCCTTTTAACGCCTGCCACATAGGCTACTGTCCCTAGGGTGGCCGTTTTTCTAGGGGAGTACAACATGTTTTTTTTCGTGGACAACAATAGCTAACATTTCTGCATATTTCAAACGCATTGTTAGTTACTGCTGTTCGGGTGAAAATGAAACTTGGAAACAATACCCTTCAAAAATGAGAGGCTCTCTCTTGTAAACACAAAATTTCAAAAAAATAATTAGCGAATTGTAGCCCTTATTTTACTGCCTTACAATATATCAATAACCTTGAAACTCAAAGGTCATATAAAACAACGGTTAGTCTCGAGAATATCAAATTTTTTAAAAGAATCTATCGAGCGGTTTAAAAATTATTTGCTCATCTGCTAAAGTAGACCAAAATGTTAACAAAACCGCTGACAAGAGCGCCTCGATACATACAAATGAAATCATTCGTCTAACAATCGGCTGAATTTATCTCCATGATCTATCACACAGGTTTTTAAAAAGATTGTAACTACTATGAGGTGAAATTGCATTTCAAAGTCGCCTCGTTTTCTACAGATGACGGCCGAACATCAAAATTGTCCAGTTTTTACCGTATTTCTAGGCTGCGTGCAAACGGACGCAACAATAGCCCGTGTACAGCCGCCCCTTACCTCCGATTTTTTTTGAGGTAAGGGGCGGCTGTACACAGGCTAACGCAACAACTCACAACATTGTTGCGCCAACAATGTTGGGAGTTGTTGCGTGCGTGTTGGCAGATGCAACAACTCCCAACATTGTTGGGACCTGTAGTGCATCTTGGGAAGGATACAACCCATAAGTCTTTGTAAACCCTGCGTAGTGAGCGTGCGTGGCCCCAACAATGTTGGAAGAGCTGTGCAAACGGATCCAACATTGTTGCGCTACGCTTCAGCGATCACGGAACAAAAGAAATGTTGGGAGTTGTTGACTGAAAAGTTTGACTGGTTTCAAACTTTGCGCAACAACATGCAACAGGGTGTGCAAACGGACGCAAAATGTAACATCCAACAATGTTGGCAGTTGTTGGTCAACAATGTTGGGTCCGTTTGCACGAAGCCTAACCGTAAAAACTTCACCCCAAAATATCTCGTAACGCTTACAGATTTCGCTTAAACTCTGGTCCACGCGTTTTTCACCTCTAGACTTGAGTTCTGTAACTTACTTCTATACGGTCTTCCTGGCTACCTCATGGAACGCTTACAGAAAGTTCAGAATGCCGCTGCTAGCATTGTAACGCTGACTGCAAAGAAGGACCATATCACGCTTGTCTTAATATTATACAGTGTACACTGTCTGCCAGCTGAACCAGACCAAAATGCCGAATAGACTAATCGTCCTTCAAAACGAAACAACACATTTCGCCAAGTTGCCCTGACTTGTTCAAGCGTCTGAGCCGAATGATGACGTCTTGATATACTAGTTTGAATCGCGATGCATTGTGGGAAGACGTTCACTCCTCCTCTGGAGCTGAACTAAGGATAATTTTTAAACCGCTAATATCTTTCCCATCTCATTGACATCTATGAACTTGCTAAACGTAATCTCCGGTCTGCGCAAAGTCGGAAATTAGTCCAACCTGCTTGAAACTTACGCACCTATGGCTTTAGAGCGTTTTCATGCGCATCTCCTTTTTTATGGAATTCTCTGCCACGCCAAATAAGGTTTCCTTCTTCCTTAAGCAGTTTTAAAAGCCAGGTTAAAACCTACCTTTTTAAAAGGGCGTATGAACAGGCGGGGCACTAGCCGTTAGGCACATACGTTCTGTTTCAGTGCTTGTAGATTTAAATTTTCAATTATTTTTTAAACAATTGTAACTTTTCCCCTCTTCTTAGCCTTTTCTAGCTCTAGGTTGTAGTTTAGATTAAATTTTTGATTATTTTTAAACAGTTGTATTTTTGCTTTTCTAGCCTTTTCTAGTTCCAGGTTTTAGTCTTTTTTAATAACATTGGTTGTAAATTTTGTTTTTCCAGCCTTTTTAATACTTAGAGTCTATTTGTAAGCCATTTTTATATTGTAAGGCAGGTTTTTATCTCTGTGAAGCAGAAAACAGGGCATTATTTTTATGGATATACAGTGGAACCTCTCTAATACAGACACCGAAGGGACAGAGCGAAGTGTCAGCATTAGAAAGGTGTCCGTATAAAAGAGGTCACTACGATATCGTCACTTTTATGACTCCACTTGCAGTTTTAAGTGTTCAGTAGCTAAAACTAAGCTCACACTCGTCTTTAAACTGCATTTAAATTTATCAATTCACAGTGCAAAGACACTGTTTTTCAGTAGCATACAACATTGTACATGTCAGCTACAAAGTAAGTGCAGTCGTAGACAAATCACTGTTTAGAAGGAAACGAGGTACAGCGCAATGCTCCATGTAAAAAGTTGTAACGTAAAGCACAATTCTGAAATCTTCTTTCGCTATTTTGCAAGTGCAGTAAACAGTAACTAGAGTACAAAATGTAATAGAAAAGATCCTTATGCTATCTGTAATTATTCAAGCATTGAAAACGTCGGTTATGTTCCTCTGTACACCTTTTGCAAATCGTTGTTTCATATACAGCGACTGGGCTTTTAAATCACCTTGCATAGCTCATCAGCCAGACGGAATTCGGGATTCATCTGATCACCACAGTGTCCTTAATAAAGAGGTTAAGTTTAGAGGGGTTTTCACTTGACTGTCGAAAGTAATTGAGGAATTGGTTTGGTTTTGGTTTTACTACGCCCTTTGGTTGGCTAGTGTATTTACTTTGGTTTTGGTTTTACGACAGTCAAGTGAAAACCGCTCTATATGAATTTACTTTCTGGGGCCGAGATTTAGTGTCCGTTGTCCTTATTAGAAAGAGTCCGTATTATAGAGGTTTTTTTTTCTTAAGAAAATATATGAGAATTTTGACGGGACATTGGAAACTGTCCGTAATAGAGAGGTGTCCGTACCGAGAGGTTCGATTGTAGTGCTATATAAGTAAATAAATATTGAGCGATTTTGGAAGAACCGTTCACAGTG
>CAXIUU010000085.1:0-25184 GCA_964035525.1 Porites cylindrica
AGATAAGAATTCTCCGGATCAAACGCCTCTACCATGTACCGTGAACATGTGTCTTTTGTGACTATCCGAACGTATGAAATCCTCATTACATAATATACATTGGTAGGGCTTTTCATCCTTGTGGAGTGAATACACATGAGATCGAAGTGCGGAGATATTACGAAAGTACGAATTGTCACCGCATTCAGGATGATTACATTTATATACTGAGATGTGTATGTGATTGAAAATATGCGTCTTCAATTGGCCAGCTGTTGTGTAGGCCGAACCACAATTTCGATAGCCACACTTGTAACGTTTCCGTACACTCTTATCGCCTAGTACAAACCATTTCTCAGTCTCTTTTTTTACGCGATCTCGTAAAGATTTATCTGGGCTTTGTCCAATATTCATTTGAAGAGCAGTTGACTTTAAAAGCACTTCAGCTCTGGTTTTCATTCCCAGGGGTAATAGTGAGAGTTTGATCTCTGTACTATCTGGCTTCTGCCTTTTTTCAGTTAGCTTCCCAGCAGACCTACGTAAAAAATCATGGGCATGCAGATCAACGGATTCCTTAATAAGGGAGCTTGGTTCAGATGCACGCCGCTGGCCTGAACATTTGTCTGAAACAGTATCTGGCGTTGTACTTTCGTGGATGATAATGCCTTGCGCGTCAGATTCGCCCTGAGGTTGCTCTGGCAGCTTAAGAACATCACTCCCCTCGGGTTCGGCCAGTACATCCGTGTGGTCTTCAGCAGTAAAGTCTTCGAGAAGACCCAAGCCTAAGCCCAGTTCACTGACAAAGGGGTGTTGTGAGTTGTTGTCAAAAGTACCTGGTTGGTAGGCGGCAAGTACTGCAAAAGGATCCTCAGACTGATCAACTATTGGAGGATTGAGGATATTCGAGGACAATGAAATGTCAAAATCGGCTAACGCTTTTTGTTCAGTTATCTGTTCTTCATGGGGCAATGAAGTTTGTTGCAGTTCAGCTTGCTCAGGTGTGCTAACAGTTGCAGAGAGTCCTGAAAAGGTTGCCCGTCTATTTTGTTCCTCAGATAGCCATGGGGCATAATCTTCAGAATCCGAAGATTGGCTTAATAGAGGTAAATTCGAGAAATCGTAATTGTCCATGACATTACTGAGCATTAAGAATTATCTATCGTTCATAGGCTATAGACCACAGCCTCCGGCAACAGTTCTTTACCAAGTCGAGCAGGGTAAATCATTCTTCTTTGTGCTTCACAGATGACCACAGAGAATGACAAATCAAAGTCTTGATGCAATGGAACTCAACAGTGACGCCAGATAAGGATTCTCTGGATCATAGGAGTTCTTCGACTTTCCTGACGTCTTGAAGTGGTCAAAACGTCCATTACGCCACGGCTTAAAGCCACCGATTTTATAAAAGTTCCTTCGCTCCGATCATTGCGCTATTTTTTTATATTATGCAATCTAAGCAAGTGCAATTTGTAATTATCCAGACGCCCGAAACGCTTTTTACATATTTCACAATGATAACGCCTTTCATATATGTGACATGACTGCACATGCCGTTGAAGATTGGTGTTATCACGAAAATATCTGTTATCACCGCATTCAGGATAAGTACATTTATATGTTGAGATATGTATGTGACTAAAAATATGCGTCTTCAAATTGCTGATTGATGTGCAGGCCAAACCACAATTGGGATAGCGACACTTGTAACGTTCCCGTACATCCTTAGCGCATCTTACAATCCATTTCTCAGTCTCTTTTGTTACACGATTTCGTAAAGATTCATCTGGACTTTGATCAGTTTTATTTTGAGGCGCAGTTGACTTTACAAGCGTTACAGCTCTGGTTTTCATTCCCAAGGGTAATAGTGAGAGTTTGGTCTCTGTACCATCTGGCTTCTGCCTTTTTTCAGTTAGCTTCCCAGACCTACGTAAAAAATCATGGGCATGCAGATCAACGGATTCCTTAACAAGGGAGCTTGGTTCAGACGCACGACGCTTGCCTGAACATTTGTCTGAAATAGTATCTGGCGTTGTACTTTCGGGGATGATAATGCCTTGTGCGCCAGATTTGCCCTGAGGTTGCTCTGGCAGCCCAAAAACATCATTCCCCTCGGCTTCGGCCAGTACATCCGTGAGGTCTTCAGCAGTAAAGTCTTCGAGAAGACCCAAGCCTGGGCCCAATTCACTAACAAAGGGGTATTGTGAGATGTCGTCAAAAGTGACTGGTTGGTAGGCGGCAAGTACCGCAAAAGGAACCTCAGAGTTATCAACTATTGGAGGATTGAGGATATTCGCGGATAATGAAATGTCAAAATCGGCTAACGCTTTTTGTCCAGTTATCTGTTCTTCATGGGTCAATGAAGTTTGTTCCAGTTCAGCTTGCTCAGGTGTGCTAACAGTTGCAGAGAGTCCTGAAAAGGTCGCCCGTCTATTTTGTTCCTCAGATAGCCATGGGTCATAACCTTCAGAATCCGGAGATTGGCTTAACAGAGATAAATTCGAGAGATCATAATTATCCATTACATTATCCAGCAGTAAGAGTTTTCCATTGGTCAACGGCTATAGACCACAACCTTTGGCAACAGTTATTTACCAAATCGGGCGGGGTAAATTGTTCGTCTGTGTGCTTTACAGACGACGCCAGATAAGAGTTTTCTGGATCACACGGCTATTTTATGTGTGCTGAACATGTGCCTTTTGTAACTATACAAAAGCGCGAAATGCTTATCACATAATGTACAATGGTAAGGCTTTTCATGTGTATGCCTTGACTGCACATGAAATTTAAGATTGCTGCTATTACGGAAGTAGAGGTTGTCACCGCACTCAGGATAAGTGCATTTATATACTGAGATATGTGTGTGACTAAAAATATGCATCTTTAAATCGGCGAGACTTTCGAAGGATTGACCACAATCTGGATAGCCACACTTGAACCGTTTCAGTACATTCCCAGCACATCTTACAATCCATTTCTCAGTCTCTTTTTTTACACGTTTTCGTAAAGATTCATCTGGACTTTGTCCAGTTTTATTTTGAGGCGCAGACCGCTTTACAAGCATTACAGCTCTGGTTTTCATTCCCAAGGGTAATAGTGAGAATTTGTTCTCTGTAACATCTGGCCTCTGCCTTTTTTCAGTTAACCTCCCAGACCTACGTAAAAAGTCATGGGCATGCAGATCAGCGGATTCCTTAATAAGGGAGCTTGGTTCAGGTGCAAGCCGCTTGCCTGAACGCTTGTCCGATACAGTATCTGGCATTGTACTTTCGGGGATGATAATGCCTTGTGCATCAGATTCGCTTTGGGATTGCTCTGGCTGCTCAAAAACTTCATTACCTTCGGGTTCGGCCTGTACAACATCCGCGAGGTCTTCAGAAGTGACTTCGAGAAGGCCCGAGCCCAGGCCCGGTTCGCTGTCAGAGGGGTGTTGTGAGTCGTCGTCAAAAGTGGGGGCTTGGTAGGCAGCAAGTGCCGCAAAGGGATCCTTAGACTCATCGAGTGTTGCCCGATCAGTAGTATTCGAGAGCAATGAAATGTCAAAATCAGCGATCGCGGTTTGTTCGGCTAACAACTGTTCTTCATAGGTCAACGAAGGTTGTTGCAGTTCAGCTTGTTCAGGATTGCTAACAGCTACAGACCGTCCTGAAAAGGTCACCCATCTATTTTGTTCCTCAGATAGCCATGAGTCATAATCTTCAGAATCCGAAGATTGGCTTAGCAGAGGTAAATTCGAGAGATCATAATTATCCATTGCATTAGCCAGCAGTAAGAGTTTTCCATTGGCAACGGCTATTGACCATACTCTCCGGTAACAGTTCCTTACTTTTGAAACGCCCGAGACACTAAAGTTTCTATACTCTCAAATATCCGATGGCACAATCCACAGGGCCACTGCTCTTTTTGTGGGTGAAATTTGTTGAAATGCTGCTTAAGCAACCTATTGTTAGAAAAATACTTATCAGACCCACACACCGGATAAGTGCACCGATGTTTTGAGACGCGTGTATGTGTAGATGTGCGCCCTTAAATAGCCGACAAACTTAAACGTCTTGCCACAACCTTTATGTCCGCACATAAATGGCTTCTC
Organism: Porites cylindrica; assembly: GCA_964035525.1. Lineage (NCBI taxonomy): Eukaryota > Metazoa > Cnidaria > Anthozoa > Scleractinia > Poritidae > Porites > Porites cylindrica. Next base: position 4,067 of record CAXIUU010000085.1, read on the forward strand.
TTTTGAGTCAGTGCGTAAGAGCCATTCGTCAACTGAACCTACATGCCTCTTTGATGGTTTAACTTTGGCTATTACCCGAGGCGGAGGTGACACAGCCTGCTTAGTGTCTGATTTTGCTCTTTTTTGGGGAGGTGATTTCACAGGTTGCTGTATGGGAGAATAAGACGGCCCTATAATATCCGGCTGTATCAGATTTAACGGTATGCCACTGTCTACCATAACACTGGAGGCAGATGCACTTGCATATCCTTGAAATGAACTTTCCGCCCCATGACTGTAAAGTGCTGGGCTGTCCATCATTGAAGCAGGGGTAGATTGCCCCGAAGACTGGCTAGTGACTTCCAGCTCTACGGGGGGATGAGTGCCTGGAAATTTACCCAAAATACCAAAGCCACTATAAAGTTTTAGTTGGCATTCTTCGAAACCAGTGGATTGGTAGGTGGCAAGTGTCACAAAAGGATCCTTGGGGAGATCTATTATGGCAGAGCCAGAAGCAGTGAAGCTTTGGCTTATGGGCTGACTGAGACTTGTCTCCGAAAGAAAAGGGTTCTCTGGATCATGGGGACTCAACTACCTTCCTGAAAAAGCCGCCCGGTGTGCTTGCTCAACATTTTGCCCAGACTGAGATTCCCCAAGTTTAGTAGCAGGTTTGTAAAACTTCCTGAACGGGAAAGATGCGAGAAACCATTATTATCCATTGCAATACCCAGTGGTCAAAACATCCATTACGTTACGCATTATGGCCACCGACTTTTGTGAAAGTTCCTTCGCTCCATGTCATAGAGTTACAATTTTAATTAATGTATTCTGAGTAGGTGCTTTTTGTAACTGTCCAAACGCCCGAAACGCTTATCACATAATGTACAATGGTAAGGCTTTTCATGGGTATGCTGTGACTGTATATGCCTTTGAAGCTGGGCGGAATCACGGAAATAGGGGGTATCACTGCATTCAGGATAAGTACATCTATACAAGGAGGTATGTATATGTCCAAAAATATGCTCCTGTAAGTTGTAGCGCGAAGAGAAGATAAAACCACAATCTGGATAGCTACACATGAACCGTTTCCCTAAGCCCTCGTGTTCTACAATCCATTTATTAGTCTCTTCGTTTACGCGATTTCGTAAGGATTCATCCGAGTCTTGTCTTATAGTCTTCTTTCGAGAATTCGCTGACTTTTCAGGCATAGTAGCAGCCTGACTTTTGGTTGCCGTCTCTTGAGGTAAAGGTAAGAATTCGGTATCTGTACTATCGAGCTTCTGCCTTTTTCTAGCTAACCTGCTAGATCGACGTGAGGATTCCTTAATAATGGATTCTGGTAAATCTCCTATAAACAGATTTCTTGGTTCAGGCGCACGCCGCTTACCTGAACGCTTGTCTGTATCAGTATCTGGATTGGCACTTTCAGGAATGACAATACCTGCGGTGTCAGATTCGCCCTGAGATTGCTCTGGCAGCTTAAGAACATCATCCCCCTCTGGTTCGGCCAGTACAACATCCGAGAGGTCTTCAGCAGCGAGATCAGTGAGGTCTTCAGCAGTGAAGCCTTCGAGAAAACCCGAGCCCAGACCCAGTTCAATGACAGAGGGGTGTTGTGAGCTGTCGTCAAAAGTGAGTGGTCGGTAGGCAGCAAGTAAAGCAAAGGGATCGTCAGGCTCATCGAATATTGCGCGATCACGAGAACTCGGGAGCAATGAAATGTCAAAATCAGCTAACGTTTTTTGTTCGGATAACTGTTCTTCGTAGGTCAACGAAGGTTGTTGCAGTTCAGCTTGCTCAGTTGTGCTGGTAGTTGTAGACCGTCTTGAAAAGGTCGCCCGTCTGTTTTCTTCATCCGTCAACCAAGGGTGATGTTCCCCAGAATTCGCACAGTCCCCTGAAAGAGGTAAATTCGAGAGATTATAATTATCCATTACGATGCCTGGAAGTAAGAATTATCTATTGGTCAGAGGCTATAGACCATAACCACTGGCAACAGTTCTCTACCAAATCGAGCAGGATAAATTGTTCTTGTCTGTGCTTCACAGACGACGCCAGATAAGGATTCTCTGGATCATACGGCTATGTTATGCACTTTCAGCATGTGCCTTTTGTGATTATATAAACGCACGAAACCTCTACCACATAATGTACATTCGTGAGGCTTTTCTTTCTTGTGTAATGACTGCACATGAAATTTAAGATGGGAAGCAGTACGGAAATATGGGCTATCACCGCATTCAGGGTAAGTACATTTGTATACTGAGATATGTATATGACTAAATATATGCGTTTGCAAATTGCAGAGTCTATTGGAGGTATAACCACAATCTGGAGAGCCACAAATGAACCGTTTCTCTGAGCCCTTGCATTCTATAATCCATTTATTAGTCTCTTCGTTTACGTGATGACGTAAAGATTCACCCGGGTCTAGTCTTTTAGTTTTCTTTCGAGAAGCCCCTGACTTTCCAGGCATAGTCGCAGCCCGACTTTTGGTTGGCTTCCCTCGAGGTAATTGTAAGAATTCGGTATCTGTACTAGCTAGCTTCTGCCTTTTTCTAGCTAACCTGTCAGATCGACGTGAAGATTTGTTGATGACGGATTCTGGTAAATCTCCTGTAACCAAATCTCTTGGTTCAAGCGCAAGCCGCTTACCTAAACGATCCGTATCTGTATCAGTATCTGGATTGACACTTTCAGGAACGATAATACCTGCGGTGTCAGGTTCGTCCTGAGATTGCTCCGGCTGCTCAAGAAAATCATTCCCTTCTGGTTCGGCCTTTATAAAAACCGTGAGATTTTTACCAGCGAAGCCATCGAGAAAACCCGAGTCCATGACCAGTTCGCTGCCTGAAGGCTGTATTGAGTTGTCGTCAAAAGTGAGTGGTCGGTAAGCAGCAAGTGACGCAAAGGGGTCTTCAGGCTCATCGAATGTTGCCCGATCAGGAGTATTCGGGAATGAAATGTCAAAATCAGCTAACACTCTTTGTTCGGATATCTGTTCTTCATAGGCCAACGAAAGTTGTTGCAGTTCAGCTTGATCAAGTGAACTAGTTGCAGACCGCCCTGAAAAGGTCGCCCAAGTATTTTGTTCAGCCGTCAGCCAAGGGGGGGATTCCGCAGAGTCTGCACAGTCCCCTAAAAGAGGTAAGTTCGAGAGATTATAATTATCCATTATGATGCCCGGAAGTAAGAATTATCTATTGGTCAATAGGCTATAGACCATAGCCTCTGGCAACAGTTCTTTAGCAAATCGACCAAGGTAAATCGTCCTTCTCTGTGCGTCACAGACGGGGCTAGATAAGGATTCTCTAGATCACAGATAGATTATATGTGTACTGCTCATGTGCCTTTTGTAACTATCTGAACGACTGAAATACGAATTACACAATACACAATGGTAAGGCTGCTCATGCGTGTGGTTAGACTTCCCATGCCGTAGAAGGTCGAAGCTACTACGGAAATATGGGGCATCACTGCATTCAGGATAATGACATTTAAATAAGGAAATACGTGTATGTTTAAAAATATGCACCTGTAAATTGCCGCGCCAGGGAGAGGTATAGCCACAATCTGGATAGCTACACATGAACCGTTTCTCTGAGCCCTCGCATTCTACAATCCATTTATCAGTCTCTTCTTTTACGCGCGCCCGTAAAGATTCATCCGGCTCTTGTCTTCTAATCTTCTTTCGAAAAGTCGCTGACTTTTTAGGCACGGTAGCAGCCTGACTTTCGGTTGCTGTCCCTCGAGGTAATGGTAAGAATTTGGTATCTGTACTAGTGAGCTTCTGCCTTTTTCCAGTTAGCCTGTCAGATCGACGTGAGGATTTGTTGATAACGGATTCTGGTAAATCTACTATAACCCTATCTTTTGGGTCAGGCGCACGCCGCTTGCCTGAACGCTTGTCTGAAACAGTATCTGGAATTGTACTTTCAGGAATGATAATGCCTTGCGTATCAGATTCATCCTGAGATTGCTCTGGCTGCTCAAGAAAATCATTCCCTTCGGGTTCGGCCTTTACATCCGTGAGGTCTTCAACAGTGAAGCCTTCGAGAAAACCCGAGCCTGGGCCCGGTTCGCTGTCAGAAGGGTGTTGTGAGTTATCGTCAAAAGTGGGTGTTTGGTAGGCAGCAAGTGCCGCAAAGGGATCCACAGGCTCATCGGATGTTGCTCGATCACGAGTACTCGGGAGCAATGAAATGTCAAAATCAGCTATCACTCTTTGTACGGATAACTGTTCTTCACAGGTCAACAAAATTTGTTGCAGTTCAGTTTGATCAAGTGTGTCAAAAGTTGCAGATCGACCTGAAAAGGTCGCCTGTCTATTTTGTTCAGCCGTCAGCCCAAGGTGAGATTCCGCAGAATCTGCGCTGTCCCCTAAATGAGGTAAATTCGAGAGATTATAATTATCCATTACGATGCCTGGAAGTAAGAATTATCTATTAGCCAAAGGCTATAGACCACAGTCTCTGGCAACAGTTCTTTATCAAATCGAGCAGGGTAAATCATTCTTCTTTGTGCTTCACAGATGAGCATAGAGAATGACAAATCAAAGTATTGATGCAAAGGAACTCAACAGTGATGCCAGATAAGGATTCTCTGAATCACAGGAGTTCGTTGACCTTCCTGAAGTGGTAAACGCCGATTACACCGCGGCTTAAAGCCGCCGATTTTTACAAAAGTTCCTTCGCTCCAGATCATTGCGCTATTTTTTTATATTGTGAATGTTACGCAAGTGTGTTTTGTAATGCTCCAAACACCAGAAACGCTTTTTACATATTTCACAATGATAACGCCTTTCATATGTATGGCATGACTGCACATGCCCTTTAAGAGAGGTGGCATTGCGGAAATATGGTTTATCACTGCATTCAGGATAATGACATTTGTATGAGGAGATATTTATATGTCTAAAAATATGCACCCGTAAATTGCTGCGCGTAGAAAAGCGCCTACCACAATCTGGATAATTACACATGAACCGTTTCCCTGACGAGCCCTTGCATTCTACAATCCACTTATTAGTCTCTTCGTTTACACGATTGCGTAAAGATTCATCCGGGTCTTGTCTTCTAATATATTCTCGAAAAAGTGCTGACTTTTCAGGCATAGCAGCAGCCTGACTTTCGGTTGATGTCTCTCGAGGTAATGGTAAGAAGTCGGTGTCTGTACTATCGAGCTTCTGCCTTTTTCCAATTAGCCTGTCAGATCGACGTGAGGATTTGTTGATAACGGATTCTGGTAAATCTAGTCTAACCCTATCTCTTGGGTCAGACGTACGCCGCTTGCCTGAACACTTGTCTAAAACAGTATCTGGAATTGTGCTTTCAGAAATGATAATGCCTTGCATGTCAGTTTCACCCTGAGATTGCTCTGGCTGCTCAAGAAAATCATTCCCTTCGAGAAAACCCGAGTCTGGGCTCGGTTGGCTGCCAGAGGAGTGTTGTGAGTTATAGTCAAAAGTGGGTAGTTGGTAGGCAGCAAGTGCCGCAAAGCGCTCCTCAGGCTCATCATATGTTGCTCGATCACGAATACTCGGGAGCAACGAAATGTCAAAATCAGCTATCACCCTTTGTACGGATAACTGTTCTTCATAGGTCAACAAAGGTTGTAGTTCAGTTTGATCAAGGGTGCCGAAAGTTGCAGTTCGTCCTGAAAAGATAGCCTGTCTATTTTGTTCAGTCAGCCAAAGGTGAGACCCCACAGAATCTGCGCAGTCACCTAAAAGAGGCAAAATCGAGATTTTATAATTATCCATTGCGATGCCTGGGAGTAAGAATTATCTATTAGCCAAAAGCTATAGACCACAGTCTTTGGCAACAGTTCTTTACCAAATCGAGCAGGGTAAATCATTGTTCAATGTGCTTCACAAATGACCACACTGAAGCAGTCTCTGGATCACAAGGCTATATTGTGGATTTTGTACATGTGCCTTTTATAATTATCCAAACGCCTGAAATTGCTATCACATTTTTCACAATAGTAAGGTCTTACCTTCGTGTGGCATTTGTGTACATGTCTTCGAAGATCGCCGGTATGACGGAAGTACATGTTGTCACCGCATTCAGGATAATTACATTTATATCGTGAGATGTGTATGTGATTAAAAATATGTACCCTTAAATTGGTTCTCCTATTGTAAGAATGACCACAATCAGGATAACCACATGCGAATCGATTCTCTAAGCCCTTATCACGTCGTACAATCCATCTATCAGTCTCTTTTTTTACGCGAGCCCGTAAAGACTCATCTATGATTGGTCCGATAATCTCTTGGGAAGCAGCTGACGTTTCAGGCTTTGCAGCAGACTCACATCTGGTTGCCGTTGCCCGAGGTGATGGTGATAATCTGGTCTCTTTACTATCAAGCTTCTGCCTTTTTTCAGCTTTCCTCTTTGATCTACGTGATGAGGAACCACGAACATGCCGATCAATTGATTCCTTGGTTGAGGGTCTTGGTTCAGACGCGCGTTTCCTGCCTGAACGCGTGTCTGAAACAGTATCTGGAATTGCACTTTCAGGAATGATAATGCCCGCTGCTGCATCAAATTCCCCCTGAGGCTGCTCTGGCTCTGCCGGTACAGTATCACTGGCATTGATATCTCCAAAAAGGCTCAGATTGCTATCCATGAGCTGTTTTATGTCATCGTCAAAGGGGAGTGATTGGTAGGCAGCAAGTGCCGCAAAAGGATCCTCAGACTCATCGAATGTTGCTCGATCAGGAGTACTCGGGAGCAATGAAATGTTAAAATCAGTTAACCCTCTTTGCTCAGGTGTCTGTGCTTCATAGGTCAACGAAAGTTGTTGCAGTTCAGCTTGATCAAGTGTGCTAAGAGTTGCAGATCGTCCTGAAAAGGTCACCCGTCTATTTTGTTCAGCCGTCAGCCAAAGGTGAGGATTTGCGGAATCTACGAAGTCCCCTAAAAGAGGTAAATTCGAAAGATCATAATTATCCATTACGGTGCCTGACAGTAAGAATTATCTATTGGTCCAATGCCATAGACCGCAGTCTCCGGCAAGAGTTCATTACCAAATCGAGCAGGGTAAATCGTCCTTCTCTGTGCTTCACGGACGACAGCGGAGAAGGACTCTCTGGATCACAGGGCTAATTTATGCATTAATAACATGTGCTTTTTGTATTGATCCGAACGTGCGAAACGCTCACTGCATAACTCACAAGATAAGGCTGTTCATTCATCCGTGTGTCTTACCTTCAGATGCCTGTAAGGACGGTAAGCATTAGGGAAGTACATGTTGTTACTGCATTCAGGTTGATTACTTTATAGCGAAATATGTGTGTGTCGAAAAATATGTGACTTTAAATCTCTAAGTCTTTTGCAGGTATAACCACATTTTGGATAGCTGCACATAAACCGTTCCTGAACGCCCTCACGCTCTGCAATCAATTTCTCAGTCTCTTTTTTTACCCGGTCGGTCCCGTAGAGATTTATCCATATTTGGTCCTATATTCTCTCGAGAAGTAGCTGACGTTTCAGGGCTAGCAGCAGACTCACTTCTGGCTGCCGTTGCTTGAGGTGGTACTAATAATTCAGTCTCTTTACTCTCAAGCTTCCGCCGCCTTTTTTTAACTAGCCTCTTAAATCTACCAAATAAGGAATCATGGACCTGCTGATCAGTTGATTCCCCAGCAGAGGATCTTGGTACAGACGCACGTTGCCTGCCTGAACGCTTGCCTGAAACAGTATCTGGAGTTGCACCTTCAGGAATGATGATGCCTGCTGGGTCAAATTCCCCCTGAGGCTGCTCTGGCTCTGCCAGTACAGCACCACTCCTATTAGTATCTCCAAAAAGACTCGGATTACTACTTAGGAGCGGCTGTGTGTCATCGTCGTTAACGGTCAGTGTTTGGTAGTAGGCAGCATGTGTCGCAAAAGGAACCTGAGACTCATTGACCGCTGGCTCATCGACTACCACAGGATCGAGGATATTTGGGGACGATGATGAAACGTCAAAATCGGCTAACGACTTATGTTCAGATATCGTTTCACCACTGGTCGGAAGAAGTTGTTGTCGTTCAGCTTGGTCAAGCGTGCTAACAATTGTAGACCTTCTTGCAAAGGTCGTCCGTCTATTTTGTTCCTCCGTCAACCGGGAGTCATGATATACCCCGGAATCCACAGAGTCCCCTACAAAAGCTAAATTCGAGAAAATATAATTATCCATGACACTAGCCCACCGTAAAAATTTTCTGTTGGTTAAGGCCTATAGACAACGGCCTCTGGCAATAGTTCTTTATTAAATTGAGCAGGGTAAATTGTTCTTCTCTGTGCTCAACAGATGACAACAGAGAAGAATTCTCTGGATCATGGGGCCATGTTATGTTTTTCCGATAAATGGAATTTGTAAGTATTAAAACGGTTGAAACTAATATTGCACAATTTACAAATGTAAAACTTATCCTTCTTGTGGTGGTGTGAATGCATATGCCTTAGAAGATCGGAGGCATCACGAAAATAGCCATTTTGGGCGCATTCCGGATAAGTACATTTATGTTTTGAAATACGTATATGACTAAAAATATGTGACTTTAAATGGCCAAGCGATGTGGCGGTATGACCACAATATGGATAACTACACAGGTAGTGCTCTCCCTGTTCATCCTCGCTTATCGCCATCCATTTCTCCGTCTCCCTTTTTATGCGCTCATCTAAAGATTCATTCGGGTTTTGATTAGTATCCTGTTCAGAAATCGCTGACCTTTCAGGTTTAGTAACAGACTGACTTCTGGTCACCAATCCTTGCGGTAACGGAACTATTTCGCTCTTGGTACTATAGAGCTTCTGCCCTTTTTTAACTCGCCCCTTCGGTCTACGTCGGTATTCCTTAAAGCGCATTCTACGTAGGGATTCCTGAAAGTGCCTCGTAATAGAGTGCTCAATGGCGGATGTTGGTATACCTTTTATAAGCACATTTCGTCGTTGAGGCGCACACCACTTGCCTGAAACAGTATCTGGATTTGTGCTTTCAGCAATGCTAATGCCTTTCGCATCGAGTTCATCGTGAGATTGTTCTGGTTGCTCTGTCGGCTCCAGTTGCTGCGGATGCTCCAACCGCACTGATAGCTCAAGAAAATCATTCCCTTCTGGTTCGGCCAATACAACATCTGGGAGACTTTCAGCAGAAAAGCCTTCGAAAAAGTCCAGTTCACTATCAAAGGCGTGTCGTGCGTCGTCTTCAAAAGTGAGTGATTCGTAGGCAGCAAGTGTCGCAAAAGGATCCTCATGATCATCGACTATCAGCGGCTCGAGGATATTCGGGGCCAGTGACATGCCAAAATCAGCTAACACTCTTTGTCCGGGTATCTGTTCATCACCGGTCGACGGATACCCTTGCAGTTCAGTTTGCTCAGACGAGCTAACAATTACAGACCGCCTTGAAAAGGTTGCCCGTCTATTTTCTTCATTCGTCAACCAAGGGTGATGTTCCCCAGAATGCGCACAGTGGCCTGATAGGGGTAAATTCGAGAGATCATAGTTATCCATGACATTACCACGCCGTAAGAGTTTTCTATTGGTCAAGACCTATAGACAACGGCCTCTTGCAACAGTTCTTTACCAAATCAAGCGGGGTAAATCGTTCTTCTCTATGCTTCACAGACGACGCCAGATAAGGATTCTCTGGATCATGGGGCTGTATCATGTTTTTGCAATAAATGTGCTTTGTAACGATCCGAACGCCCGAAACCAATCTTGCACAATGCACAAAAGTAAAACTTACTATCGTTGTGGCACAACTGCATATGCCTTTCAAGAGCCAAGGCATCACGGAAATAGCTTTTTTCAGCGCATTTAGCAGCAGTACATTTATACATTGAAATATGTATATGCCTAAAAATATGTTTCTTTAAATTGCCAAGCGTTGTGGCGGCACGACCACAATTCGGATAACTACACAGATACCGTTTCTGTCGCTGTTTGTTCTTCTCCCTTATCACCACCCATTTCTTCTCCGTCTCCCTTTTTATGCGCTCCCCAAAAGATTCATTCGGGTTCTGTTTCGTCTCCACCCTTGTTTGATTGTGGCGTGACTGAATATGCTTTTGAAGAAGGGTCGCATCACGGAAATAGCTTTTTTTAGCGCATTCAGCATAGGTACATTTATATTTTGAAATACGTATATGACTAAAAATATGTGTCTTTAAATTGCCAAGCGTTGTGGCGGCACGACCACAATTCGGATAACTACACAGGTACTGTTTCCGTCGCTGTCCGCCCTTGCTTATCACGATCCATTTCTCCGTCTCCCTTTTTACGCGCTCCTCTAAAGATTCATTTGGGTTTTGATCAGTATCAGTATCCTGTTCAGAACTAACTGAACTTTCAGTCTGCTCCCTTTCTTGAGATAGCCTCGCAGGCTTAGGTAGGAATTTTTGGAAGTGCATATCGACAGACTCCTCAATAGAGGATAGTGCACGCCGCTTGCCTGGACGCTTGTCTGGAACAGAATCTGGATTTGCACTTTCGAGAATACTAATGCCTTTCGCATCGGGTTCATCCTGAGATTGTTTTGGTTGCTCTGTCGGCTCCAGTTTCTGCGGATGCTCCAACTGCACTGATAGCTCAAGAAAATCATTCCCTTCTGGTTCGGCCAGTACAATATCTGTGAGGTCTTCAGCAGCCAGATCAGTGATGTCTTCAGCTGTGAAGCCTTCGAGAAAACCCGAGCCCAGGCCCAGTTCGCTGTCACAGAGCTGTTGTGAGTTGTCGTCAAAAGTGAGTGGTCGATAGGCAGCAAGTGCCGCAAAGGGATCCTCATGCTCACCGACTATCAGAGGATCAGGGATATTCGAGGACAATGAAATGCCAAAATCCGCTAACACTCTTTGTCCGGATATCTGTTCTGCATAGGTCAACGAAAGTTGTTGCAGTTCAGTTTGATCAAGTGTGCTAAAAGTTGTAGACCGTCTTGAAAAGGTTGCCCGTCTATTTTCTTCATCCGCCAACCAATGGAGACGTTCCCCAGAATTCGCACAGTCCCCTAAAAGAGGTAAATTCGAGAGATCATAATTATCCATAAATATTACCGAGCAGTAAGAATTATCTATTGGTCAAGGCCTGTGGACAACGGCCTCTTGCAACGGTTCTTTCCAAATCAAGCAGGGTAAATCGTTCTTCTCTATGCTTCACAGACGACGCCAGATAAGGATCCTCTGGGATCATGGGGCTATTTTATGTATGTTCGATAAATGTGCTTTGTAAGTATCCAAGCGCGCGTAACGCTTATCACATAATGTACAATGGTAAAGCTTTTCATGTGTATGCTGTGCCAGTATATGCCTTTGAAGAGCGGAGGAATCACGGAAATAGCCTCTTTTGACGCATCCGGAATAAGTACATTTATGTTTTGAAATACGTATATGAGTAAAAATATGTGCCTTTATATTGCCAAGCGATGGGGTGGTAAGACCACAATCTGGATAACTACACAGGTACATTTTCCGTCCCTTTCCGCCCACGCTTACCGCTATCCATTTCTCCGTCTCCCTTTTTACGCGCTTCTCTAAAGATTCATTCAGGTTTTGAGCAGTATTCTGTTTAGAACTCGCTGACCTTGCAGGTTTAGTAACAGGCCGACCTCTGGTCACCACTCCTTGAGGTAACGGAACTATTTTGATCTCCGTACTATCGAGCTTCTGCCTTTTTTTAGTTAGCCTCTTCGATCTATATTGGGATTTCTTGATAGCGGATTCTGATACATCTCCTTTAACCACATTTCTTGGTCCAGGCGCACACCGCCTACCTGAACGCTTGCCTGAAACAGTATCTGGATTTGCACTTTCAGGAATGCTAGTGGCTTTCGCATCGAGTTCATCCTGAGGTTGTTCCGGTTGCACTGACGGCTCTGATTGCTCCAGTTGCTCTGGCTGCACCGATAATAGCTCAAGACAATCATTCTCTTCTGTTTTAGCCAATACAACAACATTAAGGAGACTTTCAGCAGTAAAGCCCTCGAAAAGACACAGTTCACTGGTAGAGGGGTATCGTGGTTCGTCTTCAAAAGTGAGTGATTGGTAGGCAGCAAGTGCCGCAAAGGGATCCTCAGGCGCATCGACTATTAGAGGATCGGGGATAGCCGGGTCCAATGAAAGATCAAAATCAGCTAACGTCTTTTGTTCAGATGTCTGTTCTTCATAGGCCAACGAAAGTTGTTGCAGTTCAGTTTGATCAAGTGTGCTAACAGTTGTAGACCGTCTTGAAAAGGTTGTCTGTCTATTTTCTTCATCCGTCAACCAAAGGAGGCGTTCCCCAGAATCCGCAGATTGGCTTAACAAAGGTAAATTTGGGAGATCATAATTATCCATCACAACGCTCGGCAGTAAGAATTATCAATTGGTCAAAGGCTATAGACCAAAACTTCTGGAAACAGTTCTTTACCAAATCCAGCAGGGTAAATCGTTCTTATCTGTGCCTCACAGATGAGCACAAAGAAGGACGTTACAATTTTAATTTATGTAATCTGAACATGTGCCTTTTGTAAGTATCCGAACGCCCGAAACGCTTATCACATAATGTACAATGGTGAGGTTTTTCATGAGTATGGCGTGTCTGTATATGCCTTTGAAGTTGGACGGTATCGCGGAAATAGTGGCTATCACCACATTTAGGATAAGTACAACTTATACATTGAGATACCTGTATGGCTAAAAATATGCGACCGTAAATTGCTGAAATTTTGGAAAGTATCACCACAATTTGCATAGCCACACATGAACCGTTTCCGTATGCCCCGCTTAAGTCGTACAACCCATTTTGCAGTCTCTTTTTTTACCCGTTCCTTGAAAGATTGATCTGGGTTTTGTTCCGTGTTCTTTTGAGAAGTCGCTGACTTTTTAGGCATAGCTGATTTTGCGGGCATAGTAGAAAATTGGCGTCTGGTTGCTGTTCCTCGGGATAATGATAAGAGTTCCGTATCGGTACCATCGAGCTTCTGCCTTTTTTAGTTGGCCTCATCGATCCACGTCGGAATTCCTTAGTGGCGGATTCTGGTATTTCTCCTATAACTGCATTTTCTGGTTCAGGCGCACGCCGCTTGCGTGAACGCATGCTTGGAACTGTATCTGAATTTGCACTGTCTGGAACGACAATACCTTTTTCGGATTCGCCCAGAGATTGCTCGGATTGCTTTCGCTGCTCTGGTTGCATAAATAACTCAGGAATATCATTCTCTTCTGTTCGGCCACTACAACATCGGTAATGTCTTCATCAGCGAGATCAGTGAAGCCTTCGAGAAGACCCAGGCCCAGTTCGACAGCGTAGTTTTGTGAGTTGTCGTCAAAAGTAAGTGGTCGGTAGGCAGCAAGTGCCGCAAAGGGATCTTCTGGCTCACCAACTACTGGCTCATCGAGCGCTAGTGGATCGACAATGTCCAAGAAAGATGAGATGTCAAAATCAGCTAACACTCTTTGTTCTTGTTCGGTTATCTGTTCATCACCGGTCGATGGAGGCTGTTGTCGTTCAGCCTGATCAGGCGTGGTAATAGTTGTAGACCGTCTTGAAAAGGTCGCCCGTCTATTTTCTTGATCCGTCAACCAAGGGTGATGTTCCCCAGAATCCGCCGAGTGGCCTAATAGAGGTAAATTCGAGAGATCATAATTATCCATGACATTACCACGCCGTAAGAGTTTTCTATTGGTCAAGGCCTATAGACAACCGCCTCTGGCAACAGTTCTCTACCAAATCGAGCAGGGTAAGTCTTCTTTCTTTGGATCATAGAGCTAATTTATGGACATTGAGCATGTGCCTTTTGCAACTATACAAACTCCCGTAACGCCTATTACATAATGGACAAAAGGAAAACCTATCACTTCCGGTGGTGTGCCTCCACATGCCTGAAAAGTGCGATACTATCACGAAATATGGTTTATTACTGCATTCAGGATAAATACATTTATGTACTGAGATACCTATATGTTTAAAAATATGCACATTTAAATGAGAGAGCGTTGTGTAGGCCGAACCACAATTTGGATAGTTACACACGTACCGTCTCCCTACGCCCCGCTCGAGTCGTAAAACCCATTTTGCAGTCTCTTTTTTTACCCGTTCCTTTAAAGATTCCTCTGGGCTTTGTTCCGTATTCTTTTGAGAATCAGCTGACTTGGCTGTTTTATGGGTTTGGAGTACATGTACTTTGAAATTATTCATATGCCTGAAACGCTTATTGCAGAATGTACAAAAGTAAAACTTAGCACTCTCGTGGTGTATCTGCACATGCTTGAAAAGTTCGAGGCTATCACGAAAATATGGTTTATTACTGCATTCAGGATAAGTACATTTATATAATGAGATACCTGTATGTTTAAAAATATGCCTTTTTAAACGGGTGAGCGATGTGTAGGTCGAACCACAATTTGGATAGCTACACACGAACCGTCTCTCTACGCTCGGATCAAGTCGCACAACCCATTTTGCAGTCTCTTTTTTTATCCGTTCCTTTAAAGATTTATCTGGCTTTTGTCTCTTATTCTTTTGAGAATCAGCTGACTTTTTAGGCATAGCGGTAGATTGTATTGTGGTGGCCGTTCCTCGAGGTAATGGTAAAACGGTATCTGTACTATCGAGTTTCTGCCTTGTTTTAGTTAGCCTCTCCGATCCACTTAGGGATTTTTGAAAGTGCATTTCAATAGAGTGCTCGATGGAGGGTTTTGGTACACCTCTTGTGATCAATTCTCTTGGTTCAGACGCACGCCACTTGCCTGAACGCTTGCCTGGAACAGTATCTGGATTGCACTAACTGGAACGACAATACCTTTCTCGGATTCACCCTGAGATAGCTCGGGTTGCTCTGGTTGCACCAATAGTTCAAAAACATCATTCTCTTCTGGTTTGGCCATTACAATATCGGTAAGGTCTTCAGCAGCAGGATCAGTGATGTCTTCAGCCGTGAAGCCTTTGAGAAGGCCAAAGCCTAGGCCCAGTTCGCTGTCAATGGGGGCCTGTGGGTCGTCAAACATGAGTGGTCGGTAGGTAGCCAGGGCCGCGAAGGGATCTTCAGGCTCATTGACAATCAGAGGATCGAAGATACTCAGGGGCGATGAAATGCCAAAATCAGCTAACGCTTTTTGTTGGGGAATCTGTTCATCACCGGTCGAAAGAATCTGTTGTCGTTCCGCTTGCTCAGATTTGATAACAGTTACAGGCCGTCTTGAAAAGGTTGTCCGTCTATTTTCTTCATCCGTCAACCAAGGGTGATGTTCCCCAGAATCCGCCGAGTGGCCTAATAAAGGTAAATTCGAGAGATCATAATTATCCATGACATTACCACGCCGTAAGAGTTTTCTATTGGTCAAGGTCTATAGACAACCGCCTTTGGCAACAGTTCTTTGCTAAATCGGGCAGGGTAAATTGTCTTTCTGTGCTCAACAATGACCATGGAGAAGGATTCTCTGGATCATATGGCTGTTTTATGAGGTTGGAGCACATGTACTTTGCAATTATTCAAATGTCTGAAATGCTTATTGCAGAATGTACAAAAGTAAGACTTATCTCTCTCGTGGTATGCCTGTAAATGGTTATGAAGTGCGAGACTATCACGAAATATGGTTTATTACTGCATTCAGGATAAGTACATTTATAGACTGAGATGCCTATATGTTTAAAGATATGTCTTTTTAAATAGATGAACGCTCTGTGGGTCAAACCACAATTTGGATAGCTACACACGTACGGTCTCTCAGCGCCCGGCTCAAATCGTACCCATTTTGTAGTCTCTTTTTTTACCCGTTCCTCTAAAGATTCATCTGGGTTTTGTTCCGTGTTCTTTTGAGAATCAGCTGACTTTTCTGGCATAGCGGCAGACTGACTTGTGGCTGCTATTTCTCGAGGTAATGATAAGAATTCGGTTTCTGCTCCGTCCGACTTCTGCCTTTTTATAGTCAGCCGGTCAGATTGAGGGGAGGATTTGTGAAAGTGCAGATCAATAGATTCCTTGATAGAGGATCTTGGTTCAGGCGCACGCTGCTTGTGTGAACGTTTGCCTGGAACAGTATCTGGATTTGCACTTTCAGGAATGCTAATGCCTTTCGCATCGGGTTCATCCTGAGATTGCTTGGGTTGCACTGGCGGCTCCAGTTGCTCTGGCTGCACTGATAACTCAAGAACATCATTCCCTGCTGATTGTGGTTCTGTCAGCAGAGCATCACGGGGGGTTTCAGCAAAGAAGCCCTCAAACAGACCCAGTTCATTGTCAGAGGAGTACCGCGGGTCGCCTTCAAAATTGAGTGGTCGGAAGGCAGCAAGTGCCGTAAAGGGATTTTCAGGCTTATCGATAATCAGAGGATCGAAGGTACTCGGAGGCAATGAAATGCCAAAATCAGCTGACGCTTTTTGTTTGGAAATCTGTTCATCACCGCTCGTAAGAATCTGTTGTCGTTCAGCTTGCTCAGATGTGATAACAGTTACAGACCGTCTTGAAAAGGTTGCCCGTCTATTTTCTTCATCTGTCAACCAAGGGTGACGTTCCCCAGCATCCTCACAGTGGCCTAATAAAGGTAAATTCGAGAGATCATAATTATCCATGATATATTACCACGCCGACAGAGTTTTCTATTGATCAAGGCCTACAGACCATGGCCTCTGGCAACAGTAGGGCGTGGTGCTGGCCATAGCTTCAACCGGGGGCGGCATGGGGAGCCAGACATCCTTCCTGCGCAGCTCCGACCCAAGAGCTTCCAGCACAACAATCACTTCAGACATAGCCATTACCTCATTCATCTGTGTCAGATCTTCCGGGGTTGTTATAAGTTAGAGGCATGGTAACTTTGGCCATGTCTGTTATAAAAATTAATCATTGGAATGTACATCGACTCTTCGTTTTTCTATTTTACAAAGGAGAATGGTTTTGTGATGGATGATTCTGGTAATGATTAACAACATCGCCTGCACTCCAGCTGAAACCGCCTCGATATTTTTTATTTAGATAAAACACCTCATAATTCTTGTCTTTAAAATAACCGACAATACTATTAAATGGAAGTGGATCCTCGAAGCACACTTCATAAGATTCAGACTCCATATTTCGAAAATAGTCGGGATCCAAGCCTCGAATATTGTTCATTTTCGTATCAATCATGTATTTATATTTTTGGATATCCGCAGACAACCTACCATTAGTACGACTTATTGATTTAGAGGTAGCAATAACTCCGGCACACTGAAATGATACAACCTCAGTATTATAAAAAAGTCCGCTTTCCTTAATTACATCACTGGCTAAAAGTCGTTGATTCTTGTCGTCTCTCGGTACTCTGGGATAAAATCCTCCAGCGTTTTTGATTACTCTTATGTTCCTTGAATCGTAGCGATATACCAGACCACGAAAATAGTTTTGATTCAAACTCCCTTGTGTACCATCTTTTCTTACGAATGACGTATTTATTAATTCCTCATCGCCGACGGGTTCACAATCCAACTGATTAAACTTTTCTTCATCAACATTAATTTTTGAAACTAAGCCAATTGAATGACACTTTGCAGGACATACACAATTTAATGATGCCAAATTCATAGCAATTCTCCATCCCTGTTTTTAGAATATGTAAAGTTAAATTTATTTGAAGAAGCCTCTTGCTCTTTCCGCATCTCTAAAAGAAAAAAAGATTTCTGTACATTTTTTTTGTTCTCGCAGTTTACATAAGATTGATATAGATCTCCCTGTGAAGCACTGACTATTCTGCAAATATTGCTAACCAACGCCTCCTTCATCGTGTGAATAGCGTTCAGAATTCCTATCTCTACCAAATCGGGCAGGGTAAATGATCTTTCTCTGTGCTCAACAGATGACCAGGGAGAGGGATTCTCTGGATCATATGGCTGCTTTATGCATTTGGGACATATGTACTTTGTAATTATCCAAACGCCCGTAACGCCTATTGCACAATGGACAAAAGTAAGGCCTATCATGCGTGTGGTGTGACTGCACATGCCTTTGAAGATCGTAATTGTCACGGAAATATGGTTTATCACCGCATTCAGGATAAGGACATTTATAGATTGAAATACCTGTATGAGCAAAAATATGCGTCCTCACATTACTGAGCGTTTTATAGGTCGAACCACAATTTGGATAGCTACACACGTACCGTCTCTTTACGCCACGCTCAAGTCGAACAACCCATTTCGCAGTCTCGTTTTTTACCCGTTCCTTGAGAGAGTTATCTGGCTTGAGTCCCTGATTCTTTCGAGAATCAGCTGACTTTTCAGGCATAGCGGCAGACTGACTTGCGGTGGCCGTTCCTCGAGGTAATGGTAAAAATTCGGTATCTGTACTTTCGAGCTTCTGTCTTTTTTTAGACAGCCTCCCAGATCGACATAGGGATTTCTTGATAACGAACTCTGGTATATCTCCTATAACCACATCTCTTGGTTGAGACGCACGCCGCTTGCGTGAACGCTTGCCTGGAACAGTGTCTGGATTTGCACTTTCTGGCACGACAATACCTTTTTCGGATTCGCCTGAGATTGCTCGGGTTGCTCTGGCCGCTTTGGTTGCACCAAGGGCTCAAGAACATCATTCTCTTCTGGTTCGGCCAGTACAATATCGGTAAGGTCTTCAGCTGCAAGATCAGTGAGGTCTTCAGCCGTGAAGCCTTTGAGAAGGCCAAAGCCCAGGCCCAGTTCGCGGTCAGAGGGGTGCTGTGAGTCGTCGTCAAAAACGAGTGATCGGTAGGCGGCGAGTGCTGCAAAGGGGTCCTCGGGTTCATCAACTACTGGCTTATCGACTATTAGTGGGGTGGAAACATTTGAGGCCAATGAAATGTCAAAATTATCTAACACTTTTTGTTCGGATATCTGTGCATCACCGGTCGGAGGAAGCTGTTGTCGTTCCGCTTGCTCAGACGTGGTAACAGTTGTAGACCGCCCTGAAGAGGTTGCCCGTCTATTTTCTTCATCCGTCAACTGGGGGTGATGTTCCCCAGAATCCGCCGAGTGGCCTAATAGAGGTAAATTCGAGAGGTCATAATTATCCATGACATTACCACGCCGTAAGAGTTTTCTATTGGTCAAGGCATAGACAACCACTTCTGGCAACAGTTCTTTACCAAATCGGGCAGAGTAAATCTTATTTCTTTGGATCATAGGGCCAATTTATGAACAATGGACATGTGTACTTTGTAATGATCCGAACGCCCGTAATGCTTATTGCAGAATGGGACAAAAGTAAGGCCTTTCTTTCGTATGGTGTGCCCGTATATGCCTTTGAAGTTCGGTATTAGTACAAAAATAGGGTTTGTCACTGCATTCAGGATAAGTACATTTGTATATGGAGATACCTATATGTTTAAAAATATGCGCTTTTAAATGGGCAATCGATTTGTAGGTCGAATTGCAATTTGGATAGCAACACACGTACCGTCTCTCTACGCCCGGCTCAAGTCGTACAACCCATTTTGCAGTCTCTTTTTTTACCCGCTCCTTAAAGGATTCATCTAGGTTTTGCTCCGTATTCTTCTGAGAATCAGCTGACTTTTCAGGCATAGCGGCAGACTGACTTGTGGTCACCACTCCTTGAGGTAACGGAACTATTTCGCTCTCCGTACTATCGAGCTTCTGCCTTTTTTTAGTTGGCCTCTTCGATCCACGTTGGGATTCCTTGATGGCGGATTCTGGTATATCTCCCATAACTACATTTTCTGGTTTAAACGCACGCCGCTTACCTGAACGCTTGTCTGAAACAGTATCTGGAATTGTACTTTCAGGAATAATAGTGCCTCGCGTATCAGATTCGACCTGCGATTTCTCCGGCGGCTCCAGGACATCATTCCATTCAGGTTCGGTCAGTACAACATCCGTGAGATCTTCAGCAGTGAAGCCTTCGAGAAAACCAAAGCCTGACGGGCCTAGTTCGCTGCCAGAAGGGTGTTGTGAGTCGTCTTCTAAAGGGAGTGGTTGGTAGGCAGCAAGTGCCGCAAAAGGATTCTCAGGCTCAGCGACTATCAGAGGATCGAGGGTATTCGGGGCCAATGAAATATTAAAATCAGCTAACGTCTTTTGTCCAGATGTCTCTTCACCACCGGTCGAAAGAATATGTTGTCGTTCAACCTGCTCAGATTTACTAACAGTTACAGACCGTCCTGAAAAGGTTAACCGTCTATTTGGTTCCTCAGTTAGCCATGGGTCATAATCTCCAGAATCCGCAGATTGACTTAACAAAGGTAAATTTGAGAGATCATAATTATCCATTACAATGCTCGGCAGTAAGAATTATCAATTGGTCAAAAGCTGTAGACCTAAACTTCTGGCAACAGTTCTTTACCAAATCGAGCAGGGTAAATTGTTTTTCTCTATGCTCAACAGATGGCGCCAGGCAAGAATTCTCTGCATCATACGGACATTTTATGTATTTTGCGCATGTGATTTTTGTAATTATCCAAACGACTGAAACGCTTATTACATAATGTACAATGGTAAGGCTTTTCTTTCTTGTGGTGTAAGCGCTCATGCCGTCGAAGGTCGGAGCTACTACGGTAATATGGGGCATTGCTGCATTCAGGATAATGACATCTAAATAAGGAGATACCTGTATGTCTAAAAATATGCACCTGTAAATTGCCGCGCGTAGAGCAGGTCCAACCACAACCAGGGTAGCCACACATGAACCGTTCCCCTTCTGAGCAGTACTTGCATTCTACAATCCATCTATTGGTCTCTTCTTTTACGCGCTTGCGTAAAAATTCATCCGGGTCTTGTCTTCTAGTATACCTTCGAGAAGTCGCTGACCTTTTAGGCAAAGCAGCAGCCTGACTTTCGGTTGCCGTCCCTCGAGGTAATGGTAAGGATTCGGTATCTGTACTATCGAGCTTCTGTCTTTTTCCAGTTAGCCTGTCAGATCGACGTGAGGATTCCTTGACAACGGATTCTGGTAAATCTCCTATAACCACATCTCTTGGTTCAGGCGCACGCCGCTTGCCTGAACGCTTGTCTAAAACAGTTTCTGGAATTGTAATTTCAAAAGTAATAATGCCTTGCGTATCAGATTCGCCCTGCGATTGCACTGGCTGCTCAACAACATCATTCCCTTCTAGCTCTGCCAGAACAGCCTCACTGCTGGTATTGATATTTCCAAAAAGACCCAGATTACTATTCAGTGGCTGCCCTGTGTCATCGTTAAAGGTGAG
>CAXIUU010000087.1:0-42880 GCA_964035525.1 Porites cylindrica
CGCTTGGAAGTGGTGGGCACAAGAAAAAACGGGCGCGCGAGAAGGAGACACCCTTGGCGTGTCTCCCTCGCGCGCGCCCGTTCTCTCTTTCGCCCACAACTTCCAAGCGCCTGCTACGCAGGCTAGCCCTAATTTTTACGTGTGCGTGACAGTTGGGCGCAGTCACATGTCAAAATTCACAGAAGGGAGTTGCCAAAGATCGTTTACAGTAAACAATGAAAGAGCAGTTCGAACTTTTTAAGCCGTCTTCTGAACCAAAAAAAATGCTTAGAGATAATTCCTTCAAGGCCAGAATTTTCTTGTGAATTTGCCGGCTGGTTTTCCTGCGTTTTCCAATCGCTGCAGATGCATTACCGCGTATTCGTTCTGAAATCTAGCCGACAGTTGTAGAGTCAAAACAAATCAGGAAATAAAAATAAACCAAAAGAACTAATTACTCGATATGCATGGAACAGACCAGCTTCATAACCTCTAAATTTAGCTAAATGTGAGACTCGAAGCGGCAAAAAAAAAAAAAAAATTGCCAAGTCAAATTGTAGAATACTCCACGCACCGTATAAATTACGCAAAAAGAGAACAAGGAAAACTTCTGTTGTTCAAGCTACTCTAAGGTCACGTTTAACACTATCACGAGCTCAATCTCTCTTGTCAAGAGCTATGAGTCATGTTTGGCCCGTCAACACTTAATTCAAATCGGAATAATCACAAGCTGCTTAATAAACTAGCCAATCAAAAACGCCGACATATGTCCTTGGAACTCTGCTGGATTCGAACACGATATTGTGCACTAATTCGCAGACGCTCTATACAGAAGGTTTATAACGTCTGCGACGCAGGCAAAGTTTTTGCGGATAGGCGATTTTTTTTTGTTTTGTGGGAACTAATTTTTGCGATTAGGACACCGGTTTTTCTTGGTGGGAATTCCTTTTTTTGGCGATTTTCAGAAAGTACCCAGTACCCAGCATTGAAAATATTTTCGATATTGTTGATTAAGTGCAATAGAAATACATATTATAAGACGGCATCTCATTGTATACTGTTTTGTTTCTGAAATCGAGACAAGTTGTGATTGAACAGACACGATTTCTTAGCACTGTATTTTTGTGTACCGCATTTAAGCTAGAGAATATTTACTTAGGAGTAAATTTGGTGCGGTAATTTTATCAGCGGGAACTTATTTTGGGGGATCGCAGGAAAAATCGCAAAAATTAGTACCCACAACAACGTCGCGCCACACAGTGTATATAGATATTTAAAACAAATTGAGGGAGAAATAGTAGCCTGTGTACAGACCCCCGCCCCCCTAGAATTTCCATTGCGGGGGTGCTTGTCAACCCTCTCCCCCCTGGAATTTCCGTAATTTTTCAACTTAGTTTGGTACACTCTGGAAAGAATATTTGTGTAAAAAAAGTTGTTGCACTATATTTTTTAATGTGAAATATAATTTTTCTGCGATAAAATGAAAAAAAATATTTTCATTTATGTTAGTAACGTGTCTAATGAACGCAAGGACGTTCCTAGCTAATAATTAACCATAGAGGGCGATACCTTACACTACTGACTACAAGAATAACGTCAACTGCAAATGAACCAGTTACATTTTACGCCACGTGAAATTTTATAACCTCTTCTCAGTTACAACATGTTACAAGAAGACTTACAACACGACCAAATTATAGTGAATGAAATGTGTAATAAAGCAACAACTAGATAAGTGGAAGTTTATACATGAACGGATTACGATTATTAAAGAAAACTATCACATAAGCCGTGAAAAGAAGAATTTTTCCAACCGTAGGTAAAAGATGATTAAGGGATCGAAATAAGCACACTTGTTTTGAAGACCGTAACACAGTAAAAAACAATACCAGAAAGCTTGCTCAACTGATGCTGTTATTTATTAGTAACTCACCAATCTTACTCAGACCCCTTGGAAAAAGAAAAATCATCTGTAAGCGACCCCTCACCCCGTCGGGAATTTCCTCCTTTTGGAGCCCCTCCCCTCCGGATTCCGTTGCCCTCCGTGGGATATTTTCTGGAACTACACAATACGCTTTTAAAAGCCGTAACCTCGAGATTTCTTAATCGAAAAACTCTACATTCTCGATCTCGACAACTTTGATAAAAAGGAAAGCCAAAAAAAGTGAAAGAGGAAAATCTTTAGACTAGACCAATCGACTAATAAACTATGGATCTAAATTACGTTAACGGGCTGCAACAAAAAGTAGCGCAGGTCGAATACAATATGACATTTTCGCAATAAATGCGAAGAATCCAGTATATAACCTTGCATATATTCTCGTTGTTCTGGAACTATTACGCGGGCCAATGCAAGTGAAAAAAAACTCGGCCGGTATTGCAAAAACGCGACAAATACAAAAATGGGACATACAATTGCGCTTGTATAGAAATGTTGAATCGGATGACTAGGGTAACCTATCCAGGAGATGCAATAATATGCCCTTGAGTTGAACTGTATGATTATATGATTAGAAAGGCTTCTAGCCCTTGTCCTTTGCAGGAAAATTTAGAAACTAGGTTATAATCTGTTCAAGATTAAGTTAAATCAAATCTAAAAAAAATCCATCAGGTTTACTGATGTTGTTGGATTTAGCATCAATAGCGCTAATTGTTGCCCTATTTAACAGTAATATTCTTTTCTCAGCATTATTTTTATAGCAAGCAATGGCGAACAGAAGACATTATAATCCGCTTAGCACTACGCCAAAGTCTACTATCAATAACATAATATTGGAAGCAAGGGAAATTACCTTTCCTTGGAACTATGTATTTGACTCGACTGTTAAAGACTGGCTAGAGTGTATGGCCAGATCGAGAAGGGCACAGCCTGAGTTTTTGGTGGGTCCCCTGTTGGCTATGACGTCTGTTCTAATTGGTCCCCGATCCGTAATACAGGCCACAGAATTCTTTAAGGAACCATCAAACATATTTACCCTAACATTGTGCGACACTGGCGCAGCCAAGTCTGCAGCTTACAAAATTGCAGTCGATGATCCTATGACTGAATTGAATGATGAAATTGGAGGACTGGCTGTTCAGGACTACACACGTAAAGGCCTGATGCAGCATTTGGTACAGCATGGCGGACGTGCCATAATAGTATACCCGGAGATGTCAGAGTTCCTTGATTTAGTGCTAAAGAAACAAAACGACCTGTCAGGGGAGCGTCAGTTGTATTGCAAGTTGTTTGATGGATCAAAGTGGACGGATACCCGAATAGGAAAAGAGAGCAACAGGGTTGTGGTAGACAATCTTTGCGTTTCTGTCGGCGGTTTCGCACAGCCATCAGTCTATCTGGACCAACTGATGTCCCTGGTTAACAGAAACGATGGGTTTCTGGAGAGATTTCTGACCTGGGTTGTGAAACCGCATCTCCTGAATTGCGATGAAGTGCGAAACTGGGGCAATCGTTTGCAGAATTTTTCCATGCAGGAATTTCAGGGTGAGTACTTTGTGCGATAAAAAGTTATAACATGTGACAAAACGTGCTCAAAAAAACGGTTTCTCAAAAATACACACTAAGTAATAAAAAAAACAGGTTTAACCAAATAGTCGACGTCAAGAATGATGCAAGAACGAATTTTTTACTTATCGGAAGCTGATATACCCCGACAATTATCACATCAATCGATCAACTATTCACCTTGGGAGCAGAGCCTCTTTTTGTCTTCTTGACTGAGGAATACAAAAAGAAGACTCTGCCTTTATCGGGGCAAGCCTTCGAAGTCGCCGAAGCACGACATTCTGGACTACAATTTGTCTTCAATTCGAATGAAACATAATAAATAGCCTTGGTTTATTGCGCTATAACACACACCATCAAAAAATGCCATTAATATTCTTCTATCGATGATAATACTGAAGTAATAAGGCAAATAAAACTTACACAAGTTACTTTTTCCGAATTCCTCACTACAGATATTTACAAAGTCATCTGGAATAAGCATCAGCAAGGGTGTATTGTCTACGAGTTTACAGATGAAGCATACCAGGTGTTCAGAACCCTTGATTTTGAAGTCACGCAAACCATGAATGAAGCATGGGAGACTGGCGAAGCTGAATTCAGTGTCAGCAAAGACATAAATTATTTCCTGAGGTAAAATTCGTTTTACCGACTACAACGAGTTAAAAAAAAGAAAAGAAAAGAAGAATGGATCTACGGCCAAAGCCTTGTACCTCTTATTAAACGATCGTACAAGTATATTTTTATTCCCCCGTTTTTATTGTACTTATTGCCTGATTTTTTCATTCATCTAGATCTTAATTGACAAAGGATTGTTTTCATGTCGTAGATTCTGCATAAACCTACATGTTTTCAACACTGTGGCAAAAGAATTACTTAACAATAAATCGATGGAGGATATTATAATTCCACTAAAAGTGGAGAAGGAGACCGCTAGTGGGGCGTTGGCGCTGGTGCAATATTCCCGCGCACAAAAACAGGTGTTTCAAAAGGTACTTTAATTACACAGAACTTTTTGCCATTATTAAGAGGCCAAGATCAATAACAATTTCCGTTTCTTTTGCTTGTTAGAATGAGGGCTATGAAATTCGAAAGAGTTGAATATACCACAAACTGGGCCAAACTTTCATAAGCAAATATACGCAAATGTTTGTCTTTTCTCGTTATAGAATGGGTCCGCCAACTACACTCGCGAACGTCGTGTTTATCAGGAGGGGTCTTGCTTACTTCCTCTTTTTAGAAAAGGCGTCTTAATGATAATTATGATGATAATGCTGATCGTACGACGTACTAAGGGACGTACTCAATGACGTAAGGTCCAAAAAAAACCTAGATAGTTTTTTTTACGGTATGCAAATATAAACAGTCGTATGTTTTTAATATTTTCTTGATTATAATTGTTTTGTCAGTTTATCAAATCCTCGAGGGAGAAGCTGGCTGGTTCCTCCACTTTGTACAGCACAAAAGCAGAGGAAGTCCTATGTGAACTGGGAAACAAATTAATGGCAAAGTGCAGAGGATTACCAAAGGAAGAGGTAATCATGTTAACTCCACATACTATTGGTCCTTTTCAATAGTTCAAAATTCTGCTGCGAATTCAATAAACCGATGGCCTGAAACCCAAGATTCTTGCTCGGGGCTAGAGAGTAGTGGGGAGGAGGGCTGGGAAGTACGTAAATTTGTTCTATAGAGTAATGGAATGACTAAGTAGTCCTGAACGAGTGCCGTCAAAGTATTTCGCGGATCGATAAAAGATATTTATGAAGTCATAATTTCTGGTATCTTAAAGGTTAAAGGGATGACTGGCAAAAATATCGAGGTAGGTGGTTCGTCTACGCTGGGGTGAATCATAGTAATGAGGCGAGAAAAATCGTCAGTTGTACGTACTCGATTTGGTTAGATAAAGGTTCAAAAGTTTTGTTTTTCTTTTTATAGTGGCCAGGCCTCGAACCTGGTTTACTTTTCAATAATTTTCGTCAACCAGTCCTTAGCACTTGTGATTACATTACTGCCCTTTCCTCATGTTTGACATCGATACCACAAACCCGTGATTCAGCGTTTATCATTATGGTCCTAATTTTGTTAAATGCTAATTACTTCCCTTCCATTTCAACAGATAGACACCTTTATGCGCCCTATGACGACAGAGGGGAGGCAGACCGTGATAATGGGGAAGGAAAATTTCCCGCTTGACATTAGCGAGCGGGAAACCATACATGCGATCATTAAGAAACATCCTGAGTTGGGGAAGACGAGTCAGAAGCGGCGGATTGGGGGGAAGATGGAGAGTTGCATCTGCATTTATCTCTCGTCTTTTCCCTCTGAAGTTCGGACCCAAATTCAAGAAGGTGAGTCTCAAAGTCAATTGCATGAAAAGAAGAGTTCTTGCAGCAGTCGTGATCCGTTAAGTGGTATTTTTTGCTGGTCTTGCTATGATTTTAGGCAGTAGTTTGGGAATTTCCTCGTGGCAAAACGTGTGAAATCTACAGTAAAGCTACGGCGTCTTCGGCTGTCTGTTTACTACAGACGTCAATTGTGAAACACTTTGACACCATGCATAGAGTGGTAAAAGTGCTTGTGGAAGAAAATGGCCAACGAAACATAAGTATTGACTCACCTGACTAATACTTACTGAATAATTCATTATGCAATTTAAAGTGTAGGGTGAATCAATAATGTCTAGATATACAAATTTTTCTTAACAGTCGATAGTTTTCCCATGCACAACAGCCCGTGAGCATCAACCCTAGGCAGAGTATCGCTTGATACACAGGAGACAAGACTATAAATGCATTTTCCCCAAGGTTGAGACAAGTAATTAGTATATCACTGCAAACATGCATTGAAACAAAAATATGACCAGTAAACAAGAAGTCCTAGATGTACCTCTGTGTCTTACTAGAAAAAATTTTTCATTAGTTATCCTAACATATGTCAATCTCTCGCATTTCATTCTGTTATATCTAGTGTTACAGATCACCGGATCGACTTCAGAGAACCACCCCTCCTCTGACAATTCTGCCGCAGACAACCAAAGAAACCGATCGACTTCAGAGAACCAACCCCCATCTGACAATTCTGCCGCAGACAACCCAAGAAACCGATCGACTTCAGAGAACCAACCCCCATCTGACAATTCTGCCGCAGACAACCCAAGAAACCGATCGACTTCAGAGAACCAACCCCCAACTGACAATTCTGCCGCAGACAACCAAAGAAACCGATCGACGCCAGGGAACCTTGCCAAAGACGACAATTCCGCCGCAGACCATGCATTTGAGGTAAGCAGTTGCGTGGTCCCTGTTGTTGAAGATGAAACGGATGACGACTTACTTCTTTCCGCGGAGTGCTGTTCTACGTCAGTCGATGTGGAAGAAATACAAGGGGAACAGGGAGACAAAACAGCCAAAAGAAAGAACACAAAGAAAATGGAGGAGGTGCAATCTGAGAGAAGGAGTAAGCGGAAGAGAGGAGCAAAGAGATTTTAAGATGTCAGAAAATCATTGTCATCATCAGACATCAGCGTTGTCAGCATCAGACATCATAATTTAATTCAATGCAATGTGAACAGAACAGTTTAATCAGTTTCGTTTAATTTGATACGTTGACGAGTTTTTTAACCTCTCACTTCACGAGGAAAAGATTTAATTTTGTTCGGGCAACTTCCAAATAGTTGAGGAGGCTTCTTTTACTCAAAATAGTATTAGGTAAAATATGGATATAAGTGACAACTTGAAGAATTTTCCAGTCCAACACTAACAACATTACTCATTAATCCAAAAAAATAAAGCAAACAAACAAACGACAGATGAAGGCGATAAACATATAAATACGTTTTATATTTTTTTGCGAACAAAAAATTAATAAGAGTGTTGATCTTTCAACCATATTTTTTGAACTTTGTTTATTCATATTTCTCTGAGGTAATTTTAAAACATCTCATACAGTTAGGATTTATTACTTGAAGTAGAGTTGATTTTGATACTCCGTGGTGAAACCACGCCTCGGAGTATAGTATTATATGAGAAAAAAATAATAACAACAATAAATAACAGATTTGGAAGTTAAAAGTAATTGATTCCTTTTATGTGATCTTATTTAATCGTAAACTTGTAATCTTGACTTGCATATGTTGTGTACTGCGCAAAGGCCGGTAAAGGGAAAGAAGACGCACATTCGTTCCAAGGGCCCTTTCCTACTCGGCCCCCGTGACGGGAGTGGTGAGAGGGAGAGAGGGGCCGAGTAGGAGAGGATAGTGAAAGCGATAAATTGATCGAATCGTATAGTGCGCGACCAACTATACAGCAACAGTTCGAGCCAGCTTCGACCATCAGGCGATTTAAAGCTTAAAGCTCGAGCTCAACCCGTTCTTACAGATTGGCCTCATCATTCCTTCTACCTTTTCTTTCTTTGACTTCCACAGCTTCCACCATCCGCAGCATTAAATCCAGGTTTTTCCAACAAGCCCAGTTATGTCAAACTTACATCCTTCAACTGCTCCATGTTTTTAAGTTCCTGTCAGTTTCATAGTTGTCATTACTTTTCTAGCCCTTGAAGCGGCAGTTAGTGATATTGTTGGATATATTCGAAGTAATAAGAAAAGAGAACTTGCAAACTTGTATAGGGAAGATTTTCAAAGCATTCTTGGAAAACAAAGGCCGTTTCCTTTTTTTGCGAATGTAATTCCACCAAGGTCATGGGTCGCGGACCAAGGACTTAAACCAAGGAATTAAACTATCAAGGTTCAATAGAAACGGTGGAGTCCTTCCTCACACAAAGCCTGTGGTATAATTCTTTGATTAGAGTTATGGACAAACTGGTCTTCTGTAAAAGTTGATATCAAATGGGCATTTCTCAGGTGAATCAAATCGTTAAGGAAAAACCAAGTACTTTCTTGTCACCAACAGAATTTGAAAAAAAAGTATCATACAAAGTTTTGCCCTTTGACATTCTATGGAATGACATCTACCCTCCGAGAGCTCTGGAAAAATAAAGAACTACCAAATGTACCACTAAACTGTAAAGAACAAGAGTCTTTCACAACCGCCTTGTTAAAATCGAAAAAGCCCAGCAGACTAGCTTATCAATAACTGGTGGTTAGTCAGAATTAAAGAAATGGAGCAAAGTTTTCCCAGAAGCTCGTGATTTAATCTGGCAAAACTCATATATGACCGCTTTTAAATGTACCAAAAGCACCAAACTGACTGAGTTTCAGTTTAGATTCCTTCATCAAACTTTGGCAACAAACGTTACTATCTTTAGTCAAAATGGGATACAAAGATGACATTAGGTGTTCATTTTGCCATGAAGAAGCGGAAAACTTCACGGGTCCTTTCTGGTTCTGCAGCAAAATAGAACTTTTCTGGAAACACCTTATTGCCTTTCTAATGAATCATAAACTTTTATCCAACGACTATCTCCTTAACAGTCTTGTCGTCTTGGGTCCGATGATACTTCTGATACTTCCAAAAACAAAGCCGCAATTAACTTCGTTCTGTTACTTGAGAGATTCTGCATTTGTCTTTGCAGAAGCAAAAGAAATATTCCAACTATTGAAAATTTTAAGCCTTTTTTAAAACAGTATAATAAAGAAATTGAACCTTTCCCTCTTGAGTAATCTTTTATGAGTTTGGGGTCTCTCGCTCTTTTTACACTTTCCTTCCTGCCAGACATTCCCTTCCTATTTTCCTCCCTTCATCATTCAAAGCATATAAAGCTAATTTTCAGTGAATCAGCAGAGAAAATAGCTTTAATCTCTTTTTTCTCCTTTGAGTTAAAACTACAATTAACTAAAATTTACCATACTTTCCCATCCCCTTTATTTTCTGGTTTTTGTAGCGTATGTAATCCGTATTGTAAGTGGTGCGAGTAGCTGTTATATATATGTAAAGCGTGGAGTATAGCACTGTTAGTAGCGTAAGTATCTCATTGTAAGTAAGTATTGCAAGTTTTGTATTGTAAGTAGAGTATAGTATTGTTCGTAGCGTAAGTATCTCACATTGTAAATAAGTATTGTTTTTTAAGTAGAGTATAGTTTTGTTAGTAGCATACCTTACATTGTTTGTAAGTAAGTATTGTAAGTAAGTACTTTGTAATTGCAAGTGTTATAAATAAATTAAATTGAGTTTCAAAAATACATATCACTGAGCACTACAGCAGGAATACAAATATTTTCCAGCTTTGTAGCTTCATCTTTCATAAGATTTACCAGGGGCGAAACAACAACAATAAACCATGAAACCATTGACACCAGGAAACCTATGAAACCATGAAACCATTGACACCAGGAAACCTATAAAACCATGAAACCATTGACACCACGAAACCTATGAAACCATGAAACCATTGACACCACGAAACCTATGAAACCATGAAACCATTGACACCAGGAAACCTATGAAACCATGAAACCATTGACACCACGAAACCTATGAAACCATGAAACTATGGACACCACGAAACCTATGAAACCATGAAACCATTGACACCACGAAACCTATGAAACCATGAAACCATTGACACCAAGAAACCCATGAAACCATGAAACCATTGACACCACGAAACCTATGAAACCATGAAACCATTGACACCACGAAACCTATGAAACCATGAAACCATTGACACCAAGAAACCCATGAAACCATGAAACCATTGACACCACGAAACCTATGAAACCATGAAACCATTGACACCACGAAACACATGAAACCATGAAACCATTGACACCAGGAAACCTATGAAACCATAAAACCATTGACACCAGGAAACCTATGAAACCATGAAACCATTGACACCACGAAACCTATGAAACCATGAAACCATTGACACCACGAAACACATGAAACTATGAAACCGTTGACACCACGAAACCTATGAAACCATGAACCTATTAACACCACTAAACCTATGAAACCACGAAACACATGAAACTATGAAACCATGAAACCAATGACACCAAGAAACCCATGAAACCATGAAACCATGAAACCATTGACACCACGAAACCTATGAAACCATGAAACCATTGACACCAAGAAACCCATGAAACCATGAAACCATTGACACCACGAAACCTATGAAACCATGAAACCATTGACACCACGAAACCTAAGAAACCATGAAACCACTGACACCACGAAACCTAAGAAACCATGAAACACATGAAACTATGAAACCATTGACACCAGGAAACCTATGAAACCATGAAACCATTGACACCACGAAACTTATGACACCAGGAAACCATTGACACTACGAAACCCATGAAACTATGAAACCATTGACACCACGAAACCTATGACACCAGGAAACCATTGACACTACGAAACCCATGAAACCATGAAACCATTGACACCACGAAACCTATGAAACCATGAAACCATTGACACCAGGAAACCTATAAAACCATGAAACCATTGACACCACGAAACCTATGAAACCATGAAACTATGGACACCACGAAACCTATGAAACCATGAAACCATTGACACCACGAAACCTATGAAACCATGAAACCATTGACACCACGAAACACATGAAACCATGAAACCATTGACACCACGAAACTTATGACACCAGGAAACCATTGACACTACGAAACCCATGAAACTATGAAACCATTGACACCACGAAACCTATGACACCAGGAAACCATTGACACTACGAAACCCATGAAACTATGAAACTGTTGACACCACGAAACCTATGAAACCATGAACCTATTAACACCACTAAACGTATGAAACCACGAAACACATGAAACTATGAAACCACTGACACCATGAGACCTATGAAATCATGAAACCATTGACACCAAGAAACCCATGAAACCATGAAACCATTGACACCACGAAACCTATGAAACCATGAAACCATTGACACCAAGAAACCCATGAAACCATGAAACCATTGACACCACGAAACCTATGAAACCATGAAACCACTGACACCACGAAACCTAAGAAACCATGAAACCATTGACACCACGAAACCTATGAAACCATGAAACCATTGACACCACGAAACCTATGAAACCATGAAACCATTGACACCACGAAACCTAAGAAACCACGAAACCATTGACACCACGAAACCTATGAAACCATGAAACCATTGACACCACGAAACCTATGAAACCATGAAACCATTGACACCACGAAACCTATGAAACCATGAAACCACTGACACCACGAAACCTAAGAAACCATGAAACCATTGACACCAAGAAACCCATGAAACCATGAAACCATTGACACCACGAAACCTATGAAACCATGAAACCACTGACACCACGAAACCTAAGAAACCACGAAACCATTGACACCAAGAAACCCATGAAACCATGAAACCATTGACACCACGAAACCTATGAAACCATGAAACCATTGACACCACGAAACCTAAGAAACCATGAAACCACTGACACCACGAAACCTAAGAAACCATGAAACCATTGACACCACGAAACCTATGAAACCATGAAACCATTGACACCACGAAACCTATGAAACCATGAAACCATTGACACCACGAAACCTAAGAAACCACGAAACCATTGACACCACGAGACCTAAGAAACCATGAAACCACTGACACCACGAAACCTAAGAAACCATGAAACCATTGACACCACGAAACCTATGAAACCATGAAACCACTGACACCACGAAACCTAAGAAACCATGAAACCATTGACACCAAGAAACCCATGAAACCATGAAACCATTGACACCACGAAACCTATGAAACCATGAAACCACTGACACCACGAAACCTAAGAAACCATGAAACCATTGACACCAAGAAACCCATGAAACCATGAAACCATTGACACCACGAAACCTATGAAACCATGAAACCATTGACACCACGAAACCTAAGAAACCATGAAACCACTGACACCACGAAACCTAAGAAACCATGAAACCATTGACACCACGAAACCCATGAAACCATGAAACCATTGACACCACGAAACCTAAGAAACCACGAAACCATTGACACCACGAAACCTATGAAACCATGAAACCATTGACACCACGAAACCCATGAAACCATGAAACCATTGACACCACGAAACCTATGAAACCATGAACCTATTAACACCACTAAACCTATGAAACCACGAAACACATGAAACTATGAAACCACTGACACCATGAGACCATTGACACCACGAAACCTATGAAACCATGAACCTATTAACACCACTAAACCTATGAAACCACGAAACACATGAAACTATGAAACCACTGACACCATGAGACCTATGAAACCATGACTCCATGATACTATCATTAAATGACATAGACATTGGCATATACTAATTAGCATAAATTCGTGCACCGTAACACCAAGTTGTAACCACATTTTATTCATAGTCTTATCTTCTCTTCTGCACCTTCGCTTAGTGCTCACCGCTTCCTCTGCTCTTCAATCCTGTCTTTTCTTAGTCTGGCTCGACCGTTTCCATGCCTGTCTTTCAAATGTTTTCTGTCTTGGTCATCAATCTCAACACTTTCGGGGGTTGAGAGAAGTATTGGTGTGTTTTTTATTCTATTATTCCTTCTCGATAACTGTCTTGCTATTCCATTTTTACACCCTAAAAAGGGCATTATCTAAATATTCCTACTCAGAAATTTCTATGTTTCCATTATTCCACCCCCAAAAGGGCATATATTGTTCCATCATCGCAGCTCCAAAATTTCCGATATTCCTCGCTAATTGTTCCTCTTTAGCCCCCAACAGCATTTGCAGCTTTCCTACTCTCTTCAGTAGCTTTCTCGTTCTCAGTGATATCCTCTCATAACTGGTCTTATTCTGAAAATTTTCTTGATGTTCCGCTGCTGGCCTCGATCCTCTCCTTTTTTTTCTTTTTCTTTTCTTTTAGCGTCAATCTCATTCTGAGTGATCTCTGCTTAATTTTTGGTAAACTTTTACTCTGTACAACTATTGAGTGACCTCGCTTTCTTAAACCCCAGTTCACCTCTGTCGGCACGGCTTTTCTTCTGTTTCTTAAATTGTCAAATGTCCGCGTACAGAGTATTTCCCTACACAGCATCATTTCATAGTCATCACTTCACTCCACTCCACTCCACTCCATTGCAGCCCTACAGACATACTGAGTTTTAAATATTAAGTGTCACTGTCACTAAGGACCAGGCAGGGTCCGCGGATCGAGGTCGGCCGATTACCTCCAAATTTTCAGCATTTTTTCTCTATCAGATAAGATTACGATCGGTGGTATTTTTAGTAAAATAAAATTAATTTCTTAGAATTTTGACCACCCCCCTAGTTTTTGGTACTGTTTTGCCCACGTGAGACGGAAAATTTGGGTAAACTTCCACGACACATTTTATTTACTTGGCATTAGCCTTATTCATTTATACGAACTGTACATACTTTCCAGCCTATAACCAGCTCATGTCTCCAATATAAACGAATTTGGTTAAAAATAACTTACTTTGGAGCGGTTCCAAATATCATCACTTCGTGGCTATCGCAAGTAAGAAGAATTTTGGCAATTTTCCAATCTGGTTTTCTCTAAAGTGCGGCAGTTTATATCCAGATCAAAACTATTTTTTATTAGTCTGTCATAAAGTCTTTACAAATACGCAAACTCTTATTTGGCAAGTTAAAATCTCGTCGCGTGAGCTTTCTCACAACTTTAACCTAATTTCCTAATTTGTATAGTTGTAGTTTTTCCGGGAAAAATTTCACGCTTGATTTGCGACTTGTTGCAGGCGTTTATTGGCTTCTTTACTATCACTAAGAGAAAAACATTACTTTTTCAGATAAGTGGCCATAGTTCATTGGCCTATTTTGTCATTTGGTAGGTCAAAATCCCCTCCCGTAAGCTTTCTTCAAATTTAACTAATTTGCATGTTGTCGAATTTCCCCGGGAAAACTTCACCTGTCTGTTGATATTATATACAAGCGATGATAACCCTGCACGTAATTAATTATTAATTTTTATGAGGTTCTTGTTTTTGAAACTAATTGTTGTTTCGATCTTGCAGACGTTGACAGTCCACAAATTTGGGGCGAACATAACAATTCTGTCATTTCACTAAACATGGACATGCAAATTAATATGCCAGACAGGCTCAAGATTGTGTTTTGTAAAGTAGTGAATAGTTTTGGAGACTAACAGAGTTAATGTTTTCTCCACGTGTGATGGAAGGCAAACAGGCTGCCGAAATGACAGTCAATTCGTGGCAGAGGAAATGCAATTCGAACAGATGCGCAAATTAGTGAGTCGAAACTTAATGCATTATAACGTAATAGATTTGACACAACGTTACTAAAGTTGATCAATCCGTGTACATTGCTGCTGAAATCTTCCGGCACTGCTCTTTTGTCTAGGAAGAAAACCTAATTGGTTTCATCCATGATAGCATTCAAGCATAGCGACGGACAGCTGGTGTTTAGCAGTATGTAAAAATCCTTGCAGTTTTTTGTTTTACTGTGTTTACCATAGCATTCATTGAGTTTGCAGTCTTATATTGCTCACGATTTTTTAATTTACAAGTATTTATAAACCCTGTTATCGAAGGGTCTCCCTGTACCTATCTAAAAGGCCCCAATGGAGAAGATTGCGGTAGAAGCATAGAGATCCTCCCTACTAAAACCATGTAACGTTATTTTTGAAAACACGTGCAACTCTCAGAGAATTTTTGAATGGCCTCAAAGAAAGTTTTTTTTCTTGACAGTGGTCCGCTTGTCGTCAGGTGTAGCTGATTGCAGATTTCTTTCAGAGCTGCCAGTTTGAGTGAGTCAAGCTTCTTATTTTTTACAAGTTCGCAGATATTGCTAATGCCCACGATGATTGGATGGCTTGGTTTGCCCATATCATCCATCACCAAACTTCTAAGGGTGTCAAACGCTATTTCCGACTCGGCAGCCTCGATGTCTTCCTCCGAGATTTCCTCCGCATCAATACCCCTATGACGCAGCGCCGCTGTCTGACGTGAAAACAGGCTACTGATCTGCTGCGCAGTCCTCCACTCTTCAGGCTTAAACGTGAGCTCTCCGTCCTCATTTCTGAGGGTCTTCATCTCCCTCGCTACCCGTACAGGATCGGCCTTGTTTCCAGTTCTTGTACCCTCTTCGAATTTCTTCATCAAGAAGGTCTTGACGTTATCAGTCATTCTAGTGGTTCTTTTTGTTACCTTCAGAGCCCACCCCAATGGTCTAGGGTCATGTTCTCTGAAAGCGCTGCCACTATTCTCACCTTGCGATGAGGTTGTTGGCACATCCGGAGCGAACGTCACCCCTGTCACAATTCCCGCCCATTTCCTCCTAACGCGGTCATACATGGACTCACAGTCCACCTCAAGACAGTGCTTGCCCGTGTCCATATGGTTGTCTGCCTCTGCTTGGGTCTTGAACGTGAGGACGCATCCAGTCTCTTGGCAAGAGTAGATCTCGGACTGGTGCCTGACGCTCTCACCCACGCTTCCCCTGTGTGTAGCTTGACCAAATGGCTTTACCACCCTTATTCCAGTATCTCCTTGTGGTGTAACTCCAAGACCGGTATAAGGGATGAGGCGTCCAGGGCCGAGATGTTGTACGCTTTCCACACAAGGATGCCACACTCCTCATACTGGAAATTGTTCAACACACTAATGCCTGGTATGTTGCTATCTCTGTTTCTTTCCCTGGTCGTGTCCACCTCAACGACCGCTGCTCTGCACCCTTTGATACTTCCATGGGATTCTTGTGCTGCTTTCATATCTTCAGCAGTGACGACGTCGTGCTTTTCGTTGACCCAGCGCTTTATGTGTGCCTTCATAGCAGCAGTCTTCCTATCACAAATGTCCTTGCCAGCCTGTGGTTCTGAGAAATCATATCGCACTGGCCTGACACCGGTTCTCACCCCTACTTCTCTAAGACTTAACAACAGAGGCCCGTTGTGGTAACATCCAGCGTTATCCGATCGGAGGTAGGCTGTTGTCACCCCTGGATACTCCAGTTTGACTTTTTGCAGCAAGTCCTCTATTATTGAAAGAACTGCAAAGCTATTTTGGGTGCAGTTGTTGAAAATGTGTACAAAACACTCGACTTCATGCTTGCTCTCCACTGTTGCTCTAGTGATTACTGCACTGATATGCCAGCTTCTTCCTCTCTTGCCAAAAAAATCACTCATGTGTTCTCTGTATTGCACAGGCAGAAACTTCATTGCCCAGTCCATTATGACAAGACACGAGTTGTCGTCTAGCTTCTCGAGAATATGCTGCTTGGCTTCTTCCTGGTTACTTGACCGTAGCAAGTGAGCCTTCCACGCTTGTATGTTGCGCACACTCTCAGTGTACTCAAACCTCCACCTAACCCTCTCCTCTTCCGTCATGTCCGCTTTGTCTTGCATCTCTGCCACCTGTTTCAGTACTCCTCCTAGACTCTCACAGCGCTCACATTCTTAGCAATGTTCATGATCACATTCGCCCCTGAACTCCCATGCACTACTGTCACTTAGTGCGTGAACCGTGCAGTGATCACTGCAATGTTCTCCTCGTCCGATGTGTGTCTTGAAATCATTCTTTAAGTACCTTTTTGCATCCTTTAGAAATTTCTGAGTGGCAGTAACGTTGATGCCCTGATCTGGTAAGGCCTCCAACATAGAAAAGAGTTGATCAAAAGCCTCTGTACCCTCTGCAGTGGTGTTGTCAAGTCCCTGAAGGGATTTCTGCATAGAGGCCGAACACACTTCAATCATTCGGTAGAGAGAACGCTGGCTCGCCGGCTCGAACTCTTGTTCTTTACAATAGTCTAAATATTGTCTGATGATGCGTGAAGGAATGACGGTCCTAATGACTGCTGGTATGACAATTTCCCCCCCCCCCCCCCCCCCCGAGTCAAGCTTGAGAGTCTTTGTCCCGAACGCCACGTCTTGGACAAATTCTGGTCTGGAGATATATTCAATGAAATGATCCACCTTTTCATGCTCAATTCTTGTACGGAAACTAGGAATTTCAGGGAGAGGCTGGCCTTTCCCTGCTTCTGTTGCATGTTGGCGAGCTTGGTCGATGCGCCATTTGGAAAGCCCAGGGATCATCTCTTGAAGCTCAGCTCTTGAAAAGTCGTCTGCAAAGAGGGAAAGGATCTGTCGCTTTGTTTGCCAATGACCTGCTTGCTCATAGGCCTTGACTAAAATGTCGACAAGACCAGAGTTAGGATCAAAACGCTTGCGCTTTCCTTGGTTGTCTCTGTTTGGATCCAAAAGTATCTCCGTTTGTAACGCCTTCCAAACCAGTTCCTCTTGACCGGGAGTGATGACAGACAATGAAGTAACTATAGTCTCCTTAGCTTTGCGGATGTAATATCGCTGCTGGGTGTCGGAGACGTCGTCCCAGGTCGTGTTCAGGCTGGACGTTACGGGACTATAGCGGCCACCTGAGATGCTGTGGACAGCTTCGTTTAATTTCTGCCGTTTGCTGTTTTGTTCTTCCATCTCGTCAACCCATAAACTAATCTCTTCGTCTGGTATCGAGGCTTGGGACGAATGGGATTGCAAAGAGACTGTTTCTGACCCCTCACCAGTGCTTGAGACCGCTGCACACACCGTGGCTGGCAATGTGCTCTCCTCACAAACAGTAATGACAGAGACAGTGGCAGAATCAGACTCCTCGATCTCGTCTCCAATCACCAAGGTGTCTGAGTAAGGATCCTGAAGCGTAATAAAATAGATTAGCAAATTATGGACAAGATCGTCAACAATTCCACAAAGATCTCCAATACATGTAACTGTGGAAACTCTATATGTGTTTCCAAGCCGCTGCCAAAGGGTGCCCTCGCATCTTTGTTGTTGCTGGTCTCTTCAAGCACTGGTCAAGACCAATTTGTCATTCAGAAAACATTCAGATGTAGTCTAGTAATTGTTCTCGACGCGCGATCTGAAAACTCTAGACATGGCTATCATTGTAACTAGGTCCCAAGCCTCTTGGAAATCGACCACACCTTAACGATTCCAAATGGCTACCCATTGAAGAAAAGACAGGAAAACCAACAAAGGTACGTATTATTCATGTTGTCAGTTGTTATAGATATCAGTGCACCTGTTGGCGGTATCAAAACATCCTCTGATTATATGGTCAGTTACACTATGCTTAGTTACACTAAGCTGTGAATGGCCAATGTGTACTAGCTTACCTGCTCTCCAGACATGAAACCGTGAGCCTTACGGGATTTGTAGTGTGCTCCACGGCAGCTGGAACACATAGCTGTCATAAAAAATGATAATGATAAATAGATTAACAATACTGACAACAATAACCAACACGATCACCATCAACGTGATTCACCCTTTATACCGTCACCATCGTCGTTATGGTTATCGTTATCATACCCATCATCAATATACAGTCAAGGGACTTATATATTCGCCACTTTCAATATGGCGGCGTTTACGCGCGCTGTTTTAACTTCGTTTACGGTAAATTTAAGTTTAAAATCACCTTAGTATTTAGTAAGATGACCCGTCATTTTGATAACATTGTCTAGGCGATCAGGAATGGGCTGGTAAAGCTTTCTTATTCAATCTAATTCGATCTTCCGCTACACACTCTCGGTTTCACGAAGAAGGTCATTCTTGGTAGCGATATTTTCAGTGGACTTTTGTAACTCTCTCTTGATGTAAAGCCAAATATTTTCTATTATATTTAAATCTGGAGACTGTGCTGGCCATTCCATTAAGGGTACTTTGCTTTATCTTTATAATTATTTACATTGTGTGCTCCGCTGTGAACTGGCGTATAAGTATTAAGGCTGCGGTCTGGCTGCACCCGATTTGTACTTACCCGAGCCAATGGGAACTGTGGCTTGGTGAAATTGATAAATTTCTTCCGACAAGGTGGCGTTTACGCGGCGCGGTTTCTTTATAGTTTTCCGCGGTCCTCGATGACTTGGATACGAGCATGTGTTGCTCTTTCTGCCAGCCCAGTCTGTAGTTAGTTTTTTTCTGTGTCTCGGGCATATTGTCATTGACATTTTCTCGTCATCGGTTGTAACAAAGTATCAAGCTCTATTCAGGATCAGGTCAACCTCATTAACGTTTTCGTCTCCGGTTCGCAGTTGCCCTGAGCTGACTCCCAGGCTTAGTAGATGTGCAGTAATGTCTAGCTTGCACGCCAACAGGGGTACAACCTGCGACCCCGTGCCCTCCAAACTACAGGCAGAATCAGGAGAACTGAACGAACAAGTTAACCTAACATCCATA
Organism: Porites cylindrica; assembly: GCA_964035525.1. Classification (NCBI taxonomy): domain Eukaryota; kingdom Metazoa; phylum Cnidaria; class Anthozoa; order Scleractinia; family Poritidae; genus Porites; species Porites cylindrica. Next base: position 19,698 of record CAXIUU010000087.1, read on the forward strand.
TTGAAAACAGCAACATCAGCTGAACAGGACAGCTGTCTGCAGATAATCAGATAAGGGATGGAAAATTATCTTTCCCTGAAGTGTACTTCTACCAAATAACAGAACCGCTCAATATTTCAAAGAGTTTGACAGTGAAGTATAGTATTATATGCAGGCCACCTATCTGAAAAGGTAATGTGTTGCTCTTAGTCACAAACACCGGAAATATGTCGCAAATTAATCAAGCGTGAAATATTTCCGGGAAAAACGACAATTATGCAAATTAGGAAATTAGGTTAAAGTTGTGAGAAAGCTCACGCGACGAGATTTTAACTTGCCAAATAAGAGTTTGCGTATTTGTAAAGACTTTATGACAGGCTAATAAAAAATAGTTTTGATCTGGGTATAAACTGCCGCACTTTAGAGAAAACCAGATTGGAAAATTGCCAAAATTCTTCTTACTTGCGATAGCCACGAAGTGATGATATTTGGAACCGCTCCAAAGTAAGTTATTTTTAACCAAATTCGTTTATATTGGAGACATGAGCTGGTTATAGGCTGGAAAGTATGTACAGTTCGTATAAATGAATAAGGCTAATGCCAAGTAAATAAAATGTGTCGTGGAAGTTTACCCAAATTTTTCGTCTCACGTGGGCAAAATAGCACCAAAAACTAGGGGGGTGGTCAAAATTCTAAGAAATTAATTTTATTTTACTAAAAATACCACCGATCGTAATCTTATCTGATAGAGAAAAAATGCTGAAAATTTGGAGGTAATCGGCCGACCTCGATCCCCGGACCCTGCCTGGTCCTTAGTGACAATGACACTTAAAAGCATTTCAGCCATTCAGAGAATTTGGATGCCTAGAAGTATTGTACAAACTACTGATTATAGAAAACAATGCTTCAAATGTTTCCACAAACAAGAAAACAGGAAATTTTATCATTCAACTAGGATTCAGAGAAAATTATTTCTAAAATTCTTCTCAAATAAAAATAGCCATTCAGGGGGTTGCATCGGTTCTTTTTTTCTGTTTTCCAAAAACAGGTAGAAAGAGAAAGTGTCTTCAATACATTTAATCCGTTTTCACGACTTGAAACACACCTGAGCGTGTTTAAATACGCATCTAAATTCCTTTTGTTAGCACCTGAAGCGCGGGCACTAAAATTCTTGAAATAAGTGAATTAAAGACCAAAGACCCTCTTTCAAACGTTGGGTTGTAATTTATTTAAAAGTTTTCGCCTTCACAATCAAGACAAAGTTAACAAACTTTTTTGGGGCACTCTTCAAACGACATGTCTTATCAACTCCCGAGGCAAAAAAGAATAAATAACTACGCTAAAATAATTCATCAATTCTAAAGAATACTGGCCAAAAAATATGACTAAAGCTAGAAGTATTTACTTTTTGCGATGATAGGGCAAAAAGTTCATTAAAATGTTAAAGAACGCTCAACAAAAATTCCCTTAGTCGCTAATACGTCAAACTACTCTGTTCGCCGTCCAATCGAAACGCTAGGGCGACACGGAAACGTAACGAAGGCGACACTCGCACGAACGCAAAAGTTTTTGACTTCATTTCCGGTTCTCTTTACCCGTCCACTTAATCGTCGGTGCTATAATTGGATGCGGAGCGAAAGCGTTGAAAAGATGGTTCCATTCTGTATGTGATAAGCGCTTACTTATTAATAGGTACTTGCTGGCATTGCCCCGCCTCCGATCGGTCGTTATTTGGCCCTGCGCGTTCAGCTCGAAAGGATTTTTGCTTCTACCGTATTTGTTCACCATTTAATAGCAGAAAGGAGAAATATCTCCATTGTATTGCTTCTTTGACTAATGTCGACAGCTTTTTACAAATGACTTTCTGGAACGTCAAGAGAAAAACATTAATAAGGGTAAAAAGAAGCAAGAAACAACAATTAGGCTAATATACCATCAGAACAAATGACTTTGTTCACGTCCTCGCTCCAGTGTCCTCCTATTCCACACCGAGCAGATGAAGGGCCGCTAATTTGGTTTCCATTGCCGCAGGAAAAATTGCAAACTGACCCGTACCTTTGGTTGTCCAAAACACAATGTTCTGGCCAAATACGCACATCATTCATCGGCGAAAGGTTTTTGCACGTAACCCCTTTAAAGGTGGAGGAGAAATAAAAAAGTTAGCACGAATTTAAATGTGCACACGGAGGGGCTAAACCACCCCCCAAAGGACTCATCAAAGCGTGGCAATTTTAGTTAATTTAGAAAAACTTTGTTGGCTTTAACTCTTTCCTTGCCAAACTTGGCCTAAAATAAGTACGTAACATCAGGCCAATCAAAATGGCTCATAGAATGACACCAAATGTCAAATTATGACGTCACATTTGCTGACGTCATTCATATGTAAATTTTAAACTTTTGAATTTCCCAATTTTTTATACGATTTTTGAAAGAACTATTCAAGGGAAGTCGAAAGCTGAAAAAAATTTTCCAATATCTCAAATACGACCTGATAAATGACATTTTGAATTTGGATAAATTCGGAGCACAAAAACGGGATACCCCCGTAAAATAAGTCTAGATTTAAGAGTTTTATTGTCGAGTCGCTCTTGCTATTTGAGTTAGACACAACACAACTTTACTGTTGAAAGTTAAAGGAAAAAGAAAAATTTGAAAAAAAGAAATCCCTAACTGCGCAAAAACCTTGAAAACAGTTTTGTGACGTAATAAAATGTCAGGTGATCAATGTTTTGGTTTGCTTAAATTAGTGTTTCTGAGTCAAAAAACGAAAATCTAAAGTGATACGATTTTGGCTGACTAAAGGTTTGTGTTATCGGAAAATCAGCCTATTTTGCAAAAAACTGTGAAAAAAATATCATAGGGATCGTTTTTTAAGGAAAAGTATGATTCAGGGGGTGCACTTAAATTTCTTTAAAGTCCCATAACTCGGGTTTTAGGTGTCGTAGCGAGAAACGGTTTTCGCTGTTTTACTCTCGTTCTAAAAGCTCTTTCAGATAATATAAATTTGACTTTGAAATTTAAAAATCCATCTAACCCATTTTGGTGATGTCAGCCTTTGTGACGTCACAATTTGACATTTTGCGTCAAGCAAAAAGTTAAAGTTATTTGGTCAACAATCGTAGTCTATCTGGCAAGTTTGGTCAAGAAATGAAAAGAAATGTAAAAGATAAGTAAATTTAGCCTTAATGATACAATATTTGAGGGGTGGTTTGGCCGTACCGTGCAACGCTAAACATTGACGCATTTGTTGAGGCTATTTTCTGTTTTCCTATTACTTTTTGACCGTAGCCAAAAATAAACTATATTCAATTTAATTGAGCTTTGGCTTGTATATTAATAATTATGATAGACTAAATATGAATTCAGTCCCTTCTCCATTACTCTAGCTGTACTCTAATTCTGTTTGAGACAACAACGTAACTTTATACACATTTACACCTGGCGCTTATTTCCGGTGAGACATCTGCATCGTCCAACATTTCCTAAACGTTTTCTTTCTTTCTTTCTTTCTTTCTTTCTTTCTTTCTTTCTTTCTCTCTTTCTCTCCCTTCTCTCTCTCTTTCTTTCTTTCTTTCTTTCTTTCTTTCTTTCTCTCTTTATCTCTTTCTTTGTTTCTTTTTCCTTCTCTTTCTCTTTCTTTCTTTCTTTCTTTCTTTCTTTCTTTCTCTCTTTATCTCTTTCTTTGTTTCTTTTTCCTTCTCTTTCTCTTTCTTTCTTTCTTTTTCTTATGGCGGAAAAAGTACATTAAGAGAACTCGAGCTCAAGGTAAGGTACTCTCCTTAGACGCCATTTGTTGGTAAAAAGAGGAAGATCAATCGTTAACATCAACCTCGCCGGGGCAAGTGCTTAGTTACCCACACGTACCACGGGGAACAGAGAAGTTCTATTTCCCCCTGATTTCAGTTAAATTCCCAAAATCGGCCTTACAATTGTTTACCGTAGAATCTGAACGCGACGGATAGCAGCGTCTTGCATCATGCTTTATTCTGAAGTCTGGTGAATTATATTTCCATGCCACTGAAAACCACATACAGCAATGACCGTGGTCGTATCACCAGAAGCGACTAAAAGATGACACGACCACGGTATGCAATTTCCCAGTCGGAGGCACAGCTAGCTTTAATAATCTCTTACAACTCTTACAAACCTGTGAACCTTTGGGTAAAATTGGGTTTAGTTTTCTATTTTAAATCTCTGCACCGTCCAGAGATTAACGTCAAGACTGGGTGGGGTGTCAATTTTTCTTTTGGTCAAGACGGGGGCGGGGGGGGGGGGGGGAGGGGTTGTCAAAAAATTCTGTATGATGTGGGGGGAGGATTTTAAAAATTCTGCCCCTTTAAAAATATCCTCCCCCTCTCCTCCCTGCAGTATACACAATGATGATAACGTTTCTTAACCAACCTGTGGGCAATTCGCAAGAGTAACTAAGGGACTCATTACAGTTCAGGTCATCCCATTTCCCAGATGGCCTCATGTACACACAATCTTCCGATTGTTGTTTAAAGTTTACTGGTTGATTAGAATCGAAGGTCATGTTAACAGCTTGCGAGCCATCAATCCATAACCAGCTTGAGTTATCACTGGAATCACGGTGCAAACCAATCCAAGTCCTCTCTCCCCAACGAAGGTGTTCTTGCTCAACTCGTAAATTCAACATTGTGAGATTAGATCCCAGTACTTTGCAAGCAAATTTTGCCGCCTTCCAGTCCAGGCTATTGAAGGACAGTCTGTAGCAAAAGCCATGCAATGCAGTCCAGTTTTCAGGACAACCTACCAAAGATATATGCGTTACTGGCTAAGCGTAAGATCAATATGCATAGATGTTAGCTTAGGCGTTTTTTTTTTTTTGGGGGGGGGGGGGGGGGGGGGGCGGGGGCTTTTTATGACAAAAACAAAAGCAAGAAAATTATGGTAATTGCTTGAGTTGCTTTAACTACATGCATACGCACAGACTGTAGTATTTAGTTTCGTTACACAATCAATCGCTGTGGGTATTTGATTATGATACTGGGTAGTAGTGGTGATATATTTTTAATATTCTAGCTTCAAGACACATTGTCTGATTTCAGAACCTTCAGTATAAAAATCCTCATATTCAAGGTTTCATGGAGCACTTTCTTAAATTCCGATTTGAATTACGTTTTACTCAGTACTTTTAGAGAACAAAGGCAGACTATTCTAATTTTGGACACAAGATCTTGAAAAAGAATTTCTCATTTTCTCAGTTCTTGTACTTTGCATACAAATTTTTTTTATCAGTTTTAGAGCTAGTTCGATTTTGGTGAGTGTAAGACACTTTCTGAAACATTTTGAGGATATTTTCAATTTCAGAACTATAGGTTGTTGTGTACATCATACATGTACATTAGATGACTAATGGAGGATAGGCATTGAATACTCTCTCGCTGAAATGAAGAATATCAGAATATCATTGCTCGTCTTTGCAATATCTGCAACTGTTTATGGAGATGAGTCTGTGCACCCTGGCCCCAAGCAAAAATACCATAGTACAGATATGGTGAAATAAGTGAGTAGTATATGGTAAGTAATACATGTCGTGGGACAAAGTGTCGAAGCTTAGCGATATTTTACAGTATTTTACCAGTTTTTTGACACAGATGGTCTATATGGTAGTCCGGGCCCATGAAAGACTATAGATTTTAAAAATATACCTAAATATATATTTTTTGTTATAATGGTCCATTTCTAGTATATGTTGTAGTTAATTTTTTATCTCAGGTAATTTTTATTTTCCTTTTGTTTCAACTTCATTAGCATAGATTACCATACCCAAAAACAAAAGAAAAATAAAAATTACCTGAGATAAAAAATTAACTACAACATATACACGTGTTTTTGGAATTGGAATAGACTGTTTACAAAATAGTATTTTTCCGTAAGACCGTCGAGATTGACGACTTTGCGTTACGGGCGGCCATCTAGGGTTAGTGTTCGGCACATATGAAACCAAGATTGCCGCCCGTAACGCAAAGTCTTTGATCTCGACGATCTTACGAAAAAGTAAGGGACTGTGAACAGTCTGGAATTGGAAGTACTATCAGTTATTCTAATAATTGGTTGAAAAGGTTGTTAAGGTGATTCGCTGGCCGTACCGTGCAACGCTAAACATTGACGCATTTGTTGAGGCTATTTTCTGTTTTCCTATTACTTTTTGACCGTAGCCAAAAATAAACTATATTCAATTTAATTGAGCTTTGGCTTGTATATTAATAATTATGATAGACTAAATATGAATTCAGTCTCTTCTCCATTACTCTAGCTGTACTCTAATTCTGTTTGAGACAACAACGTAACTTTATACACATTTACACCTGGCGCTTATTTCCGGTGAGACATCTGCATCGTCCAACATTTCCTAAACGTTTTCTTTCTTTCTTTCTTTCTTTCTTTCGTGATTCGCTGGTTTTGCTCTGCGCATCTCTTGTTACTGCGTATAACAAGATAACCGCCGTGAAAAATACCATCTGAAGTAATGTTATTAAAAGCTTTAAAATCAAGTTGACTGAGGAGAAACACTATTGAAATTTTCGTTTGCGGTTGTTTCTTGCCGAGATGAGACTCAATGTGTTAGGAATGTGCATAACGTAAGCAGTACGCGTGTTGCTGAGTTCGACTTCCTCACGGAGAACCTCGATAGTGGATGTTAAACATGTGCTAACTCACTTTGATTTCATTTAAGCGCCATCTTTATCACATTGCGTCCTAACTGTGATATCTCGATGTAAATTCTGTGCAAACTGATTTTTTAATGCTTTCTTCACCCTTTCACATACATGCCATTTTGAAACTCGCCCTAGTCCCATCTCAAGGAAATGCATTTGGTGTGCACTTTCTGCAGCTCTACCGCAAAAACGAGTACGCTGACCCCCACTTTTTGTTTCCTGATTTTAGTAAGAACAGTGCTTCATTTCAATGAGAAAAAAAAATTGGCATAAATCTATGTTCTGTGTTTTGGAAATTTTATTAAAGTGTACGGATTGAGCTATAACGGGTCGAACAGCGAGTGTCCAAATTAAGTCCACTTTGGAGCGCAAAATAAAAACAAGGGCATTTTTCTTGTACGTAAGTGGATAAACAATACATTCAAGTCAAATTCTGTGCGATGCCACATGCATCATCAATGGGTTTTGGGCTGCGCGCGGTCCAAAAGGGTCCCAAATAGCCGTCATGATTTCTCAGCATTGTGACGTGAAAACGAGCACGGTGACCCCAAGTTTTTATTACGTACTTTTTTATCACCTCTTGACTTGTTACATCAGTGCACCAAGTTTCATCCACAATCTATGTTAGGTTCTTTTACTAAGAACTTTTTAGGGTGGGCGGAGGAGTAACTAATTCGATTAATCTTCATTTAAGCTTCACGTTTGATGCAGCAGTCATGGGTTTACTTTCACTGGACATTTCGAAGTTTCCTTCCGCTTCACCGAGTTTGTCTGAGATCGCTATTCGCAAAGATTATGCTGGTATCATCAGCATAAAGATGAAATGAAATTTACTCAGAGAATACTTTTTACAAATCTTTTATATTACAATTTGGGCACCAGATTTACGGTTAGGAGAGGTCAATATAATGTGAATTCTGGTTTTAATAACTGTAATAGAGCTCTTTTTAAGTCTAAGTCTTTGGTCTTTGGCGATTGATCAAGAACGTGAAAGTCTGTTATTTTGAAATATGTTAAGTAACGAGGTTGTACTTTCTTGGCTAATTATCTCTTTACTGTTGCACTGGTTTCGGGAGTTTCTGCTTTACAACAAATGAAAGATGAGTTTTGTTAACAAAATAAAAAAAGAAAATAAAGAAAAATAAATATAATATAAAATAAAATAAAAACTGTGGTGCTCCTCGCTTGAGGGAGTAGGATGCAAAAATTTGGCTTTATCAACTTTGTTATCTTTATGAAAACAAACCAACGGAGCATAAGAGGAAAGAACGTTTTACTCCACCGATTCATAGTCAACACTTATATTGACTATTAAGTACAGCTTCGATTGCTGTTGGCCAGAACCTCTAATTAGGTTCTTGTTGGCCCGAAGCTCTATTGTTTCAGAGTTGGGGTTCATTGTTAGTTTTGTTTGGGTTAGGGCATCTATTGTTTTCTAAACCAGTCCTGTGAGCCGTTCTTAGAGTTTCCGGCCCACCCTTCGATTGACTGTCCTGATAGCCGAAAATTCCGAGAATAAGCCCCTCCATGTATAAGCCCCTCCAAATATAAGCCCCCCAAACCGGTAACGCAAAAAGTCCTCCGTTAAATCCCCCCTTCAAATATAAGCCCCCCCCCCCCCCCCCCCCCACCCGGGGCCTATACTTGGAAAATTGCCCTCAGATACTCAGATACTAAGTAAAACAAAGGAAAAACGGTAAATTTACTTCCAACTATAAGGCTGGCCCAATCGATTTTGAAACGCAAATTTCCCTCCGTAGATAAGGCCCTCCGAATAATTATACGCCCCTCCAAAAAGGGTCTTTGAAAAATATAAGCCCCGAGGCTTATTTTCGGAATTTTACGGTATTCTTAATTATGCAGAATCTGCTTCAAAACGGAATATTAAAAAAAGTGGAACTTCAGTGTGAGGGATATTTGGAAATAAACTGACGAGCCGAAAAACAACAATGGTAGATGTACTAAAGAAAAAGGTGCCAGGCGTATGTGGCCAGGCGTTAAATTCCGTAGCACGCAATAGCGAAACGGACCACAAGAAGGCAGTTTTTGATATTATTCAAATTGTACATGAACTATAGGGGGATAATTCTGCCCCATCTCACAGTCAAGAAAAGTTAATTAATGGCGAGCATGAACAAGCCAGACACTATTTAAGAGGGTCAGTGGTGTTACACGCCACATTAGCGCTGAAAATTCTTGATTTTATGGATGTCAGATTCGGGACAAGCGCAAGTTGACTTTTTTTGTTATGTGACGTCAAAGTCAATGATTTCTACCCATTCCACACTGTACGCTTTGCAAGCCGTTCAGAGATTCACAAGAGGTGAAAGGTAACGGTCCTTTTTTTGATCGCCAACATGTTTCTAAATTTCCGGGAAAGTATTCATTTCATCAAGGTGACTATCAGTTTAGTGATGAATCTCGAGGACTCCATGAGATTTTCATGATTTTGTCTGCCTTACTTACACCAATAGAGGCGTGAAGAAATTGATTGCGTCTTGCTTCATGGAGATGTTTTATTCCTTGAAGTGTAGCTTTGCCAGAACAATGGTATGTGAAGTTGTTTGTCCAAGACATAACCACATGATTGCGCTCATCCCCCCACCCCCCCCCCCCCCCCACTCCAAGCACCCCCATCTTTTTCATAAGCGAGACTACCATACAGGGTGATAGGATAACCTAGCACAGCCACAAGATCATAACACTCCAGGGGCAACTGGCGATCTGTAGCGCCATGCATATCATACTACTTTCTGAAATTTTCTAAGTTACAATCACGGACAAAAGTAGCTGGGAAGATTATACAACTCGGAACAAAGTTTGAATTTTTATATATCGAAATTGGTCTATTACGCGCACAAACACTATAGTTTTCTACAACATTGGCAAGGGGGCGGGGAAAAGAACAAAAAACAAATGAGGTAAAAAGTAGTAGCCTTCCCAACACTATTGACTATGATTGCAGGAGTGAAGGCTGTTGTACGTACCATTGATTTCACAAATGTATCTAAGAGGGTAGTTACAAGTCAAGTCATTCCATTTCCTTGACGGCAAAAGTATTCCCCCACAATCCTCGATATACGGATTAGCTGGTTCCCCAGTAATCCAGGAAGCGAAAGCAGGGCGTGACCCACCAACCCACAACCAGTGTTTCTCGTCTTCAGGATCTCTTCGTAAACCAATCCATGCATAGCCGCCGAATGCATTTGCAGGAAATTCTTGTAATTTGGCATACGAATTAAATGCAGCGAGGTTTGCTCCCAGTTTTATACACGCGGAATTTGCTGACTTCCAGTCCAAACGGTTGGAATAGACTTTGTAACATACGCCATGCAAACTTGAATTCCAGCCTTGTGGACACAGCACTGAAAGGTAATTAGAGCTGTTGTCATTTTCGTTGCTGTGCGTGCGGCTATCTTCTAATAAAAGCACTTCAAGAGTTGGAACAGGGAAGCCCGGCCACAACACTGAAGAAGACGAGAGGAGATATTTATTCCATCAGCTATGTACCCTTTACCATCTTTACTGGGGCAGAAACCTAAGTCAGTGTTTTGAAGGAAGAACGCTTTTTTTGCCATGTCATTTACATTTTATTTTCTCGCCTAAAATCCCTCCCACGTCTATTCTTGTGAAGAATCTTCCGTGTCTTCCAGTCATAAAGGATTCTGTAATAGACTGTACTTAAATGGGGGTATGCCAAATTGTGACCTTTTCAAACTTACCGGAAATTTCTTCAGTAAAGAATATTTCAAATCCTCTTTTGTTCTCGAGCAACCAATCCGTGTGGAACGTTAATTCAACGTAGTTTCCGGATACCAAAAGGTCTCTTCTTGTGAGGTCACCGCAGTATCGAACTTCTGTAACACCATTCGTTATTTTCAAATAATCGATCCTACAAGAAAATCTCTATCAATATACCTTGCTGTGAAATAACAAATATCCTTACTTCTGTCCCCTCGCTAAGTCCATTATGGCAAGAACCAATAAGATTGGATCTCGCAGTGGTTAACATACCCACCAGTCAGAACCCGAGGGTCAGATCCTGACCCAGGCGCCTGGCTGAATGAGAGATTCGGTACGATGGTCACCAGGTTTATTTTTCTCCTCTTGCTCGCTACTTCGCTTCGGACGTTCGTTTGAGAAGAAATAAAAGAGAAATCCGATGGGTCAAGGGCAGCCTTCCCTGAATCAATTTGCCTATTGTTAGAAATTATTGCGTCATTGTGGCGGGAAAATCCGTCACGTGATCTGAAAACTGAGCTTTTGTTACAACTGTGTAGTCGTTCGGAGATGTTGAGCTGAGCAAGTGTGTGGATTGAGTTTAGATCATCAAGTTTTGCGCGCATTGATGTCGATGAATCCTTTAAGTGTAGAACAGAGTACAGAATTCTAAAATATGAACATGTGAAGAAATATGCTTTAATGGAGTGAAGAATAAAAGCTACAGAGAACTGATTATATATACAACATTTGGTTACATGGTCCTTCGCAATCGCCGGATCGGCGAAACAAGTTTAATCAATTAATCGTCAAGATCAGGATTACAGTTCAAGAAGAAAAGAATGGACAACGAAAAAGCAAAGAGAATTAGAAATGCCCACAGAGCTTTTGTGGAGAAAACGATGGAAGGTGCGACGAGGATTTTAGTCGAGCAAACTGCCGATCACGTGGAAGATTCATCAAGGGAAAAACTTATGGGACTGAAATTCACCCTCAATGAAAGACTAGAAACTATCCAAAAGCTGGACGAAACAATTCTGGAAAACAGTAAGGGGAGAGACATTGAGAAAGAGGTCGAGGATTGTGGTGAGTTTTGTGCAAAAGTTTACCGTATTTTGGCTAGAATTGACTTGAGTTTAGAGGATGCTAAAAATAGCGCACACGTGGGAACTTCACCAAGCTTCAGTCAAATTAATAACAATGTCAAAAGCAATGAGGGCGCGAAAGTGAAGCTACCTAAACTAGAACTAAAGTCATTTTCAGGCAACTACGAGGAATGGCAGAGTTTCTGGGACACTTTCGAATCTGCGGTTAACAGAAACACTGACATTTCAAGAATCCAAAAATTCACCTATTTGAAGAGTTGTGTGACAGGCGCAGCCGAATCTGCAATTACTGGGTTGCCTCTCACTGAAGATAATTACGAAACTGCCATTGATATACTTAGAGATAGATTTGGTAAACCACAGCTGTTGATTTCTAACCACATGGACGCTTTGTTGAAATTGCCAGTAGTCAGTTCAGTGCATGAAACGAAGAAACTTCGTGATTTGTATGACAAGATTGAGATAAACATTCGAAGTTTGAAGGCACTAGGCATCGAATCAGAGTCCTTTGGAAATTTATTAGTTCCAGTTGTAATGGAGAAAATTCCCTCTGAGTTGAGATTAATCATCAGTCGCAAGTTTGGCAGTAAAGAAACTTGGGACCTTGATGTCCTGTTAAATGCACTGAAATCTGAGTTGGAGGCAAGAGAAAGGTGTAATGCAGTGAAAACAAGTAGTCCAACCAATTCTAACCCTAGATTTGACCAGCATAAGGGAAGATTCAAACAGCCCCTTTCCTCGTCTGCACTTTATGCGGGCAGTGAAGAGTGTACTCTGCAATGTGTCTTTTGCAAGAAAAATCACAAGTCCATCACCTGTAGTACCATTACTGAACCAAAGGCTAGAAGAACTATACTGAGACGAAGTGGCAGGTGTTTTGTTTGCTTGAAAGCAGGGCATATTGCACCGGGTTGTCAGTCAAGGGCCAAATGTTTTAATTGTGGAGCTAGACATCATGTGACTATCTGTGAAACCCCTAAGAAGCCTGTCCAACCTAGTAGTTCAGGAGCTGAATTAGCATCACTTAGTAGATCTGAAACTTCCCAGGAGAGATCCAGAGATGTTGGAACATCAACAATGCATGTTGGCAGCAATAATAACTCTATACTGTTGCAGACTGCCCAAGCCTTTGTTTCTAGACCAGATAATCAAGAAACTGGAATGTATACTCAAGTCATTTTTGACTCTTGTAGCCAGAGATCTTACATAACCTGCAAGACACGTGAGCAGTTAAAATTACCTACTGTTGGTAAGGAAACCTTGCTAATCAAAACATTTGGTGACAATTCAGCATCTGTAAAGGAATGTGACATTGTGCAATTTTGCATCAGAACAATAGAAGGAATGAGTGTGTACGTCACTGCTTACGTTGTACCAGTAATATGCAGTCCAGTATCGAACCAAGAAATTCAAAGTGCAGTAGAATGCTATCCATACCTTCAAGGGCTACAGCTTGCATGTGGAGCTGTTAATGGAACAGTTAGTGTTGACTTACTAATAGGAGCAGATCACTACTGGTCTTTCTTTACTGGAGGAATAATCAGGGGAGATCCTTCTGGACCTGTAGCTCTTGAGACCAAGTTGGGATGGGTACTGTCAGGACCAGCTGCAGTTCCAGCATTGACAGAGTCATGTACAGTTAACCTAAGTGCTACACATGTTTTGAAAATTGAGTCAGCTGACATCAGCCATGTGCAAGATGATTTGCAGAAATTTTGGGACTTGGAAACCTTAGGCATAAGGGACACTGAAACTTCAGTTCATGACAAGTTTTCAAATGAGATAAGATTCACTGGTGAAAGATACCAAGTCAAGCTACCATTCAAGAATAATCATCCTATGCTGTCAGATAATTATACAAATGCATCACGAAGGTTGGCAACTGTGATTAAGAAGCTTAAGACCCAACCAGAAATACTGGAACAATATGATCAAGTGATTAAGGAGCAATTAGAAAGTGGAGTAGTTGAAGAAGTGCGGCAAGATCAAGTCCTAGAACCTGGAAATGTGCACTATCTCCCACACAGGGGAGTTGTGAGACTTGACAGAGATACAACAAAAGTTAGAGTTGTATACGATGCCTCATCCAAGGTGTTTGGACCAAGCTTAAATGACTGTCTGCATGTCGGACCTTCATTAAATCCTCTTCTACTGGACATTTTGCTGAGATTTAGAGTTCATGAAGTTGCTGTAACTGCTGATGTTGAGAAAGCATTTTTGAATATTGAGATTGATCCAGAACACAGAGACTTTTTACGATTTCTATGGGTAGATGATGTCGATAAAGAATCACCTGAGATAAAGTTACTTCGCTTTACAAGAGTTGTATTTGGAGTGAATGCTAGCCCCTTCATTCTCAATGCTACTATCAGACACCATGTTAATACATGTATGCTGAATGACAATGCACTTGCACTTGAGCTTTTGAAGTCTTTGTATGTAGATGACTTCATTTCTGGGGCCAAGGATGTGAACAATGCCTTTTCTTTGTCGAAGGAGATAAAACTCTGTCTCAAATCAGGAGGGTTCAATATGAGGAAGTGGAACAGCAACTCAGCAAGTCTTTTGCAATCACTGAAACAAGATTCAGCCTTCAGTGGAGACTTTGCTATAAACAGTAAAGAATGCGTTCAAGAGGAAGATGAGAGCTTCTCAAAGTCAGTTTTTAAGCAAGGTACTGAGAAAGAGCAGAAGGTCTTGGGAATGCTTTGGAACCCTAACCAAGATGAACTGATCTATGACTTGACTAAGATATTGGAGGATGTGGACGTTCAGCCAGCTACAAGGAGACTGATTCTCAGTACTGCTACGAGATTCTTTGATCCCTTGGGGTTAATATCTCCAGTTATTCTACCCTTCAAGATTATGTTTCAAAAACTGTGCAAGGCACAAAGGGACTGGGACGAGTTAGTGGATACCGAACTCAACCAAGAGTGGTTGTCAACTTTGTCAGACCTAAGACTAGCTGGAAGAGTGAGTTTTAAAAGGTGTTATGCTGAAGGTCTCGGTGGGAATGAAGTTAAATCGCTCCAACTTCATTGTTTTGCAGATGCGTCGGAAAAGGCGTACGGAGCCGTTGTTTACATGAGAGTAGAATATGAGTCAAGAGTACAATGTGAGACTGTGGCGTCAAAAACCCGAGTAGCTCCGTTGGATAAGCAAACCATACCGCGTCTAGAACTGTTGTCTAACCTTACTGCGTCAAGATTGGTGAAGAGTGTGAGTCAAGCTTTAGAAAACGTTGTGAGAGTTGATGACATAGTCAATTGGACGGATTCTATGATTTCCTTGTGGTGGATTAGGAACACTGATAAGGAATACAAGCAATTTGTGGAGAATCGCGTGAGCGAAATCAGACGAAATGCACCGCCTGAGCAATGGAGGTACTGTCCTACGTCAGAAAACCCGGCTGACATTGCATCAAGAGGAATTAAGGCCACTGCACTCAAAGAAAGTAGTTTGTGGTTACATGGTCCAGAATTCCTGTCTAAGGAAAGCGCCTACTGGCCAGTCCAGCCTGTAAATGTACAAGCCAAGGAAGAGTTGTGCGAACTGAAATCAGCCAAACCTACAGTCTCCAGCTTATTGAACACGTGTACCGAAAAACAAGAAGCAAATCTGGAGAGTATCATCAATCCTGAATCCTACAGTTCCCTCACGAAGCTCATAAAAGTTACTTCACTTGTGTTGCTATTTGTCAAAAAATTGAAAAGAAGAAGGGACGGATCAACTGACCAAGAAGAGTTTACAAGCAAGTTTACAAGCAAGCTGAGAAGAAGTGGATTAAACACGTTCAAAAGGGTATCCTGAACAGTGACAAGTACCAACAAATGAAGTCGACTCTGGGACTTTATCAGGACAGTGAAGATGTAGTCAGATGTCAAGGAAGAAT
This sequence comes from Porites cylindrica, assembly GCA_964035525.1. NCBI lineage: Eukaryota > Metazoa > Cnidaria > Anthozoa > Scleractinia > Poritidae > Porites > Porites cylindrica. The sequence goes on from CAXIUU010000087.1 coordinate 35,078, forward strand.
AGGTCTGTCGTCGTTACCATATGATACCAAATTTCCTGTGCTTCTGCCTAGAGAACATTGCTTTGCGAGATTGGTGATCCTCAAGTGCCATGAACAAGTCATGCACAATGGAGTAGCAGAGACACTGGTTCAACTGCGTTCAAAATACTGGGTCGTTAAAGGGAGACAGACAGTTAAGAAGAAATTAAGCAAGTGTGTAGTATGCAAGAAACTTGAAGGTCGCCCCTATGGAGTGCCTCCTACCCCTCAGCTACCTGAATTTAGATTGTCTGACGACTTCGCATTTTCAAGTATAGGAGTAGACTTTGCGGGTCCCATTTTTGTCAAGGATGTGTACAACAAGAGTAGTGTTATGAACAAGGCATACATTGTGTTATATACGTGTGCTTCTAGTCGCGCGGTTCATCTAGACCTTGTTCCGAATATGTCAACTCAAGCGTTTGTGAGAAGCTTCAAACGGTTCACTGCTCGACGAGGTGTACCAAGGCTTGTTGTATCGGACAATGGTTCCGCTTTCAAGAGTGAAGAGCTCAAAAGGTTGTTAGCAGAGTATAGCATATCCTGGAAATATAATGTGGCATTAGCACCCTGGTGGGGTGGATTCTTTGAACGTCTCGTTAAATCAACAAAGCGCTGTCTGAAAAAGAGTTTAGGAACAGCTCGAGTCACTTATGAAGAACTGCTTACAATCATTGTCGAGACCGAAGGAATCCTGAATTCAAGACCTCCAACTTATGTGAGTGATGAAGTGCGAGATCCTCTTACACCGTCGCAACTGGTTATTGGTCGTCGCTTGTTGAGTTCAAACGGAAGCGCTAAACAACCAAGTGGGGGAGATCACACTGTGCGAGATCTTTCAAGACGTGAGAAGTACTTGAATGCTGTACTTTCACATTTTTGGAAACGTTGGCAGAAGGAATACTTAACAGAATTACGTGTTCATCGCAACTGCAATTCGAGTAACAGGAAGCCAACGATTAAGGTCGGAGATGTTGTTTGCGTCTACAAGGACAAAGCGCCGAGACAACTTTGGAGTATGGGAGTCGTCAAATCTCTCATTACAGGACGAGATGGTTACCACAGAGGAGCTGTTGTAAGAGTGCGTAGTGGAGATCGAGTCGTGGAAATGACAAGACCCCTAAATAGGCTTTACCCTGTAGAAGTCGAATCACAAGTGCGGGAAGAGCGTCAGAACAGAAACACTGATTTCCCTATTACCTTCGTGAAAAAGGCCGAACAGGAACATGTCAGTGAACATTAACATTAAGTCAAAGAACAGCGAACTCTTTTCTTTTAATTTGTTATTTTATTCGTTTCGTTGTTGATTGACCCGTGTCAATCAAGGCGGGGAGTGTGTTAGAAATTATTGCGTCATTGTGGCGGGAAAATCCGTCACGTGATCTGAAAACTGAGCTTTTGTTACAACTGTGTAGTCGTTCGGAGATGTTGAGCTGAGCAAGTGTGTGGATTGAGTTTAGATCATCAAGTTTTGCGCGCATTGATGTCGATGAATCCTTTAAGTGTAGAACAGAGTACAGAATTCTAAAATATGAACATGTGAAGAAATATGCTTTAATGGAGTGAAGAATAAAAGCTACAGAGAACTGATTATATATACAACATTTGGTTACACCTATTTTTGACCCAACCGAAATAGAAGAAAATGACGTTATAACAGATGAATGGACCTTAAAGTCTCTTTCAAAATGTTCTCCCAGGCAATTTATTCTCCCGTCATCACAACATTAAAGCTTAGAAAAGACTTAGCCAGACGTATTTATTCCTACCTGCATCCTGAATCAGACCCCTCCAGGTCGAACGTTTGAAACTTGAGTCTCAGTGCCTTACCATCTGGAATTGAAACATTGTAACTGCAGTTCATGTTGCCAGCATAGAAGCCATCTGAGTATGCAGGACTTTTCAGTGTGTTATTCACTTTTGACCCACACGACACTGAAAAGTAAATAGATAATTTCAAGAAGTTGTGTTTTCCTAGCCCCCTAACTAACTCAAAACAAGTGACCAATATCCATACACTAAACCCTACTCGATGTATTATCTTGGTGTCAACGACTTTCGAATGATTTTTTTTTATTATTATTATTTTCCGTTCTGCAGAAAATAGGGTCGTACACTTTCTTTGATCGGACATACCAGGTGCCCGAACTGTTTCAGAACGAGCGGACGTAGCTCCGTATATAAAGAATTCCTTACACTTTAATTGATCGGCCCGCTAAGATTAACAGCAGCTACCTGCGGGCCCGTGCACTTCTGTAAAAGTAAAATCAAGAAATAACCATTGTTGTTGTTGTTGCTATTTTTATTGTTGTTTCAGAGCTAATTCTAAACAGAAACAAAAACAGTATCAAAAGGAACTGTTATATTTAGGGGAGAGCATCGAGGCTACTCGCCAAACATTCCCTTAAATTAAATCCAAGCGATGTTTTCATAGCGGAGCTCCTCGCGCGCGCGAAGCGCGCGCGCAGCGGAGCACCATGGGTAAGAAAATTTGGTAAACTATCCATCCGAGAAAATTTGGTTATGACGTAGCGTACGCCCGCCCGCCCGTACACACGCTTCATGTAAGCCGATGTCAAATGTCACAATAGGTCTTGCACAACTTGACTAGCCTCTTAGTTATGTAAGCTATCCGTATGAGAACGATTAGATTGACAGCTGTCAAAATTAGACATCCGCTGAAAATTATCACATGACTATCTCGCGGGCTCAGATGAAAGACCAGTCGTTTTGCCCCTACATATAAGCTGATATAATATGTCACACTTACCAATTCAACATAAAAACGAAACTACGCCGGGCAAGGCTGTGAGTTGGCTGACAGTCGTTTAAAGTTATATTAGGTCAATTGTCAGCTGTCAAAATGGGACATGTGCAGACCACTATCAGAAAACTAATAACGTGGGCTCAGGTTCGCTCAGGTACACGATCTGGAATATTTCCACTACATGCCTGACGGATATGTCATACTCACACTCGCAGTCTGTTAAGGTGGCTCCGTAATTAATACAAGAGCATTTAGCCGTGACAAATTTTCCGTCATAACTTTTTGGTTTTTAAAGCGATGGCTGCGAAACTTTGCAAAAAACAACAGATATCATTCGGCAATAATACGAAATATTCCGATTTCATTAATGGTAAATATTTCTTGAGAAATTAGCGCTTAAAAGAACCCTACTGTTCAAAGGAAATCGCCTCTTGTAAAAAAATTTGCTGATATTTTTTACTGAAATTTCTGGTATCGGCTTTAATTGATATGATAAATATGCCAGAGGAATTTTAGAGAAATCGTTGGAGCAGAAGTCCGTAACTAAAAGTCGCTCAAAATTCAGCTGTGAAATTGTTTTAGAATTTCAAAAATAAATTACTAGCAGGTAGAAGGAGCCACCAGTTTCAATTTTCGGGACAAGTAAATTCAACGTTTGCTAATTATTAAAACAAAAGCCGATTGCTTATTGTGCTATTCTTTAAAGGGTACTTTTTAGTTTTAGAAGTACTATAAATTGCTCCAAACCTTGACTGAAGTAGAATGACTTGTTCTTCGACAGTTTTAAAATATCCCTTGGCAGTTTTGGCTCAAACTCCTGCTGCATACGTTTTGATGTATTGCTGCAATACATTTTCAATGACTTTTACTGCTGTTCGTTGCTTCCGACTCAGGAAAAAAGTATTGAGATTGGACGCTACCTCGTATCAGAGCTCAGAAAGAACTGTCCAGCACCTTTCTTTATGACTACAAAATGAGCACGAGCCACGTTCTGCGAGGAATTCGCACCTTACCCAGGGGGGACGAACGACAATGGTGACCATGCCTGTGAACCGAATAACATCACAGTGCAAAATAAAATTATCGCAAAAATACTGCCCGTGAATAGATTTACAACTCTGAAATTTTTGTCACTCCTTCTTTCAATGAATGGGTATTTTTTTTCTTAATTATTATGTTTTGCTCTGCAATACATGTTTATACATGTCGGTTCACAGACATGGGCATCATTGTCACTCGTCCCCCCTGGCTGAGGTGCGAATTCCTCGCAGAGCTGCCGCTCGTGCTCATTTTCTGGTCATAAACAAAGGTGCTGAACAGTTCTATCTGAGCTTCGATACAAGGTAGCTACAATCCCAATACCTTTTTCCTAAATTGGAAACAACGTACAGCAGGAAAAGCCGGTGAGGATGCATTGCAGTACATCAAAATGTATGTAGCAGGAGTTTGAACCAAAACTGCCAAGGGATATTTCAAAAATGTCGAGGAACAAGTCATTCGACGTCAGAGCAAAGTTTGGAGCAATTTATAATGCTTCTAAAACTGAAAGGTACCTTTTAAAGAATAGCACGATAGGCAATCGGCTTCTGTTTTCAGAATTAGGAAACACTGAATTTACTTGTCCCAAAAATTGAAACTCAGGTGTCTCCTTCTCCCTGATAGTAATTTATTTTTGAAATTCCAAAACAATTTCACAGCTGAATTTTAGCGACTTTTAGTTACGGACTTCTGCTCCAACGATTTTTCTGAAATTTCTCTGGCATATTTATTATATCAATTAAAGCCAATACCAGAAATTTCAGGGGAAAATATCAGCAAAATTTTTTACTAGAGGCGATTTTCTTTGAACAGTAAGGTCCTTTTAAGCGCTAATTTCTCAAGAAATATTTACCATCAATGAAATCGGAATATTTAGTATTATTGCCGAATGATATCTGTTGTTTTTTGCAAAGTTTCGCAGCCATCGCGTTAAAATCGAAAAAGTTATGACGGAAAATTTGTCACAGCTAAATGCTCTTGTATTAATTACGATTAATTACGGAGTCACCTTAATTCGAATATTCGCCATTCTAATGAAGGTTAATTGACAGCTGTCAAACTAGAGTATACGCTGACCATCATCACCTGAGTGTATCGCGGGCTCATTTGTCTATCCATTGAGGTCACGTATATACGTAGTGTTTAAAGTTTTGCGCGGATATTTTATTTGATCACGGGCTCAATTCGAAGTCCCATAGCTACCATCAAAATTCGGCAATCACGTGACCGTACACCGACCACCCGACCTTCCGTCCGTCCGCACCACAGGCATACCAATGTTTAATCTCACACTTTCTAGCTAGTTTGGGAGCCTCCAACCTGATATTGTACATCCATGTTTTGATTAATTGACAGCTGTCAAAAAAGTGTTTCTGCTGACCAGTATCGCCTGACCCTATTGCGGGTTCAGGTATCGACCCACTGAGTTCGAGTGTTTTTTTAACGTATCTGCTGACAGCTTGCTACTTTTCAATTATCGCAGGCTCGAGTTCACATTTTTTTAAAAAGCATATGAAATAGGTCGAGTTCATGAGCCGCACTTTTAAAATGTTGATTTCGAACTGACCTCGGACGCGAAAATTCAACCGGCTTTTACATTTACATGCAGGGAAGGCAGTCACTTTTGACTTTTCTCACTGTCACGCGTTGATCACGCTCTACGTCCAATTTTTATGTTCTGATTGGTCAAAATTTGACAGGTGAGCTCAAACCGAAAATTTATGCAGCGTCTGGAAACTTGCTTACTGATAGCAGAGTTTGGCCGAAAAGTGATTTTGGGAATTTTTTTATCGTTTTCATTAAAAGAACATAATTATTACCCTGCATATCACATAGGACCAGATTTTTCTAACTGAAAAGTCCTGGCATTATAGAATTCTCTTCATGAAAACGTTTTATAATCCAATGATATAATTTGTTGTGCAAAGGAAGCGCGTGCTTTGATCGTCGTGGATATTGGTATGAGTGCAAATTCTCTTGCAAAATTGGGAAAAACTGCAGAATTATAGGTTTAAATAGGGCAAAAAAGAACAAATTCTGTCCGAGGTCTGTATGATAAAAACAAGGGCCTCATAGTACTGTTTACCTGAGACGTGATGAGAAAAAGTATGTTTAAAAGGCTGGTTTACACGCCACCAGATTCGTCGCCAAGATTTACCAGTAAACTGAACTTGTCGAACACAAAAAATCCGGTCTGATTTTTTATTTTGGCCTCTCTTTTAGACAGAGGAATGCAACGTGTAAATTGGCTGCCACCAAGGACTATCGTGGTGCGTGTGTTTCTTAAAATTATATTTCGGGGTTGTCCAATTATTCATAGTCTCTCAAACGGAGCAATGTTGGAGAGAGTGGTGAATGCCACATTATGATGCAACAGCCAATGCAAATACAATACACGAATAGGTAGGTCTATTTGTTTTCCAGGCCAAATCTACTGTGATCGAACATGATTGCTATTTTTGGGAGTACAAATAAGACTATTATTTTAATAATTCGATGTAAAAGCTGTTTCACTCTTGGACTGTCAAATTATTTTTCTCTAAAATCACTTAGCCTTAACCTCAAACGTCAAATGAGTGTGCCCTGATCTGTCGATTACAAGTTTATTGTTTGATTTAAATTATGAATTTATTAACGGGAGCTTCGCTTTTAGCCCTGGCTAAATCTATATATTAACTTGTAAAACGATCATCAAGGGTCTTGCCAGCAGATTTGTTCATTGTCCATTTGGCAAGGGCACCCAAAGACGGTTTTTTCCAAAATACGTTGAAAACACTTTTTAGGCTATCGAGAGTACTTTTAGATCTCTAGAAATGCATTCTAAGCGGTGCGGCGCTACAAAATTTTTATCTCTTCGGTCGTCCGGGAATTTTAGTCTTTTCGAAATTACAAGCTAAGGGCTTCAGTATTATTTTTCCGAAAATTTCAGGTGCAATTTAACGTTTTACGAAAGTGAGAATTTTTCGGATTCCTTTCTCCATCGCAGTTTAGAATCCGAAATTTTTAGGTTTCCTTTTTCTAAAAAATCGTAAAAAAAAAAATCGTAGGGAATTTATTAGATAAGGTTTGAAAATTGTAGTACATGAATGGAACGTTCATCTAGAAATTTTGAACCGTCCTCTAGCAAAAGAAAATTCTAGACAATATTTGCCTCTCCGGACAGATATTTTACAGAAAACAGTCGTTGGGTGCCCTGATTTGGGGACTCTTGAGTGTAAACTTTAAAATTAAGGTGTTAAACTGACCGTAATAACCAAAGTGAAATGTCGGAAGTGTGAATCGGTTTATTCAGGTATGTAAGCTTATATTCTAAGTTTTACGTTCGATTAAATAGACTTAGTTTCAATAAATTTTACACTTTCTTCAGTAATTTCAATCAGCAAGATAACTTTTATAATCTTCTGATGTCCTAGCTCTGCGAAAATAGTGTCACCTACCTCGGTCGATATCTCAGTTGGCGGTTAAAAATTATTAGTTACACGATTGCAGTGACCGTCACTTGCGTTCTGGTGCCAAAGGGCAAATATGATATGCGACAAAAAACAAAGGCTTTGATATTCTTGTTGTCAATTATTAACTCATTTCCCCTTTCGCTTCGCCTCTCATCTCTAAAACAAGGGGTGTAGGTTTTTGTCGAGGGTCGAGGGTAGAATATGGAGGGTTCAAAAATGTCGTCGATTTATTTGTTATCATTTATAATTACTACTTTTTTTATCTTCTTGCGTTTAACTTCTCGCCTTTCACGCATTAACACAAATGCCTGGATGTTCAGCACTTTTTGACATTATACGTTCACTTATGTGTGAAGGATTTTTTGGCTACTGCGCTAAGCTTCGCCTTATGAATAATAATGCTACTTCTAATAATGAATGATAAAACATCTTTATCTCAACACAGTTATCTCATCAGGATAACAAAGATTTCAAAAAAATAAAAAGACAAAGAAAAGAGTTACAATATTTGTATAAGTGAAACACGCT